>OY365815.1:25399091-25443228 GCA_959347315.1 Bimastos eiseni | reverse complement strand
AACGAGTCCCTTGCCAACACAACTAATGCTTAATAAGTTGTCATAAATAAATCTGGCATAATCCTCGGTGGGAAGAAGCAAATTAGCTGGCATAATCTTAAGGAGGGAAAATTTGTACATAAACATGATGCAAGTTATCAAACCTTAGTTACTTAGCAAGGCGTCTAGAAGATAAATTAACAAAACTTGAGTCAGAAAAATTACGGCTATTGGCAAATAAGAAGGCCTAAAGTAACCAGTCTTGGTTCCATCAGAAGCCAAAAAATGTTTTCTTGGCCTCAAATTAATGAGTTTTTTAATTAAGTTTTGTTACAGACATTTTACTAAGTTGTGTGCTCGCTCTCTCCAAAAATAGATTTCTTTGCCCCATTTACAGGTGGTCAAAGTGGTTTGCAACAGATTCAGTTGAATCGTTTCAATTATACAACACTCTGCTATGATGGATGGATGTCACAGTCCCACATTAACCTTTGACCTTCTTCTGTGGCTGAATGCACAGCAGGAGAAGTCAGCAATGGACAAATATAATGTAAATAGATGAAGGCCTCAGACTGACAGCAGACACCTGTTAATCCACCTGTCTAAACGTAGGTGTATGTCCGCATCAGAGTAATGAATGGGAGCCTTACAGTTACTTATCAACGCACTCTGACATTTAAATGATGAATGGTGGGTGGTTTTATAGTGATTTCAGAATGACCCAGAAAGACCCATCGTAGCAGCACCTGTGATATATGCCTTTTAAATACAGCTACACAGGGCGTCTTTCATTTGTAATCTCTCCCAGCACTGCATAGATGTCTAGGCTCGAGATGAACACAAAATGCCCAACATATTATAAAAATTCAATCGTCTCGCAACTTGTCTAATAGCGTCCAACGTACCATATTATGGGGTCCACAGGGTAATGGATAAGAAAGATACTGGCCTACAGAGCAGAGGAAGCAAATAATAGCAAAACCCTCAGGCTGACTAGTCCATCTTTCGCTAGGCGGCAGCATTGGTTAAATTAGCTGTATAACGTAATGGGCTCTTGCATGGCTGCCGGCAGTTAAATTCGACTCCTGTAATAACTTGTCATCGTCGATTCATACTGAACTTGTAATCATAAGTTTTGCATTGGGTAAGTAGCTATGTGTGAATGTGTATGCATCCATGAATGTGTGCATGTATAGGTACTATAAGGACACTTTAAATAGTGCCTCTGAGGTACCTCTCCGTAGTACTTCACCGCTATAGATCCAACTTCCCATCATTAGTGTCCCCCTTGTAGCAATAACAAAGCAAGGGTTTCAAGTGGCTACCAAGATTTACAGTCTGTGTTAGAAACAAGGAAAATTAACCTGGAACGCTAAATAGACCATTTACCCTAGTTTCCTCTTAAAGGTCTGAGATAGTGTCCACTGAGACAGAACAACTACCATTCAAGTCATACCAGAGTCTATAACTCTTGGACTGAAGAACTTCTGCACTACGGTTCCTTCCGGCTTCTTAAATAATTTATCTTCTCTTCCAATTGCCTTGTTTGGTAATGATTCAAAGAACCTATCCCTATATAGTGCTTCCCTTCCAGTTATAATCTTGTAAGCATGGATTAGATCAGTGCTTCCCAATCTTTTCAGGGCAGGAGGATTATTCCACTTTTCCATTGCAGCCGGACCAGTTCCCATGCATTTACTGATTGTGATGCTTCTTCAATCACCTCAAATATGTATTAAAATTGCTAATTTAAATAAATGCTTTGACAATTCTACGACTATATTGCCGTCCAAAAACCTTGTAAGTGTTTTTTGTCATGACATTCAACATTTCTATTTCTTGATTCACTTTGCGAATTGGCAACTTGGGGCTCGTGACCGGCACCAATTTGTAGACGACAGGGAAGCACTGCATAGGATTTCCTCCATAGTTGTTAGTTTACACCTTTCAACCTTTCTTCACTGCTAAAACCCTTGTAGCCCCAAATCATTTATGTAGCTCTACTTTGCAATTTCTCCAGTTTTTTTCACGTCCTGGTTCAGGAATGGACTCCTTGCTTGCAGAGTAGCATTCTAACTGTGGCCTAACCAGTGATTTGTACAACTTCAGAGTTGCATCTCATCTATGTCTCTGGTGGCGGCTATTTTCCTTCTTATCATACATATACAACAATAGTTCAGCAGTGCATCCTACAGTTAACCAGACAAAAACATAACAAATCAAATGCACTGTTGTATGCTTTAATGAGCCATGCCACATATCCTCGCATATGTTTTCAACCCTGAGACAACAAGTCACAGAAGCAATTTCTGCATCAGATGATATGGAACTGGGACTTACTAAACATCCAATCTGCTCATAATAGAATATAGAAGGATTGAAAAACACATACACAAAAAGGCAAATTTTAATAACTCACACTGATGATCTCCTTTTGAATTTATAATCAAACACCACTGCTAAATTGAACCATAACAAGCAACAGCAGCAAGAAGCAAAATCTCACCTTTTCTGAAAGAACTTTCTAGTGGCTCGGTTCCAGAGACGAGAAGGCCAGACACTGGATCAGCAGCATCAAGACCTCTGACGGTCAGGCGCTGTCGCCTCTGGACAGCCTCCCTGGAACAGAAATTGAAGGACTCAGTAAAGAAATCAAAGGAACAATCCATACTATAGCATAAACAAAGGAGCTCATGTACAGAAGGCGAAGCTCTTGGGGAGCCCATTTAATGCTGTTGGACTTACCACTGCAAAGGTCTTATGTGCACCACAGAATTACAGGCAAAGGAGACAACCAAGTTCCTCAAGCAGCAGATCGACGAGGCTGTTAACAGACATTGGCAGTGACAGCTCCTGAAGTTAGAGAGGTGGTGCTACATGTACAGAGGCAGTACAACACACTGGCAGAAACCCTGTATGTAATTCGCCGCAGAAAAGTCTGACTATAGGAAGCCTGTACAGGACGTCGCGCAAATAGACAGATACACGGGCAGTACTAGAGATACATCTAACAGTCGTGCAGCCGACCGTGGAATCGCTCCAGCTTCCAAATCCGTGTCCATGGGTGGCCAGTACAAATGGAGGAGCAGTAATCGAAGTGACAAGTGACAAAAGTGTGTACTAAAGTGACTGCGGCTTTGTCGGTGAGAGATCGAGAGATTATACGAAGTTGACATGGCTGGTAAAAGCAGCTACAGAAGACCTTGTAGATCGGCTGAGTGACATTAAGTTCTTGCAACTTATTGATTCTTGGAAATGCCACAGAGTCACATGAAACAAAACATCCATCAAAATTCACTGATCCTGTATACGAAAAAACTCTAGTCAGATGATGTTATTGTACCCTAACTAAGACAGATTAATATCCCTTAAACAATTGCGACCAAATTGTAATTTATTTTAATAGTTCATTAACATTGATTAATATTAATTATTAAAAATATATTAAAATAAATCAATTATTAGTCTTCAGTTGCAATAGAATAGATGATCGCCTCGTACACCTCAGATTACCATCTACAAATTGTCCAGCCCCATGATAAGAGAGAGAGAGACCGTATGAATCTAACCATGCTAAGCCTTCCTTTGGTAAAGTATGTACAACCCCCTGAGAGCTGATTAAGCCTTGATCGTCAAAGGCCAAGATGTATACCAATGCATCAGTCTGAAACGAACAAAAACAAAAACGCCTCTTCTATAAATATCGCTTATTATAAGTTTTTTTACTACAGCAAAAACTACACATACAAAGTCTTTGCAATTTTTTATCATTGTGCATTCAAGTCAGAGTAGCCAATTGGCCCGTAACGCTCAGTGTGCGCTGAGGGTTTGGGTTCCACCCTCGTCCGAGGAGTCACTGTGTAGGGACCTCGAGCAAGACCTTCATGCACAATTGCTCTGCAGTACAACTGCAATTGCGCCGTCGAGGCATGTGCACTTCTGAGCAAAAAATTTTGGGAGAAAGGTGATATAAAATTTCAGAATAAATAAACAAAATAAATACATAAAATGCAACCTGCAGAATGAATGCGGAACATAAAGCAAATGAGCAATTAACTTTTGAAGATAAAGTAAAGGAAAAATTCCTCTTAGAACATTGAGAATAACAACTCCTCACAGTGGGCCACAGATGACAGTGTGTGTGCACTTTGACTTTTCTGACCTTATTTGCAATGTAATCAGACAGACAGTAGATAGGTAGAGAGTTATTTTAACTTAAGTGATCATTTACAAATCGTGTGAAATGTTCATAACAAGTGGTCAGTAAGATGAATAAAGATTGCATTTATTTTTATCAGTTACGTAATTGGAAAGGATGCGTGTCTTTATTAATTACGTACGTAATTTGCAATAACAACTTCCATGCAATTAACAAATCAAACTGTTGCCATCTTTGCCTCAATAATTTCATAGCAGGACAAACATGGCAACAGAAAGAGCAGCAGGACCACTCTAAGGTCAAAACAAATCACATGATAATGAGCATACTACAACCAAAGCCATGTGAAGCAATCATTATCTCTTAAGTTGAATTGGAAACACAAGACCGTGACTTTAGCTTCTCTTGTGCCCATTGGCACTCCAAGAACCAAAGCAACAGGCGTGGAAAAACAAAGTGGTAGAAAACAAAAGGGGTGCTAAAAACCCACCCACCTAAACAAACAGGCAATCATCAAAAAAACAAAAAAAACAAAAAAGAGCATCATTGAGCTCTATTCAGCCATGCCTTTCAATTTATTGACTGGGGAGTGGCAATGGGCACCATGGAAACTAAAGTCTTGGCAATGTTTTTTAGATCCAACTTGGATGGAGAGACTGGACAGATAGAAAGACAGTCAGCCAGCCACACAGACAGACAGAATAAAGAGTACAAATGGAAAAGCTTGATCATAACGCAAGATCATCCATCATCACCAAACACATTGAGTGAGAAGCACTGTCAATGGGAGAACAATAGCGTTAACAACATATCTGATAATATATATATATATATATATATAATATATATATATATATATATATTATATATATATATATATATATAATATAAGCCAACAGGCGCAACACAATCTAATAGTCTTCTGCTGTACCCGATTATCCAGGAGCAGTAATACATTAAACAGAGAGAACAGATGCATGCAGGGGTAGAGAAAGAACAGATGCAATTCATGAGACGCCAGCAACAGGACAGCAGCAGCAGCCACAGACAGTGACATTCGGATGGATGGAGCATCCTCCCTCATAACCATGTCACAGTTATGGTCCCTCGTGACGATGCCATAGCTAGATCAGCGCAGTGAGGCCGAAAAACTTTGCAACTTGATTATGCAAAACACCCAATTACCATAACAGAATGCAAATAACATTACAACCCCTGAGACAATGGTCTGTCTATTTGCCTCCCTGTTTGTCTGTCTTCCTGCCTGCCTGTCTGTTTGTCAGTCTATCTGCCAGCTTGTGTGTCTGTCTATCTGCCTACCTGTTTGCCTGTTTTCCTGCCTGTCATCTGTTGTGTTGTCACATTAATGATCACTATTAGTTAGGTAAATTTACAGCTGTACCGATGCATCGGCAGCACTGATAATCGGGGCCGATTATAGAGATATCGGTGGTATCGGTAAGATATCGGCGCCGATATTAGAAATTATTTCTTTAAATTTTATAATATTATTTTCAGTCTTTAACAGCAAAATGACGACAGCAACATCATTGGGTCTGTGAAGGACAGCATTCCGTTCTGTTCCCATAGCATGGCTACTTCAGACCACCCAGTAGGCATTCTGCTACTGTGGGAAAGTGTCAACAGCTGCTGTACAGAGCTTAATCCCTCTTGGCACAGTTGTCATCTCTGCTGGCCGATATACACAGAAGGCGTCCTGCTACATAGATATCTCTTTTCTCTCACCCCTCATTTAAGGTCGACGGCGGGCGAAGTGCTTAATCTCTATTGCCTGCTATTAGTCCCCTACGTCTCCTATGGAGCAAGTGTTTTACTTGTATCACAATAATAGAATAGGCAGTAGCAGTTGGTATATCTTTTTGGAACCGGACATCTTGGGAAACACAATGAAATAATCGGTGAAATAATCGGTGAAATAATCGGTGTACTGTACGTAGGTGTCTGTCTGTGTGTGCGTTGGTATATGTATTGTTGTTATAAATATATACCCTGCTAATTGCAACTGCAAAGCTGTGCATTGTCATTTCCGCAGAGACGCCTCTGACGCATGTCGTCCGCAAACAGACAATTTATATTCCAGGGAATGGCCAGCCAAGGCTGACAACCAAAGACTATAATTAAGGAGGCTTTAAATATTCCACTGAACTCACTTGAACTTTAAACAGCACCTCAAGTAGGGGTAAAGCTCTTGCTATCTGAAGACCTATTTCGTGTCCACTTCCATAACATTGTTGAACTAAAGTCTTAAAGCAATTTACTCAAACCCAAAGAAATCCATATAATACGGTACCTTAATGTTTAGAAATCGAACATTGGAAACCTTCAATGAATTATTATATTCTTTTACAGCAGACGAGATCCATAGGACTACTTGATGTCTCCCAATGAAGAACAAAGGATGGATGGATAGATGGATGGATTAGATGGATGGATGGATGGATTAAATGGATGGATGGATTAGATGAATGGATGGATTAGATGGATGGATGGATTAGATGGATGGATGGATTAGATGGATGGATGGATTAGATGAATGGATGGATGGATGGATGGATGGATGGATGGATGGATGGAATGGCGAACGGATTGATGCCTGCAAGGCTTGGATAGAAGAACGGATTGATCACAGAATCGACAGTCAGATGGACGAATGACAGAAAAGGGTGATAAAAATGAAAAATGAGATCATAATCAATAGATTCAGCAGAGGATGGAAGGAGAAAATGCAGGAGCAGGACAGAAACAAACTAAAGGAGAAAGAAGAAGTCATCAGCAGATACAGACAGCAGTGCACGGGACAAAGACAGGGCTGGATTAGACCATGGTTAGACAGAGTAAAACATTTAAACAATCCATTGATAAATACAATTAAGAAATGATATAGAATCCTTACATGTAAGGTATTACAAAACATTGACCCAATCAATCTTGTCAGCTTTGCCCCAAAGCATTGACCGAATCTGCCTTGTCTGAAAGCACTGACACAATCTGCCTTGCCCAAAAGCATTGACGCAATCTGCGTTGTCCAAAAGCATTGACCCAATCTGCCTTATTCCAAAGCAGTGACCCAATCTGCCTTGTCCAAAAGCATTGACCCAATCTGCCTTATCCCAAAGCATTGACCCAATCTGCTTTATCCCAAAGCATTGACCCAATCTGCCTTATCCCAAAGTATTGATCGAATCTGCCTTGTCCAAAAGCATTGACCCAATCTGCTTTATCCCAAAGCATTGACCCAATCTGCCTTGTCCAAAAGCATCGACCCAATCTGCCTTATCCCAAAGTATTGACCCAATCTGCTTTATCCCAAAGCATTGACCCAATCTGCCTTGTCCAAAAGCATTGATCCAATCTGCCTTGTCCGAAAGCATTGATCCAATCTGCCTTGTCCAAAAGCATTGACCCAATCTGCTTTATCCCAAAGCATTGATCGAATCTGCCTTGTCCAAAAGCATTGACCCAATTTGCATCGTCCAAAAGCATTGACCCGTATATTCACTGTGCTCTGTTTGTTCAGTTCAGTTTCAACACGTCCCATGATTCAGCAATTGATGGCCCTTATAATAATATGACCACTTTCGTCCCTTCCCACAATGCAGATATATTTTTCAGAAATGGTCAGCAGTCAATAGTTGTCATTTGACCTAATCGTTACCATCAACTTCTAAAGTCCTACTCAAAAGTGCAAATTAGCACATGGGCACCAGCTTATTCAAGAGCATTGTATCGTATCCGAGGGGTTGATCAACAAACTATACACATATATTTTAATGCAATAGAGCCACGTCTGTCCAGTTCATGAAAATATTTAATAAAAATTACTCATTACTTTACATTTGATATATTAATATGGCAAATTTAGAACTGAAGCAAAAGTGGAGAGTAGCCTTATGCCCTACACATCAATTGTTAGTTATCTATTTACTAAGCACATTTTTATAAATCTAATGCCGAGATTGAAAGTCTAACCAGTGCCATTATGAGCATTGTGCTTGATTAATGTAAATGTAATTGTACAAGTCTTCATATAATGTGTTATGTTTTATGTTGAAGAAATCAGGAAAAGGAAGAATTCAGAATTGCTTACAACATTGGACAGAGTGAGGCAAAGGCTGTTTCGGAAGCCCTCCTCGAGACAGCTCAGAGACGACACTTCGGACAGACACAGTATGGCTTCCTGTCAAAATGAAACAAATATCATTATGTAACCAGCAGAACATGTAATGCATGGCTAAATCTCAACAGAAATTTAGCCATGCATTTTTTTAGGTTTAATATCAAAAACTCAATACATTCATCTGTTGAATGCGAAGTTGAAGAGCAGAAAAAAATAAGAAGAAGAGCAGTCCAATAATCTAGTCTTTAGTGGCAGAAATATGGGAGTGACTTTCTCAGCCTCGGCATAGAAAGAGTGACCAGCTCCTACCGTGAGGTACAAACTCCATGCAATGAATGGAATAATAAAGCTTAGCTTAACCTCCACAGAAGTTTCCAGAGAACATTTTTTTATTATGAAGTAGAACTAAATAGCCACTTCCACCGATTTGCTGCAGATTGATAGTCTCAACAGTATTGTTGATAAATTAAAAACAGAAGTGATTAGACATGTTGCTTTAACTTTATTGACAACTAATACTAATTAAATTCACCCTTTATTATCTTCCAATTCTCATCTTCGTTTCAAACATGAACATTAAACAAATGATAATATTAAATTGTACGAACTGATGTGGTGTCATTTATATCATAGGATACTTAGTCACAGATACTAACTCCCAAATCCGAATTTTTTAAGTTCAATTTGTTAGGCGCTTAGTTGTCTTTATATTGAAATATCTAACTGGCCACAGATTGTTAGCTAATCTTCAATTAGTACTAATATAATATATATAATATATATATATATAATATATATATATAATATATATATATATAAAATAATATATACATATTACATATAGGTACACACATATACATACATATATCTTTGCATATAATGGTGATACCCGAAAGTTGGTCCGTTGGCTTCTATGCCACTGGGGATGAAATGAGTGAGGTGGTTTCCCATTGCCTTCCTCACACACAACTATGGGTGAGCTACTTGCCCATGCCTCTTGAATATGTATCACAATAAACTTCTATGTCTCAGGAACAAATGTTATTACAAGCAAACTAACCAGGCCAAATCTAGCCACTCAAATATCATTAATAGGCAATTCAACAGGTCCAACTTGTACAGGACAACAACCCTATTAGACTCTCATATCTTCATAATCAACAAGTAGAGTAAACAAGTGGAGCGCTAAGCAGAGTCTAAAACTTCCATCTCGAGACGGGTGCCAATGAGCAACAGGTGTCTTGAGATGGCACTGCCACGCCTCTCAGCAGCTGAAGGTGGGCTACAGAGGCAGGAGAGCGGCGACAGTGTTTGCATAACAACAGACAAAAGCAGCCTCTGCACCTCGTTGTCAAGAGGAAAACCGCTCAGAAGTCCACGCCCCCAATGACGATGACGACGTGCGCGAAGAATCATAAAACGCAGGACATAAAACTAGAGGCATTATGGCGCACAGGCGCCCTAATATTATAAACACCACCGACTGCCAATATTAAAAACAATGCAAACACAGATATATACATATATATATATACATATTATGAATGCAAGCATGTAATATTATGACATACCTAGGAAACATTGCCAATACTATAATTTTATGTCTCTCTCCCTTCCTCTCTCTGTGTCTGTCCCTTTTGTTGTCTGTCTGCCTGTGCTTCTGCTGCTTTGTCAGTCTGTATGTCTTCTGCTAGCTCTCTGTCTACATGTATCTGTGTCTGTTGGTCAGTTAAGTCTGTATGTCAGTCTGTCCATCTTTCTGCTGGTTGTCTATCCCTCTCTCTATCTCTCTACCTTTCTGTATGTCTGTCTGTGTGTCCTGTCTGTCTGTGTGTGTGTCTGTCTGTGTGTGTGTCTGTCTGTGTGTGTGTCTGTCTGTGTGTGTCTGTCTGTCTCCACAAACACTTTTGTTCAGCTGAGTGTAAACACTCTCATTTAATAACACTGAAAGATAGACTTCAGACCCAACTGGCCAAAGCCGCTTGTAATAACAATAATCAGACTTCAAGGCAGGCATTTAACGAGGCAGCACTTGACGCAGGTCAATGAGAACACAGACCAGGTTTTCATGTCATAGTCAGGTTTTATTCACAACCAGTAAACACCATTTTAGCAATTAGTCATACTTTGTGCAAATGTACTGTACATTCGGTGATGCAATGCTGGATTTATCTGATGGCTGGCCAAATCACCACCAGACTTCCACATATGGTGACCTTCGCATTCGAGCGATTTTAAAGTGTTATGCGATAAATTTGGGCTCCGGAGATCTAGCATAATCAACGTTAAGCCAAATGATGCTGGAATACATTTTCAATGTTATGGTTACAGGGTGTGAGATATAACAGATGCATTCGCATATTATTATGTCTGCATTTATTAAATGCCACTATCTAACAACTAACAATCAATCGATGGCTATGAGCAACTACTATGAGTGAAGGACTTGCTCAAGGTCCCAACACAGTCACTGCCTCAGAGTGGGTTTGAACTCACTTGTAAGCCTCCTAACCAATCACCTAATGTGACCTACTAAAGAGAATAATAAATACATAAATTTACATAAACACACACACAAACACACACACTTACAGAAACATATATATACGTATATATAATAATTATAATTCCTTTCATCGATCCAGCTTTTAGTTTAACAGCATTTCTTTCATCAGCTCAGCTTCTAATTTAAAAAAATCATTTCATTACAATAATCCAGCTTCTATTTAAGCTAGAATTCTTTTCAATAGTCCAGCTTCTATTTCAAATTGTCTGTGCTGTATCTTGTCGGCGCTCTTTTGTCGGCACTCTTTTGTCATGACGCTCTTATGTCGGTGCTCTTTTGTCATGGTGCTCTTTTGTCATGGCGCACTTTTGTCGGCGCTCTTCTTTCATGGCTTTTATGTCGGCGCTCTTTTGTCGGCGCTTTTTTTGTCCGGCGCTCTTTTGTCGGGGTGCCATATAATTCATATATATATACTTATTTATCCATAGACCATAGATACACACTGCTGGACATTCATATATATATAAACAGTTGGACGTGTCCAAAGAACCATGACAATCCTTTAACAGTGCATCACTCAAACTGACTGGGCTAACTGATTCAAGTGTTCAGACTCATCAACTCTCAAGGGACACTCGACCGGAACTGACCAGATGGACCAAAGCACACAAGCACCACCCACCCCTCCCCCCTCTCCAGGGATCGTATTATGTGCAGGACAGCAATTAACCTTACCCTCAAGACATCAAGACATCCATAGAGCTCTCATTAAGCAGTAGACTTTGTAAATAAAATGCAATCTTGTGGCAATCTTGGAAAGAGTTGGACGTGGACATGATCAATTTCTTGGGACACATGGACCTCAGCCTTTCCTGTAAAAAGGCACAGTTTCAACCACGACATCATCCCTTCACTTCATTACAGCAAAACATCCTAAAGCCCCAACCAAATTTAACCCACTTTCAACACGTTGCAGGTGAAAACATGATATGACAAGCGTAAAAGTCATTATTATATGATGGGCGGGATCAAAGCTGTGATGCCAATAGGGTATTGTATGGAATATATGGAGATTTGATGAGCACTTGTTACACCATATTTGAACCATTCACAGGCTGGTAGAATCTTAGACTTAATCTAGAAGGGAAAGTCATTTCAAAAGGAAGGGCCCACAAATTCAAAAGCATGATGTTGTGCTGTCTGTTGTTGACTTTTTAACGACACTGATCAATACCGAAGATGATTTGGCGTCGTCCTCCTCCTTTCTCCAGGCTTCGGACTGGCACTGTCAAAATCCAAACTGTGGCGGAGTTTATGATGTTGTGCCATCATAGCAGACCCTACATGTATAATAGGCCTATATAGCTTGAAGAAGAAAGAGATCAGACCGAACAGCATATCGGAAGTGAAAAACTAAAAATCTAGAATCATAGAAAAGAACAAGAATCCTAATAATTTCGCACACATAGTCCGCTGAAGCTGAGAAGAGCATAAGCAATCAATTAAGCACCCAACAGTCATTGTAAAATTAATAAGTTATGCATAACTCATTTCATCATGTAAAAAATTTATATACAAAGCCTTACCCAGGAGCATGCCCAGACAGATCGACATACCTAACTCAACCCGATGGTTATTCTCTCAGCAATTAGCGATATATATCGTATGCAGACATTGATTACATGCTTATCTTCTACTAGGTAAATTCATGAACCCTAACGAACATCTGATCTCCTTTATAGAGTGTTGGTATGTCGGTACCTTGCACCTTTGTAGGTTGGCAATTTACAGTGACATCCATAGCCAGATGCATACTGATTCGGACATGGTGCATGTACATAACTCTTCAGGCAGGCTCAAGTGCAACCCAGATAACCTTATCACACCAGAATTCTGAGTTGAACAGGTCCCTGAGTTGTCGCCTATTCACCAAGATATCATTCAGAAAAATTGGTGTATAAGTATAACACTGTATGCAAAAAATGATGAAAATAGAGCATATAGCCAGATCCGATACATTTTTTCAGCATTATCCCCTACAAACCAATAAACGGCTTTTGGCAAACGCTCTCTTATCGACACCATTCATTTGGCTTGCGTGGAGAGTTAGAGACTGCTGCCTTCTTTACGAGAGAGCTGCAATTCCACTCGGAATGTTGATATGGCGAAACTATCCCGACTTAAGTCGCTAATGGCACTGCCAACCGCTAAGCCAGACGTATACATGGAAGCATCCATTTCCTGTTGACTATTGGTCCTGAAATGCAGTGGCAGTCAAAGCAAACATGAACGAATGGCTCTCCGAGTGTTCTGCCTCACACTGCAATGAGATATTTCGCAAACCAGAAATCAGCCAGGTCTCTTCCGTTGACGCCAGTCAGAACAACGGAAAAATATTGGGATGCAATACAAAGCAGGATAAAAGAAACCGACCATTTAGAACTATAGCGATCAACAATGCACACTAAATGCAGTTGGTGTGTAAGAAACTTGGAACAATTACGAATCATGTCTGGTAGGGAATGACTGGAATGATCGCTTTCCGCCACCGAGTGCCAAATCCGAGTAATTGGATATACTGCTTGCCAGATCTGGTACAATAGTACTATTTTTCCATATGCCAAGCCTTACTTTTGTCTGTCTATTTCTATCTTTATGTCTAAGAATTTACAAGGGCTGCTTGTGGAGCTAATTGTCAAAAGATTCAAGTTGAAACCTACTTAATTAATCAAACAGGGACAATAATAAAAATATATGCAACTATCTGTGAGTATAGCATTTGCAGAGGAACCTAATGTCTGAGACCATTTCAGGTTATCCCCAAATATCTGGAATTGCCCTGTTGCCTGAAGGGAGGCCCATTAGTTGGTCCATTACCCCTGGAGGTCATCACCATGAAAACTTAAGACAAACACTTTTTGGCATGCACTGCCACCTCTTTCAAACAAACAGTGTTCGCTGTCTCAGACAGTCTCAGAAAATCCTTAGACATTGTTACGTGGGAAGTTGGAACCATCGCTGAGGATTTTCCTTCAATTGGCTCTGTGAAGATGTCACGATGGAATATTTTACGAGGAGTCTTAAGTCTGCTCCATCAAAGTCTAATACCAATGAGTGATGCAGATGCATGATCCGATAACACAGAGATGTCGTTGGGTCTCTAAAAATCTCAGAGTTGTACCAAAACAAAGAGACTCATTCATTGGCCGACAGCTGACTGTGTGCAAAGCAATATATCCACCAAAGTTCAGCCAGTCTGATGGGCAAAATGATGATGAAACAACAATACACTGCGAGTGCATTTCCTCTTTCGACATCATCAGCATCGATCTGAGAGAAAAAGAGATATCCCGTCTTACACGAACATAGCTTCGAGGAACCTCCTTCTGCGTCCAGAGATCAGATTATGACCAATGACGATTTGGCCAAGGAGTACACGTACTTACGCTATATGCGATCGATACCCAACCTAAGAGCTCATCCTCCTTCTAGCCCATCATCTGCGGCCAATGATACTGCTGCTGCTGCTGTTGTTAATGGGATGGATGCAACGCAAAGGCATGGAACAACAACAAATGGACCGATTGGAAGGATGATACAGTCATATTTATAGGTTCCACCAAACTCTTTATTTTCCTTTGTGGCACAGCGCTATTATGGTAGCAGCATGGCCTCCTAGATCTCTTTTTGAGGAAACATCTTCATGCCTCTCTGAATCCATCTCTTTCAGGCAGTAACCAGAAATAACTAAAGACCATCATAAAATCAATAACATCTGCAGCAGTAGCAAGAATAATATCTTTATTAATGACAACAATAGCATCCTTAGTGGTAACGGTTACAATATCCCAACAGAGGCAGCAGTAACATCTATTACTGCACTACAAATCCGGATGGTGGCAGTCTTAGCAATGGCAGTAGTAACATCCTGACAGTGGTTGCAATAAGATCCTAACAGTGGGAAGGGTAATACAGGCAAAGGGTCATCCAAGACTGTTTTTCCGCCTTGCCCTGCCTGCCCAGTTAAGACTCAAGAGGCAGTCTGCTGATGGGATGAAACAAACAAAGTCTTATCAGAAGAATCATGAATTAAATAAGCGTATCTCGCTCTCTCTCCGAATTCGCCAAAGCCCAAATGGAATCGATTCTCCATTCCAGCAGTAGACGGCAGTCATTTGGAAAGTCCCTCTGACCGGTTCTACCAAGACCAGAACAGCAGCAGAAACAGGATGGACTCAAAGCCAGAGAAGAAAACTTAGGACAACTCATAGGAAAAGAAAAGACTTTCAAAGGCATCACAGACCCTGTGTTCAAGATATAAACGGTTTATTGAGAATCATGACAATACACCCATAAACACATGGTAATATCTCTGCAAATTGAAATCTAAAGAGACACTAGATAGTCCAACTTAACTTGTTTTATCTTGTTTATTTTTATCCAACAATACAAACACAAAAATAAATTATAAACATGTGGTTTCATAGCAGTAGAGCAAAAATTGGCTTAAAGAGGTATAACAGAGCACAACTTAACAGGAAGAATGATGGATAACATGGAGGACCCAAGGGAGGAATATCCCGCTAGAGGGAACCCCAAGAAAGATCGAAAAATACTTGTAAATCACTGATATGTAACTTCACAGTCACTAATATACATGCATATAAATTATGTCCCAATAAACAAAAAATAAAAACCTACATATAAGCATGCACACATAATATGTGATTTCTGGTAACAGATCTTTATATTTGTATACAGAAACATTATAAAACAAGGTAAATGCTCTATGTATTCTGCTTGTTCTGAGCCTAGCCCTACATTTCTAACTGTTTTAAGCTAGTCACTTATATAAGTCACAGCACCTGAAAGTCATTAGAATTTAAAATTGTTCTGTAATGTCCAAATGAATTCGTCTATGTGTAAACGGTCCTGAGGAAGCTGCACATACTGCACAGTGTACGCAATACTAACGAATGCTACAGACAACTTGGACGTGAAACTGCATCACTGTCTGTGAAACTAGGTTATTGTTGGTGAAGCTGCACCATTGTCTTTGAGATAAGCTGGTGCCTGGTTCCCACAACTCAACTCTTTGAGTGCTGAAGAAACCTCGAGAACACGATCAAACAATATTAAATGCACCAATGCCACAATAAAATAGAAAACATCTGGCATACTAAGCACTTAAAAGGCAATCAGCCACAATGGACCAGCGTTTGTGCATCGTGAAATCAGACATTAATGCATGCAATACACGAAGATACGAAACCAGACGAGAGCATCTGCCATTCTATCGCTCTCAGTACCCAAGTGCTAGTGCTGCCTACGTGCTGAAGATAAAATTGCTCTTTGCAGAAGCACCTGCGGCGATACGACCTCACCTGGTGCCACTCGTAAATGGGTTACTACAGGTAAGTGTGGGATTCTTCTCTTATGCACATGCATAAGTTGGTATGGATATATGTGCAAGGGATGCATGCAACTGATGGGATTTAGGAATGAATGGGCATATCCTAGCCATAGTTCTCCAACTTTTGCCCACCAGTTCTGAACACTAAATGACAAGAAGTCTATTGTTATTTGAAGGACCAATTAGCAGATATACCATATTATACTTATATATAATATATATATGTACACACACACATATATATATATATATATATTAACACACACACAACAGGTCTTAAATAGTGGGCGTAGTAGAACTGGATTTGGATTCTCTAATTGGCTGATGCACTTCTGTCTTAATCTATTATAAACAAACAGTCAGTAATACAATGCTAGACTCAAATTCAGCCACTGTGTCCTGGTGGTTTCAGTATAACCACACTGTATGATAACAAAGACCATTAGCCTTGCCCTCCTCCATCATCCAGGCCAGATTAGGAACATTGGCTAACATGTTGCAGTTACCAAAATATGAACATCAATAAATTGAAGTCTATGACATTACAATAGTCTATTAGTCCGTAGAATCAAAAAATAATGTGCTTCCTACCATTGCCATGCATACGAAAGCATAAAAGTCTGACAAGTCTCCATGTGGGTCACTATCCCAAGCATTTAATCTGAAATCTCTAGTTTGTTGATGTAAGGAAGGGTATGCCCACTTAACACTGCCAGCTCCACAGTGAAGAATTGCCTGTACACTTTTGATGGCTTTATCCAACAATGACACCACAAAAATTTCCAAATCTGCAATACTGGTTGCCATCATGACTTGCATACGAAATAGACACCAGCATCAAGATATTATCATCTATACTAAATGTATTAATAGTTTACAAATTATCACAATAGATTGTTGTTATTGAAGTTTGTGTTGTATTCTGCACAACACACTTGTGCTAATTATTACCATAATTATTAATACTACTATCAATAATTATCACTGCTTTTAATATTTGTCAGGCAAATCAGCAACTCATGTGCACAGTGTCAGACCAGTTGCCTGGTGAATAAACAACACCAGTCATTTGTTTTGATGATTACACTCTAAGTAAACAGCGACATGATCTAGTAATGAAGTAGCATAATTGTAAACTGTGGATTGCAATTTAAACAATGTAATGTAATCAAGCGTTTATATAGCGCCCCTTCAAACAAGGTGTCAATAGAAGAAACCAGACCAAAAAAATTGGAAAATCACTAAATTAGACTAAGAGAGACTAGTAGGGAGATGTGCTCCGATGGTGGCCTTTCACTTGCCCTATTTTCAATCCCAGCGAAAAGGGTGGTAGAGTGTGAAATCGTCTTACCAAATGATAGATTTTCTGCTTCCGAACCGCTTCAATTGATGTCAACAGTGCTACTTCTCCCTGCCTGTGTGTGTATGTATTGTGCGTTTTTTAGTGTGTGTATATGTGTGCATCTGGCTGTCTGTCTGACTGCTACCACTGTCTGCACTATTGTGCACTTGTTATATATAAGTTGACCCTCACCACTCCTGATGCTGCTGTGAGTGACCAATTTTAATGTGTTTAATGCAATAATCAGAGGGGTAAGGGTTAATCATCAATCATCCTGAAGGAATTTGAAAGCAATAACATCTTGCTTCCCTTGGTCTTATGGCAGACTTTATAGGTTTGACAAACAGAGAGTGCAGGCTCCATTGAGCCATTTGTCAATACAATATCCACAGTACAGACGAAAGGTGACCATTCGGGACACAGCAGCCGCAACAGCCAGCTAATCAACGTGCTCAGTCAATCCTCATCATAAGCCCTTCTGATGCAACAACCAAATGTGTCACATACAATGATACTGCAGCCTAGGTCATTCACCTAAATGTTCTGGTGTAAATATATCGAACGACGTCAATAATTATAAATCATGAGATGGAAAAACAGAACCAGTGGAAAGTGGGATAAACAAACAGAGGAGATATGGAAAAAGAGGGGTAACAAAAAACAAAAAAGATATCAGAAATGGTGCATTAGTAAATATAGACGACGGAGAGGAGACAGGCATCTGAACAAGTGGAGGATGCAGAGAAGAAGATGAAGGATATGGTATAATGCAGGAAATCAGTACTAGACCAAGCGGTTGCTCCAATCATACAAAAACACACAACGACAGAACAACACACAATGATATAAAAACACAGACCAAATCAAAAACACACATGCACACATACACAACCACAGTATGATTACATAATAAAGTAGTGACAGATTTCAAATTTAACTATATGGCTGCCTGTACAACTGCTCATTTTCCCAATGCTACCTAGCGAATGGAAGCTAATCATCAACCTTCTGGGGTGAACTGTTATCAGACCCTCGTCCTTCCAACCTTCATGCCAGCATGTTACCATTCAACCATCGTGCCACCCAGATAAGTTAAAAATGCAGAGGGAAAATGGTACAGTCAGGACAAAAAGTGTGATGTAGATGAGTGAAGGCTAAACCACCAATAAGTGTCCGGCCCAAAGATTCAACACAACGCAGTGTTGTGTATATTTATCAGTGTTACAACTCCCACAGGTACATGAATTCTCTAAATGTGTATTTAGAACCAGTCTGTCAAGTACGGCATTGATATATTCACGAAACACTGACAGAAAGTAATAATGCACTGCCTAGGATATCACGACACAAGTCAGAGTTATGGCCAATGAATCACTTCTGTAGTGTCATCTGTAAGCCTATGCTATCCGAGATCGCGTTTCTTAAATAAGCCACCTTCGGTAGGCGAATCGCGATCCACACGTTCTCTTACACATAGTAAGGGACCCAGCCTACGCTCCAACAGTTTAACCAATGTAGCTAGCAATGCTTGCGAAGCTCTTTAACCACGGTTAAAACAGGAAATTTAACTATACACAAATTCTGAAAGCTGCAAAAGCATACTTGTAGTCTCTCTGGTATTCCCATCATATTTCAATCACAGTATTCTTCCAGAAATCAAATCCGTCTAATACTCCAGTTCTCTGTAAACAACCGCACGCATTCGAGTCGACCACTATTAAAGCGTACGATTAGAAAGAGTCATTATAATCTAGATTCCTTGGGTAATCGATAAATGAAATAAAACGCTATGGTACTCAGTCTCTTTATATCTATTCGTTAAATCGTCTTGGTTTATAGCGCCGTTTGGAATGAAGTCACCAAGAGCATCATTCTTTTCATTCTCCATCATTGGGTTTTCGTTGACAACATCCTAGCCAATCGAGGAACCCACACTCCATAGAATAGCAAGCGATAGAATACATCTGTGATGTACCGTAGAACGTTTAATTTCTAGGCGTCTGCTGTTGCCTTGATAAACGGAAGCAGCTCGCATGCTTTCTCTCAGAGCAAAATTGATAAATTTGTGCAGTTCGTTCGGTTTGCTTTTGATGCAAGAGATCTTGCACACAGACCAGAGAATATTATTCATTGTCTCTTTTCCGGTGCATCTTCGATGTCTACTGAAGGTCTGTAAAGTGAATACGCTCCGGGATTTTCAGCCAAAGAATGGGATTTATGTGGTGGTGCTTGGGTGTTATGGTGATATCGTGGGCGAGAAAATTGAGTCGTTTGTGTTCTACACAAAATTTATCAATTCTATATTATATTTCTAATAGCGATCGTGCTGTCCAGTACGCAGTCATTATTAATTATTGAAGGCATTAGCACAACTCGTATTGCAAAATTAGTAATGTGTAGGCATTCATCAGACTAGAAAAAGCTGATGAACCTCATTTGCTCATTTGCTCAAAAAATCTCATAAAATCCGGGTATATAAAATAAATTATGTTCATTTGCTGAATGACTGACAACTTCTTATTTACTTTTATTTCAGAATTCTGATTATAGCTGTCTTTGTTTATCAGTTTATAGAAGGCGATAATATAAGATTTTAATGTGGTAAAAATGGTTTCTACGCAAAGTTTAGAAGAATTTGTTACAAAATCCAGAGATCTCATAAGCAAAGAAAGAGAAGCGGAAATAGAAGAAACTAGGTGACGAACTTATTTTCTATGAAGTTGTAATGCCAACTGATTTTCAGTGATTTACAATTATGCGAAATGCAGTGCTCGTTAATAGCACTGAGCCTTGAAGTAGCGCTTTAGAATTTGAAGATTACAATTAGTGTTATCCACAGAAACAAACTAAGCGCCCCACGGCAGCTGCTTTAAGGAGCCTGGCTAAATGACAGACGCTTAATCAAATCCGCAAGATCAGATTGTTGGTCAGTATCGTTTCCAAGTCCGAATTGGGAGAGGTAACTCGTAGGGCGAGAGTGCAGTATCGGGGTGCGTATATATATATATACGCACGATATATTTATATATATATATATATATACCGAGGGTCGTTTAGGGCCAGGTTAGGTGCCATAAGGGTCGTTTATGGCCAGGATTAGGGTTGTTGTTATTAGAAAGCATGGTACCTACCGCGCAGCGGCCACACGAATGCCGCAAGATACCGCACGATGTCTGGTATATATGTGCACCACGATACTGCACTGTTGCCACTCGAAGTAAGGTTTCTGCTTGAACTTGCTTCAAATAGAAATGACCGACCTTAAAGGACGTTGTTTGCCACACTAGGTTTGCACAGTGAAATAGATTGATTACTAGTGTTACTTTAATGTGCACAGTTGACATGTTGGAGTTTTCTGTTGCATCCTATATCAGAAGTCCTTTCAATGATTTCAAGAGGAAGATTATAGGTGTGATGTTGACTGTGTTTAGAACACAGCATTTCAACTTTATTTAAGATGCTTAAAATAACCTTTTTCATTAGTTAGTCAGTTTCCACTGGTTACAACTCTGCTAGTGGCATAGGTTTGTGTAGATTACTGACAATTGTTATGAATGTTGTACACTAAAAATTTGAGCAACTGTACTTCTGATAAACAATCAAAGCTATTCAATTAAATGACCTCAGAGACTCTTCTGATTTTAAAATAACACCGTTGTAATTTCAAAGAAGGACACTGAAATATTTATAAACATGGTCAATAAATTGCATTTAAGACATTGGGAATATAGAAGCAATGCATGTCATTAAGATTGTGAGAGTGGTTCGGATTTGCTGTGTTTATAGGCTGCTTCAGGAAAATGTTTCGCCGAAAGTTCTTGAGCATCGGGGAGTTTGTGTTCTTCGTTTACGCATTGGTAGTCGAAACATGGGACTTTATGGGCGTACAGTTCTCACCCTGGAACCACAGAAAGAAATGCCTTCTCATACCTTAACACCTGGTCAGGTTTTAAAAGATAATATACCATTGCTGCATTTATCACTTCCTTGTGTTATTTATCTTACATTATATTTATAATGTCACTGACTCAGTGGCATTATTCCTTAAGGTCTCTAGTTGATCTGTGTTATAGTATCCTTACCTCGATTCTGGAATGATCTCTCTACTGAAATTGCAAAAGTGCTTTATTCTTCTACACATCTCATTCCTCAGTCACCACTGTGATCTGGCTAAAACTCATTTATCTATGACTCCTCAGGCTTTATTAACTTGAAGTTGAAGTACTACCTTAACAAGAAATCTGACCATTCACTCACCTTCCAATTTTGTTCTTTTTAAACGCTGTGCTGTAACTGTTCCCTCTATTTTTTTTTGGTGGTAACTTTATTTTGTTTATCAGTTGATATCTTTGGACGATCCCTCTGACTTTGATGCATGAATACTATATATAGGTTGCTCTGCGCTTGCCTGAAGTTAAGAACGAGTTTTAGAATTTAAGATATTATGATAACTTAACACTTTAATGAGCAGCAATTGGTTTTCCAGTCACTTTTAGTTGTTAAAGTGTTATGGTCTCATATCCTTGACAAATTACTCAAATGACCTTTCATCAGGCAATGAGAGGGTTCCTTTTCTGCATTAGAGGCTGCTTTGCATATCCATAGTTGTGCTTTGTTTCGATTCATTCATCTATTGTTGGATTACTAATGTTGTATTTGCACATTATCGGAAATAGTCTTCACCAGTTCCTCTAAAGACTAATTTTATTGGAGGAATGTTTTCCTCCTGACTGTGTTCAAGTAAAGTATTACTCCTTTGTTTTGGTAAAGTATTACACCTTTGTTTAGGTGACATTGTGGGTCTGAGTCTTTCCCAAGGCGACAGTTTCCAAAAAGTGATAGCTTCGGGCGTGATTTCTCGAGTTACGACTTCTGCTATCAGCGTTGCCTTCGACGACTCTCAAGATATATTTGACCTTGATGACTCAACCCAGTACAGAATCATGAAGCTTGCAAACGATGTGACATACAGACGATTACAGAAGTGAGTGGAATGTCTTTAATTTAACTATTTCTCTGAACTTTTAAAAATCTCTACAGGAGTAATACTTTACCAAGTGTTCAAATGCAGATCAGTTGGTAGTGATTACCAATACAACTGAAGCAGTGTTGCAACATTTATCTATTAGTTTAGAACTAGATGATCTCGGTGGTCAACTGCAGCTGTTGTTTAGCATGGTACGGTAGACTATCATATTGCTGTAGAACAACTGTTCTCAAACGGTGGTACGAGTTTGTCCCAGGGATCTGTTTCGGGATCTGATCTGTTCTCTACTGTATATTTGATACACATCTGAAATTGGAGTGCTTCTTTCTTCCTGTTGGGTCCTAAATCAGAAGTGCTATATTAAGTTTCATTGATTGATTGATTGAATACCCCTAGAGGTATGCCAGTTGTTGCCAAGGGGTACACACGAATAGGTAAGAAATCCATTTTCCGAGGTTGCATTGCCAGCTGAATTTTCTGCAGTGAAAAACAAATACAGATCGAAACTTGAACTTGAGCTAGATTTATGTGTAAAATTGACATTAATATAAGCCTGATGTTGCAGAATTGTGCAAATCTAAGCAAGCCCGTGCTTGCATTAAAACTATTAAACTTCCATGTTGATTTGATCAATTAGAAGCTATTAGCCTATCTTCATATTAGTCGAAAAGATTGGAAATAAAATCAGAGAATTTTCTATTAAATAACTTTTATTGTGTTCATTGTACAACAATAATTATTTTAATATGATAAATTTAGCAAAATTCATTAATAATATTATAGCCAATATTCTAATAATATATTGTCTATTCTAATTAACTAAATTACCAAAGAATGTGTCTGACAAGTTTTTTTCTGTTGGGGTATGCACACCAATATTTTATTTGTTTGGGTACAACAATAAAAAGTTGGGAACCACTGCTGTAGAGGGTAGGCATAAGTGTACTTTTTAAACAACAATGTGCAAATTTTCATGTTGAGAATGGTTTATCTTGTCCCACAGAACACTAGATCGTCTGGAGGAAGGAGTGGGAGATAGACACTTGAAGAATGTTCTGTTTGGTGTGACTGAACCAAGTCCACCAATTAAGCATCAGAAAGGTGACCATTCATTGTTGCCACAGTTGCATACCCATATGTACTCATAATCATAGTTAGTGTGCAGGCAATGCTATCCTGAGTTTGACTAATTGAATCCTATAATTAATTGTAGAATATTTATGTCACTACAGGTTTATGATTTCATTTCATTTATTAGCATAGCATGGCTTCACAAATGTTAACACTCACACATTTGGATATTTTAGTGCGGTGGCTCTTAATGAACTGGAACTGCTTCACTGGTTCTGTTCATTTTCATGCCGGCAACTGTTTTGCTTCTGTATCATTGCCTCTTGACTGAATCTGCCTCTGACTGATCTTCATTTTGCTATAAAAGGCGACCTGTTTGTTCTTTTAAATTGAACCTATACTGTCCAACATAAACGTCGTAGGCCAATTGCTCGAGACAACCACAAAAAACAACTTAGAATCTGAGTTCCTAGGCCTCTCATTTTCTCTGCTTATTCTCTGCAATTTCTTTCTTAATTGAATTTTCCTAATTGAAGGTTCCTCTAATCCCATTACATTTGATTCAAATTCTAGACATTGCTTGACTTGCACTTGCTTGTAAATAATTATTTTATTGTTATTAGGAAAATTTGTGAAGTCACTCTGAGATGCGAATCTGAGGTACAATTAGTCAGTTAGATATCCAGGTGGTTGAACACCTGGGAGAAATTGCAAGATTTGAGGCAGTTTGGGAAGAAAGAAACAGAGTTAAGCAGCAGAGAGGGAAAAGGATTATTATAGTGATCTATGCTTAATTGTTTGTGTTGATATGTGGCTTTTTGGTTGTATTGATATCTGATGCTGAGAATTAGTTTGATTGTTTCCAGAATTGGTATTTGTAAATCAGAACTTGGACGAGTCACAGAAGGAAGCAGTTCAGTTTGCACTTAATCAGCCAGAGGTTGCCATAATTCATGGTCCACCGGGAACTGGTAAAACCACCACAGTTACGGAAGTCATACTGCAAGCAGTCAAAGGTGGCCTCAAGGTATGGTTCAAGCTCGATCTCCAACATGAGGCATTGATGTGTAACTGCCAATGACTGAAAGTTAATACAGTCACAGCTGCATGATACTATATGCATTAGCCGTTTCTAACCTAATCTTTACCTAATGTAATGTAATCAAGCATTTATATAACACCCCATCTACTCATAGGAGCTCTCTGCACTGGCCTAAATGATGTTAAATGACACATGATCAATAAAATACATATCAGTTAGCAAACAGTGGCAACCAGTTAATGGTTAAGAGTCAAAATCGATTAATTATTTATGATTACGTTGTTACTGTTTTCTAAGGTTCTTGCATGCGCACCTTCAAACATAGCTGTTGACAATCTGGTTGAGCGTCTGGCAGTTAATAAAGTGAAGCTGGTTCGTCTTGGACATCCAGCTCGCCTGCTGCCAGCGATTCAGTGCCACTCTCTTGACGCCATCTTGTCATCGAGTGACGAGACACAGCTAGTAGAAGACGTCAGAACAGACATCAATAAATCGCTTGTGAGTGTGATTTACTTTATCACTTGCTTTTTAAAGCTAAGCTGAAGTCTTCTGTTGTGGGGTTTTTGTGGCTCACATGCTATCAGACAATGGTGGTATCAAAGCTAAAATCACAGTCTATTGTTTTTGTTTGTGTGACCGTTACTCTCTTTGGCAGCAAAGGGTCAGTGACACCAGTTGTCTCTATGGTGTATTTTCTGCATCAGTGATGTCAATGCATGTCACAAGCAGTTCTTGGATTTGTTCATTATCATCTCAAATCAAATATGTTTTTATTGATCCATAAAAGCTAATTTTCACCACTGGTTATGATGTTAGATTCTAGTTTAACGATTTTTATGGCTTCTTTGCTCAGAACAGTCTACGTAAAGTTCGTAACAAGGGTGAGCGCCAGAACCTACGCCAGGAGATAAAGCAGCTGCGTAAGGAGCTACGGCAGCGGGAGGAGGCTGCAGTCAAGGAGATCTTCAAGAAGTCCCAGGTTGTCTTGGCAACACTTACAATGGCTTCAGAGGATGGTCCACTTGGTGGAATTGACAAGCGTCCTTTTGATCTGGTGATTATCGACGAATGTTCCCAGGTCTGTGTTGCACGAGTTTTTTTCCACGTCTTAATATTTCTGATATATGTTAAGGTTGTTACAGAGATTTTGTCGATATGTGCCTCAAAGCCAAGATGCTCAGAGATTGTAACTCTGTAAATGACCACTGCAAGACCCTCTTGATAGCAGAGATGGAGGTCGTAGAACCATAGCCTGTTTGTATGCTCGACCATATTACTCAGATGTCAAAGCTCTGGTTTCTTGTTAGGCTTTGGAAACTGCTTGCTGGATTGCGTTGGTGAGGACAAAGCGATGTGTTCTCGCTGGTGACCACAACCAACTGCCTCCTACCATCATCTCCAAAGAGTAACTATCTCTCTTGCATCATATCCAATCATACCTATTGTACAGTGCTCATATAACAAATATTATTATGCACATATTATTATATAAATATATTGTGTGCAGTATTAGTTTATTATTTTCAGAACAAAAGTAATTGAATAGGTTTTGTGATGACGTGCGCAAGCATGAAATAGCTGTCAGTCATCTAATTGGGAGTACTTGATGTGGCTTCCAATGACAGATAGCATTAAAAAAAATTCAATTTTTAGTTAATTATTTTGAAAATGTTCATCTTGTTACCAGTTCCAGGTCCATTTCGAAATTCAGTTCAACAAGAATGTCACTCTATTATTATTAATAACTTTCATATTCTCATTGTTATTATTACTGAAGCAGGGCTTGTAGCTTTGTGGTAATGCCCTGGAGAGGCAGATGGTGATTTCTTTATTGAACAGCCAATAAATCTTATGGAACAAGTAGGATGTTTGTCTTTTAGAGCAGCTAAGGGTGGTTTGGAAGTGACACTCATGGAAAGACTGGTAAAATCTCACAAGGATAAGATTGTACGTATGCTGACTATGCAGTATCGTATGCACGAAAGTATCATGACGTGGTCTTCACAACAGATGTACGAAGGAAAACTATTGGCTCATCATTCTGTCAAATCTCACCTGCTCAGGTAAGTCACATGAAAAACTCGTCAGTGAGATTTAATTGAACTGAAGAATCAAGTGTACTACATTCTATTCGTTCTTATCTGTTCTCACAGCTACACATATATCAATTGTGTATATTTCTAAAAGTTTATGAATTTAAGCGTTTGCTTTGTATTAGCTAATAATGTTCAAATTCGTGAATAATACATTCAGTTTTATTTTGTTTGTCGTCTGGTCAAGTTTTTGCTTAACGAATTTATTCTGAAATTTCAGAAATTTGATATCTCCCTTGTTCCAACATTTTTTGCCCAGAAGTGCACACGCCTCGACAGCGCAATTGCAGTTGTACTTCAGAACAATAGTGCACGAAGGACTTGCTCATGATCCCTACACAGGGACTCCTTGGACGAGAGTCGAACCCGCTCACTCAGCGCACTCTGAGCTTCACAAGCTGACCGCTCTAACCAATCAGCTTCTGCGCCGCACAATTAGAATGTAGAATTATAGAAAAAATAAATGAATGTATATTTTTTCATTGTTCCAGGGAATAATTGATTGACCATCTGATTGCTTTTTTATTGATCTATTGATCAACTGTCTGTAGAGATCTGCCAACTGTGCAAGAATCAGATGAAACAGGCATACCACTGTTATTGATCGATACAGCCGGTTGTGGTCTCAGTGAACTAAGTCTCTCAGATGGCATGTCAAAAGGAAACGAAGGTTGGTAACCATTATAGTAAGCCACTCGCTTCTTGAGCATCATTTTTTTAATCCTGGTTAAATCAATCAATAACATGTGTTAAACACAGAGGAATCAGGGTACAATAACTGATCACTCAGTTATTGTGTTCCTTTAATATTGACTTTGCGTGCTTGTGTGGCACTGTGGCTAGAGTGGTCAACCTGCAACATGGAGAGTACGGGTTCGATCCTCGTTCGAAGAGCTACTGCGTAACGACCTTGGGCAAGTCCGTTGTGCACAGTTGCTCTGCAACACAATTGTTTCTGCACCATATGTACTTGTGTGAACTTTTGAACTTTGTTTGAAGGGCAATATCAAAATGCATTGTATTGAATGATCAATGCTGTCTTCTTAACAGAGAAGACAGCAGCAAAAGCCCAGTGCAAAAACCAACTGCTTCTTATGCTTTACGAGTTGAGGTGATAGTGTCTGTTCTGGCAGGTGAACCCATGGTCATGGATGTTTTTATGTGTGGTCAGGTGTGTGGGGATGAGCAATGATGGTTGTATATTAATGTACGAAATGATTTCTCTCCAGGTGAGGCGGATGTTACTGTGGCCCATGTGGAGAAACTGCTTTCATCTGGTCTGCCTCCTAAGGACATTGCTGTCATTGCTCCATATAACCTTCAGGTCTGTTTGTGCATTATATATATACATATATATATATATATATATACCTTGGTATGTATCTATGTGTGTGTGTGGATATGTATTTATCTATGGGCATGTACCTACCACTATTAATCTAGACATAAAGAAAGTGTTAATGAACCTCTTAATGATTTTGACATTTCCTAATTTTATCTATGCTTTTCTTTGTTTTAGTATCTAAAGCGCTTCTTTAAAACTAAACCCAATGCTCCAGCTGATTCACGAGGACTGTGTGTTTTATATATTCATTGTGTAGAGCATCAATGGCTCTTACAATGCTTGTAGGTTGTCAGCATAGTTTCGATTTGAAATTCATTGACTACAGCCATTACATTAACATGCTCGTAAGTTGTCTGATTTGTCTTAGTGTAAAGTTGTGTTAATAAGAGAAAAAATCTGCTTTTGTTTTAGGTTGAACTTCTTCGACTGCGTCTTGCGCTGAAATATCCAAAGCTGGAGATAAAATCAGTTGATGGATTTCAGGGCAGAGAGAAGGAGGCTGTGGTAATATCACTTGTCCGCTCCAATGATAAAGGTTTGTCTATTGACCCCAATTTTAATCTAATTTAATTGGTATTCATTGAGTATTTAATACTCTGTACATTTAAGTGTTGTTTTTCTTGCGACACAGCAGTATTTCATATTACCCTCCTTCCAAAGCTCAGAAGTATACACGCAGCCAAATAAAAGAAAGTCCACGGCGACAAGTCACTGTACATGAAGGACTTTCTCTCTTCACAGTTTCTGCTTCTGGAAAGGCGTGAATCCTTGCTCTCCATGCAGCACGAAAGTTGTGATGTTGTATGATGTAATTGTCTCAGTTGATCATTCGTTCATTAATTAAAAAAAATTATATTGTGCCCTTCAAAGTTATACTACCCACAGTCACTTCTAATTCCAGCCTGGGCAAATAGGTAAGTTCCGAGATGGTCATAAAGCGTATCAGTGCACGATCTAGAGAATGGATGTTGCTCCCTAAGGTGGCCATTCCAAACCCTTGGGCCTACTGCAGAGAAGGCTCGGTTTCAATAGCCGCTGTTCGGGCAATAGGGACCATCTGAAGCCCCTCCACAGAGCAACGGGAGCCATTACCCCGTGCAATAGAGGTCTGTTAGGCTAGGTAAGGGCCAAGTTGGTGTCATCAGAACCATAAGACGACTCTACACCAGATCCTATTCATTCGTTTGTTCATTAATTATTTTGTACCCCTTCAATACACCTGATGTGCAGGTAATTACCCCGGTATCAGTTATCAGGACCTGTTGGTTTGGTGTCAGTTACTATTTACTATGCATTCTCTGATTGAGGAGTATTAATTCAGCTGAATGGTTTTGTATGCTGTGATGGTTGACAGGTGAAGTAGGGTTCTTGGCAGAGGACAGACGAATAAATGTGGCTGTAACTCGAGCTCGGCGTCATCTGGCTGTCGTCTGTGACAGTGAAACGGTCGGCCACCATGCGTTTCTTAAGTCCCTTATCGATCACTTAACACAATTTGGAGAAGTGCGGTCTGCACAGGAGTACATACAAGGTGTGTTATTGATTTTCCTAATATTGACTAATTCTTATTTTGCTTAAAATAAGTAAATATTTGGTGCTTTTTGAGATTGCAATAAGTTAGTGGCTTGCAATTGTTATATTTATACTGGCATATATATAAACATAGACCTGTAAATGTATTTTAAGAACCTTTCAAGTTAGAGACAATATGAAAATGACAAACCTGAAAATTTTTAGCGATACAGGATACATGTGCACAATGTACTGTGTGTTGCATTTAACATTCCAACAATAGTATTTTAAATAGGTGCTGTGATTTTTTTAATTTATCCTACATTAAATTTAGTGTTATGAAAGATTTATTAGTGGTTTTTATTTGCTATTTGCTTTGATATGAAGGCACTCTAAAGTCCACTTATTGATTTTTTTGAATGTCTAAAATTTAAAACCGGAGTTGAGTGCATTTTTAATGAAAAAATTTAGATCTCTGATAAAATGGTGTTTGATTCAGTTATCAGTTATTTTGCTAATTGTTTAAACAATTAAAACTTAAGTAAGGTTATGTTTAAATTTAGATGCTTTAGATTTTTAATCCTGATCATAGATCACAGGTTGCTTGATCATTCGTTGTCCATTGAATCATTTGTCATGATGTGTTTACAGATGGAGCCCTTAACTTGGACATCAGGCGTCCCGATCACATAGAGAGCCAAATCAAAACATCCACTTCAAAATCATCTTCGTCCACTGAAAAGAGAAACAATTTGCAGAAGTCGAGAATCGGTCCGAAGGGAGCTGCTGCTGTCAGCCAGAGACCAGAAGCTGGCAAGAGAACTGAGAAATTACCAAACCAGGATAACATTGACCATGACAGCAAAGAAACTATCCGGTATGTAAATGTTATCCGATGTCCTACATGAACTCAAATGCCGCATAGTAGTTTGTTCTGGAAGAAGAGATGTGTAAACTGACATTAAGATAATACTATGTTATGGTGAGCATGAGAACAAGTGCTCAGAGCAGCATCTGGATCAGAGCAGCAGCTGGATGGACCAAACGGATGTGCTGTTGATCTCTGGAAGTAGAAAAAGTGATTGTATTTAAACATTTCTAGAGCGCTTCTAGTAGGGTGAACCGTTCAGAAGCGCTGCCAGTGCGCCGTGGCCCGATACTGATCCGTAGCGTGTTATCGAAGCTGCCAGTGAATTGTGTGTTGTTGTAACTTGTGTGACCATTGTGTTAGTAAATATTTGTAAATAAATGTCTTTGTTCACATTAATTTGATTAATTCATGAAATATCTATAATACAAAAGTGATGTATTTGGCTGATATACAATTAATGAAATAGTTGAAATTTGTCCTTTCCCTTTGAACTGATCTTTGAATTTCAATTTTTGAATGGTGGGGAATTGTCTTTTCAGAAAGTAGAAACATAATGAATTTATTCTAATTTTATTTATATAGCACATCATTATTCTCGCTTTCAGTGACCCACTATGGTTCTAATTTTAACAGTAGATTATTATGTTAAACCCGATCCATTTGATTGCAATTCCTTCCAGCCTCAGAGATGAAGAACTAAGAAAAGAATTGATTTCCTTCGCAGAAAGTGAAGCCTCAACTGTTCACTGTTTTCCAACTTCACTAACGTCACACGATCGTTACCTTGTCCATGAGGTATGATCACTAATAATTATAATTGCATTCTGAACGACATTAGAACTAAACAGCTTAGATTTACTCATGTTCTTGTACATTAGTTGTAATGATTTGTTGGCAACTATATTTCAAATTAGGAAACAAAATATTTAAAACACATTATGGACACTTCATGTATCATTTTAAAGTGCATCTGATTAGGTTGCATTATGAGAGCCACTGCTCGCGTTCTGACAGTGTCAGTCCAAAGCCTGGAGAAAGGAGGAAGGCGACACCAAATCATCTTCGATATGGAACGGTGTCGTTAAAAAAATCCACTACAGGAAAAGCCACTTTAAAAATCATTAAATACAATATATTGCAATGCTAAAATAATATTTTTAAAGTTATTATAGTTTGTTATGGAAATGTCTGACCTTTTGCTTTGAACAGGAATTGTTTAGGGCTGCCTTTTCAAGCCATAGATGGAATTGTTTCATATAAAGTGATATGAGATTTATTTCTACGAAGAACTATAGCTGAATAAGAGATTGTGATCATGATGGTGGTGTACATGCTGAAATCCTGGTCTTATTTTTATCCAAGATTGCGGAAGAATTGGGATTGTTACATCTGAGCAAGGGAGAAGGAGCGGAACGCTGTATAGAGGTTCGGAAGCTGGAGGCGCATCCAGGGTCTAATCTCCATCAGCTGGATGAAGTCAAACCTAGAGTCGCATCTGTAACACTGGCTCCATCCAATTCGCTACCACCAGAAAATTCTCGCTCTTTAGGAAATTCGTTCACTGTGACTAAAGCAGATGTTGATGAAACTGGTGATGATGAAAAGGTTCCATGTGCAGAGAGTGGGAGTTCGCTTGCGCAGACACAGTGCCACCTGTGTGGGAGAAAGGTGCCAAATGCCAACATTGACCTGCATCTCTTGCGTTGTCAGTCTGCATCTGGCAGCCAGAGTGGTGCTGTGCCAAAGGTAGGCAAAGCAACAATTTCTCATGGGTTATTATTAACATGTCCTAGAGATAGCTTGATGACTGTGGAGTTGGACAACTAGCAATAAACTGCAAATTGTCTATTTCGTTCATTCATTTTCTCTCCTCCGTCAGGCTTGCGCCGACGATGAGGATGACGATGCTTATTGTCTATGAATTTTACCAATTGGTTGATACATTTCAGTGTCGGTAGCCTCTCGGAGGAGTGAGAATCGCCCCAGTCTTCATAAATGATATGAAATTAAATTTATCAAAATTTCGTTACCCAGTTGATGAAACCTTTCTATATATGTAGCGATGTCTCTGACATCAACACGGCTGCTTCTTCTCATCTCATTTCTGTGCCACATACGTTCATGCTTCACTGTTTTCTCTCCTTTCTGGATCTAACCATTCCATAATTTTTGCATCTAGACATGTTTGTTTAGGAATTATTGATTTGGTGTTTGTCAGTCTCTGTAATCAATTGTGCAGGTAATGAGCGCCTCTGAGTAGATACCTTGAAGGGTTGCTATATCAAATTGACATTGATTGATTGATTGATAATAAAATATTCTTATAGTCCCATTTTCAGGTTACTAAGGCTCGGCTTCTCAAACTTTCTGATGCTACGAACTGGTGATTGTTACTCCAGCATTTCCATGGACCCCGATATGTTTTTCAACATCAGCATGAATTGCATATATAATATGTTGTATTAATATTTAGATTTTATGATATTGTCACTGCTTATTAGGACTTGAAATCATGCAAAAGTATGGCAACTTGCATGTTTAATACTGCTTATTACGCATTGGTTGATTTTGTGTATGGTTCAATTGAATCCCAGTGTTATTCCACTAGCTGGGAACCAACTCCTTGCAGGCCGCAGACACAGTTTGAGTGGCACTGACTTAGCATTTTTTATTTTGTTATTACCGAAATATCATATTGCCGTTATTCCAACATTTTTTGCTCAGAAGTGCACACACACGCCTCGACGGCGCAATTGCAGTTGTACTGCAGAGCAATTGTGTGCGAAGGACTTGCTCAGGGTCCCTACACAGTGACGCCTTGGACGAGGGTCGAACCCGCTCGCTCAGCGCACACTGAACGTTGCGGGTTGACCACTCTAACCGATCTGCCACTGTGGCACTCATGAGCTCAATATAGTCAGATGTTTATATAAAGCTTGTTTAACACTTTGACAGCGAAAGTGTACTGAAAACGACTATGATACCAGCGCAGATCAGCATTAAAGGTTTTATAGGGATAGTCCAATGCTGTGGAGAGTTTCTTGAAGGGTTGTTTTAAAATATCTACAATACTAAATAAATATGCTTGCATTCTCACTTCTGTTTGCTTTTGCTATTTCAGGTCCACTCATCCAAAAAGGAGATGAAGGTCAAAACCAACAAGAATTCACAGCAAAAGACTGGTTCAAATGAACAGCCAATCGTAGAGGACTTTGACTCGATCATAGTTGCTGCGATGAAGGAGAACAAGACGTGTCACATGCACAAATGCAAGAGCAGTACTGTGATGCTCGGTCAAGACTGTGCCTTCTGTCGACAGAGGTTCTGCCTGTCTCACCACATCCCAGAGGTTCACGGATGTGGAGATAAGGCCAGGCAGCACGCCCGGACCGTCCTCTCACAGGAGGGAGTTCTGTACCAGGGAAGCGGTGTTCCGAGCAAGAAGCCCGACCCAATCAAACGTGTCCATCTGGAGAGGAAGCTCGATCGCAAACTGGGCGAACTAGCGGACAAGCGAAAACCAAAACAGAAGGAAAAGTGACGATCCTTGAAATTAGCGTCAACTCTAGTGCAGGTCTTCCATGATGGTGCGACCCATCTTAACAATAAGTCTACAAAATGGGTTTCTTATTTGCTGTTAATTAAAATCCTCTGAGGCAGATGACTTACAAGTTTACATATCTCCTGTTATGGAATTGTAATGTATAAGCAAGACATCCTTCCTCTTGCCAATGTATTTAGCTAATTTCTTGTCATTTATGGAGTTCCAGCAATAACAGTTTTCTGTACTGATTCTATATATACAACAGACTACCAAGCAGTTTTCAAATTTATGTTTATATATATATGTATGTTTGATATGTTTCATTAGATAAGCATACATTATATAATCATGTTCATTGAATATATATATATATATATATATATATATATTACATATATTGGATCTTCGGCTCTAGCCTAATTGCTCTCTACCCTATTTCTATATCGCTCTGAAATCTGTCTTGTTTGACCGAGGTTCGACCGAGAGCGCCTCTCTGTAGATTTCGTGAAGAGGTGCTATATTAAGTTTCATTGATTGATAATAAGGTCTATGATCTTCTGTTTGGTCTGGGTCAATAGCACTTATGTGTAGGGGTATTGGGGAGCACTATACTGTTGCTATTAATTGATTGATTGATTGATTGATCGATTGATTGATTGATTGATAGTGCTAAGATGTATGTACATCAAGCAGCTTTCTAAACATGAGTGATAAAATATATTTCTAGAGATCTAGGTGAATGGTCCACTGAAAACATGCGTTTGTTTGTTCACTAGGCTACGCACACACACACACGCATACATAGATTTATCAAAATCTACAACATTATGCGAATAATTATTGAATATCTATATCTGGCCTATGTATAAGACATACAAACGAGGGTCGACTGCTTGTGGTAAGTGATATATAGACCACACACACACACACACACACACACTCATGTAGAACTAGTCGTTTGTTGACGCCGGATTTCTGTTTGGCGTGGTTGTGGTAAATTGCTGCTCACGAAAGCTGATCCCTCTGTAATCGGATCTGGGTTGCCGTGAAAAGAAAGCATACGTCCATTCATGCGAACTCTTCTCTCTTTTTCAGCGAGCATGCCCGTTTCTCCTTTGGCCAATTCATAATTGTCCGCGTAAGCCTGTCGGATTGTCACCTTGAAAATCAACTTAATGGACGGCGAATTAGAGCGTCATGTGAAAAGCTGATCGACGTTGTTTATTTATGCTTTTACTTAATAATAGTCTAGTCCAATTTAAACATGAGTTGTCTGTGTCACGGGGCAGAACATGTTGTTCCAGAAAATTAAATGAAGTTGGTAATTGTAGTCTCTTGGTTTTCTTGTCGCCCAAATAGGCATATATATATATATATATATATTAACTAGCCAATTATTAGAAATGATGTTCAAATCGGCAGAAGTTTAAAGTTTAAAAAACTTAAACTCGGAATTTAGTAAATATTTGTGATGAATCAGTGTTAATTGGAGTAGAATTGGGTTACAAATTACATGGTCTAAGTTTATAATACGTGCAGAGGTGAGGCAATCACCTAGGGCGACGGAGCTAGTCATCATTGTTATAACTCCCTGGAAACCTGGACTATGCTCTACCAGGGACTAGCCTTTGGACAATCCCTCTGATTTGATGCAGCGCTCGTGAATAAGCTGGTGCCCTGCGCGTGGCCTTCAAGTGGCGCTTTGAGATAACGATTAACACAGTACTACCTAACTAGCAACTTACCGACCAAGCCTACAGACTGGAACTAACTCTGACTTTATCTGAATTTAGCCTACGACAAAGAACGCCAGGGACAGTGAATCTATTGAGTCAAGGATACCTTGGGTCAAGGATACAAACACACCTCGGGACCAATAGCTGGCCACCAATGACAAGATGGGCCAATGAACATGGCTCATAGTAGTCAGCCAGCCGTGTGCCTAATTTGCTGGCTTTGGATCAATAGTTCAGTAGGTGCGGTCTTGATGGCAAATTGCGCGGGTCTACAATTAGAATGTTATTGGTGGATGATTGCCTCCCTGTGGCAAAACCCCATCTGGTGCAAGGAAAGAGGCTGCACTCGCTTCTTGATTCTGTATTGGAGAGCATTCATTCATTTATGTAGTGCTCCTTCTAGGTAATTACTCGAAAGCGCTCCCAACTTAGGTGCGGACAAAAGGCAAGCCTAAGTTTTCAAATGTCCATAAAATGTGCGACTACATGATTTAGCGAGCCGATGTAACTCAAGAGAAATGCGATTCCAAACCTTAGGGCTTACCACAGAGAATGCGCGGTTTTGTATAGCTGCTGACAGCCTTCTGTATGGGCAAATGGAACCATAAGAATCATTCTCACCAGAGCGAAGGGAGCGACTACAACGGAGCTTCAATGTCGGGTGACAACATTTCTGTTAGATAGGCTGGTGCAAGGTCTAGTTGGCAATGGCCAGACTAAAGAGATAACTCTATACTTGATTCGCTGTCGGACAGGAAGCCAATGCCGAACCTTCAGCACATCCTGCGATATGATCATATTTTGGTACTTGGCCAACATGGCAAGCTGCATCTTGCAGTATTGTCAAGACAAGATAACCTGTTAGCCGGAAAACCAGAATAGAAGCTTAAGCAGATTTGCTGTAACGAATAAAAGTCATTGAAAGCATATGGGTCATTGTCATATTGGGTCATTGTCGATATCAAGGTCACGAATAGTAGCCCCAAAATAGTAGTTAGGGAATTTAATAGTCATGTAATCCAAATTAATCTTGGTAAGTTGCTGTCTAGTATCCAGTCACATGAATTTAGTCCTTGTCGAATGCAGACATAAGCGATATGACGACATCCATCACTCCAACCTGATCAGGGCGCGACTGATTGAGGCTACAGTGGTTGCACATCGGTCAGTGTTTGAGTTTAGTGCGCAGTTAATAAGCTCAAACAGACAAACATCAACACAGTGTCATTACTTGTCCATGAAACAGCGAAACGAAACGGATGGAATCAATGCTGGTTCCTGGAGTGACGTCAGGAATAAACACATTGACGTCATCCTCGCAGCCTTCCTCCCCTCTTCCTCCTCCTCCTCTTCCTGTGCATAAAATGTGCAAAGCTCACATGGCCTCTTGACAGCTACATTGCAGGCGGTTGCACGATCGACAGCATTCGCTTGTCTCAAGGCTTATGAATGCCTCATCGGCGAAGTGGAGCTACACAACAGTTGTAGAACGGAACCTGATTGGGCAGTCGATGAGTCGAATGAACCGTAGAGGAAAGATTAGAGGGTGTTCGAAACGAATGACTATTTCAGTGCCTAAATAAAGGCTTCTGTTTACTTTCTGGTCCAGCTGCGCTTAAACGTATATCCGATTATAATTATTGCGCTTAAACGTATATCCGGCTATAATTATTGTTACGAGACATGCTGATTGATAATAGCGTCTGCATGAATAGAATGTGTGACGAAACCCTGTAAGACCCTTGCACAACCGAGAGTGTAGGATTGTATAAACCTCGAGAATAGGGCCTACTGCCAAATCCTCCACTGTTTGGACTTTGACAGTGCCAGTCCCAAGTATGGAGAAAGGAGCAGGGCGACACCAAATCATCTTTGATATGGAATGGTGTCGTTAAAAAGAAATCAACGCCAAATCGCCAACTTCCCCACTGCTTGCGTTCTGGCAGTGCCAGTCCCAAGCCTGGAGAAAGGAGGAGGGCGACACCGAATCATCTTCGATATGGAAAGGTGTGGATAAAAAAACCCAACAACACACACACGCCAAATCGCCTTGTGAATTATTTTATAATAAGGATGGTAAGAGGATCTAGGAGGCTGTGTGAGATTCTGGGGTTGGCGCGTGCGACATAGGCTTATGAGGCTACGACGATGCGTCGATTCACTAGGGTTGTGTAAACCAAAATGAAGAACACTTGATCGTAGTAGTTGCCCACTTTCAACATTTCTACTGCGCCCGCAAAAAGCGAAATAGCGGGAACTAGCTTATTCGCGTGCGATGATGCGATGTCTCAATCTATTAGAGAAGACAGATTGAACTTCAAACCCATGGACTAACCTTCTAAACAGTCATTATAGGCCTATTGCAGCTTAATTCTTTGGATTGGCTCTAGTCGCGCGGATTACTTCAATTAATTAGACGCGTAACTCATTCGGTGTCTTACATGGCATAACATCTTCATTCAGCCAATAGACCTAATTCTATGGAAGATCATACAAAAATCACAAGGTCATTCTACGTAGGCCTACGTACACAACCACCCTACAATAGTGCCGTGCCGTGATATGCCTCCTTCAAATGGAGTCGATTCGCAGATTAGACAGTCAACAGTCGTAAATAGGCCATGGCAGTATAGTATAGAACTGAAGGGCGTATTGTACGTAACAATATGCCCTGTGAATGAAGCATTATAGCGCACATAATGCAAAGAGTTATAAAACGAGACAGCGACACGCTTTTGTCGCTTGTAAAGAGTCGTTAGACTGTAGTTACGCTGATAAGTAGTGACACGATTTATATTGTCGCAACTGCACATCGACGGGCACCAATAAATTATAGACTGATAATTTTTATTCTATAGCGAAGTGCGTTCTTAGTCCATAATTATACGGTTGGGTTTTCTGTTGACCTGGACGCCATTTTAAACCCTACTTGTCAAATTTCACCACTGCTTGCACTCTGGAAGTCCTAGTCTCAAGCCTGGATGAAGTGGGAGGGCGACTAATAATGATCTTTGTTATCACAGTGTCGTAAAACTGAAACTACTATTACTAGCATTTAATACCCTACCGCTACCGTCCGATCAAATGTCCTTTCCTGCTTGGCCAATCACCTACTTGCTGAAGCCTGCCTGTCTGTTGCCTATTCGCTGCATATTTCGTCCATTCGATCATTAATTCAGATAGGCTACTTATTCACTTCGCTTATAATCTTTTTATCCTCATTTATTTTCTTCAGTTCATTTAGGGCCTACTCATTAATTCAGTCATCAATTAATTCATTTTGCTATATATCGTCTTATGCTCATTAATTTCCATATGTCATGCGAATAATTATTCGAACATCAGAGCTCATTACTTTAGAGCAATGACCCCTGCACTTGCAAGCAATATGTGCAATATGCATAGATGGTCAAGGCAGTCTCGAGGCACTGCACGTAACCTGCAGCGTAGACTGGTGGACTCATCCTAAATCATGCCGCTAACAGAGGAGAAACCCAATCACCAACGGTTTTAAGCGTAGAGAACATCACAGGGTTGTCCACGGGTCATGTTGATTGTTGACCCTCTTTTCGGGTCGGGTCTGGTCGGGTCACGAATATCTTCAAATTAGGCGGGTCGGGTCGGGTCGGGTCAAGATCCTGGTGGGCCGGTTTGAATCGGGACGCATTCAGCGTAAAAACGTAGCACTCTGCTCAAGATATCGTATGGAATAATCTCATGATAATAACTTAGCCTATGTTAGAAAATGAAGTCATAGATCTACATGTGTTTCAGTATAATAATCGTTGGTAATGATCAACACATCAAAGAATCTTATGACGTAAATAAAACTCATACACGTTGTGTATTTTGTCCGTGTGGCATTTAACCGGTATATATCCTACCCTACCAGCATTTCCATGGAAATTAAATGAGCCATATGGACTTTTCATGCTGGCATGATCGGGTATTAATCGATTAAATTTTTGAACAATCTCGTGAAATTTAAATTTCTAATTGAAGTCGTGATTTATACCTTCTCACGTTTCTTCCTCACATTAAACTTGACTGGCATTTGCGTTTTTCAAGCAGTCTCATTATCTGCTCAAGTGCCGACGTGCATCCGCTTATAAACGACGAGCACCTGCACGTGGGTTCACCGCCAATCGCCAAGTTTACCAATAAAGAATATCTGAAGAATGTAGATTAGATTCAATGAAGTCATACTTTGGGCGTCAAGAGCACACTCTACAAAGATGAGCTCGTACGATGTACGTCTTTCGACCAATTTATTATTTAGTTCATGATTTATAAAACTGTCAAACCCTGTTAATTAACTAAACTTTAGAGCCTTTTATTAAATAATCGCATACTCTTCAACACTAGCGGTATCAAGCAAAACTCTAAGCGGCATAGGCCTACTACGTGTTAATATCCATTATTTATGTATTAGTAAAATAGGCCTTTGTATGATTATATAATATTATTCATTCAACGCAAAGATTATTCTGCTGATAATTATGTATAGAAATAGAAATATAGGCCACATGTGCATAAAATTATGTTACAGACAATGTGTGAAACTTTAGGGATTTCGTAAATGCCTAGGCAATTTGTTAAACCCTAGCTCTAAACTAACTCTAAGCCTGCACTAACCGTAAACTAACCATAGCCCTGACCCTAACCCTAACCCTTACCCCAACCCTGACCCTAACCATAATCATTACCCTAACCCTGTCCCTAACTCTAATCCTAGCCGTAAATGGGTGAATTTACATATTGCCTACAGTCTAAAAATCAGACATTTTAATAAATCCCTGCTTCAAACATTGCCTGTAACATACATAGGCCTATATGATAATTTCCGAGGCTGACCGTCAGACCAGCTTGTGAAATTATGCAATAAATATTAAATTGACGCTCTGGTTACGATGCTATAGTTCAAGAAACTGAATAACAGTCGCAAACACTGATGTCTATATATTCCTGTAGGATGTTTGTCTAACTCCATGTGTCCCATCATTAACATCCGTGTCACTTACTTTCAGCCTGCCCGTTACTAGCAGTGGAGTAGACTCTGTCGCCAAGCGTATTAGAGAACATTAGTATATGCGCGTATGGATTTTTATGAGCAGAGAACTGTGAGAAATTCACATAAATAACCAGTTCAACGTGTCTTCCATTACGGCCGTCGCCAATTTTTGCCAATTTATATCTTTTGACTACCACAGTAAATTGTGAAGAGATGCGAGTTTGAGTTTGTCGACTGTGTGTAGGCTATTGTTTAATTATTGCTGTCCTTTAACTGTGTTAAACAGTTTTTGTATGACGAGGAGGCAAATGAATTCATACATAGACGGTATAAACCCAGACCCAGAGCCATCCTACTTCTAACGCACTCTATCCAAAATATGCACACAATCAACGGAAAACAATGTTGGCAGTACTTTTAAAAGAACTTTAATTACATATCCTAGCAGTTAATATTCAGCCGTTCAAGTTTCATTTTGTAATAATCTGTCGTAGTTAGGTTATTCCTCAGAAGGGAATCTGGTGCTCGTTATGTAGACTTCAGGGGGTGTCCAGATAGGGGAATAGGGGAATCCGGAGGGAAATGCCTCCAATTTCACGTAGGGTGGATATTGTTTTAGTCTTAGGGGGAATATTTTGCCTTCTATACCCTTGGGATCGGGGGTTTGCCTCCATCACTCAGAGGGATTGACACCTCTGGTAGGCTTTATCAAATTTTGCTATGAATTTCTCCCCATGACTGCATAGACAGAGACTTGGTCCTGGGTTTGGGCAGCAAAATTAAATAATTAAATAATAATAAACTTAATTTAATTTATTTTTTGGGGAGAGAGGCAGATTGGTAAATTTTCAATTCCTCAACATATATCCAACAAAAAAGGATGAACCGTGGAAAACAACTGTATACATTTGCAATATTGCGAAATAGGAATGAAATTTCGGGGAGATATATAGCCTAGCCTAAGCAACTTCATGATGACTCCATCCACTGCACCTGAAATTCGGAGCGGAGCGTCTTCTACCATGGATCATGGCTATGATCATATGTGACGTATTACGGTATTAGATATTGAGCTGATTGTCAATTTAATATCAACGTCCCATAACCTGAGACGGATAAATTAAGTCGATAATCAGTCAATATCAACGTACGTCCAATAACCATGTATAGTGTTAGCTGATAAAAAAAATCATACAATTTAGATATGAGTTTGACTGTTTTCTCTCTCTAAACCGCTCACCCGAGTGTGGAGCAAATGCAGACAGAGGGTCCATTTGAGGCTGCTGCCTCCGATCCATGTACTAACAGGGTACCTCTCTGGAGTCTCTGCGGCATAGCACACGCAGTCTTCGTTTATGTGAACATGGGCGAATGCTGCCACCGTACATAAGATGACTGAACTTTTAACTCGCGGCTTCCTTTATTGGGACACGCATTAGGCCTAATAGATGCGCGGGTCTGAAAGCGTCTGTATAGGTCGGTCTAGGGTCTAAGTATATCCTGACGCCAGATATTGGTAGACAGTATGATGTATTATCTGTCTTTACCACGGGCGTCAATTCCCCTCTTAGTGATGGAGACAAAACCCTCGATCCCAGTTGCCAGGAAGACAAGATATTCTCCTAAGATTAAAAAAATATCCCATTTGCCTCCGGACCACCTTATATGGGCACATCTGGTCCATTCAAGTTGTGACTGTGTCAGTTGAACAGCTTGAAAAGTACGAATATTGAAGACTAGCATCACAGTTGATATAGCAAGTTAATAGCATTATAGTTCGGCTGTATTCTGAATTTCTGTCTCAGCTTAGAGAGCAGGGAGTTAGTCGATGAAATTTGAATTAACGGTTGGCGCTTGATCGCTTTATCCAAAGCAGACGACTTTCGCTAAATGCGAAACAAAAGTCGAACGATTTCCAGATTGCTAAATTTGAACGGGGGTTCTGGGGTGTTGAAAAATTCTTATTATACGGATGTTCCCGACCGCATTTCTTACATACTGATAAACGTCAGGCCGGGTAGGCCGCTGCATGCTAAGTTTTATGGGTGGGGTCGTACGTTTAGCCTACTCGAACAAAAATTTCAACAATGAAGAGTACTTATTGGAAACCTTTTGAGGTTTATGCTTAGAAGATCGGTCATGATAGTTGTGGCATGTTTAGTCAAATGCATGCTCTAGCAAGAATTTTTATTACACACCTATATAACTTTCAATATTTGTAATGCATAACTGAGTAGAGCGTATTCATCATGAACTGATAACATAGATAGGCATCTACTTCTGCAGTCTGAGACAGTGGCAGCTCTAGACTTTCCCAACAGAGGGGCCATGTAGAGGCTGGGGAACCTAACAAAGGGGCCGTTGGATGTCTAGTTTCTTCAAAAACCAAAAATTTGATCTAATTTGAAGTGGCTACAAGGGGTCACCGACTCTGTTGGCGAAACACTGGCCCCTCCTGGCTCCACTCAAGAGCCGCCACTGGTCTGAGAGTGTAACTGTTTAATAGCCCTATCTAAAGTGTTGGGCAGGAGATCAATGGCCAGCAATCACAGCGAATTGTTATCACGTCCAGTCAATAGTGTCTATTGTTAGCACAATTTAGATCTACTGTTAATGTATATATTCTTATCTTGTTAGGCTGTCAGCACTGTGTATACTGTTACAGAAATTAGGTAGGCCTTATTACTTAAAAGTCATTTATTCTGCGCTTGATAAACACAGTATGTCCAACATCCTTCATGACTTCTGAAGTTAAATGCCTGCACGTGTAGTTTTATGATCAATTACTAACCTATTCGATCGTGTTATATTGATCACAACAAAGGGCGTTGTCTGTAATGCCGCCACGAATGTCAAGTACCTCTCGTCACGTATGGTCACCGCTTCAACCTTACAAAGAGGTCTTTCGACGCCTCCAAGGTCTATAGTCTGAACACCGGTAACCTACCTGCTTCTTTTTCGTCCCCGATCTTCAAGTATAACCTTCAATTGTTCACATTCAACGGTAGCTCCTCCACTGCAAGAACTCAGGCAGTGCCAGTCCCAGGCTTGGATAAAGGAGGAGGGCGACGCTAATGATCTTTGTCATCACACAGCGTAGTGGAACTGCAACTACCACCACGTTTAATGGGGCAGGATCAACGACCACTGCCAGTGCTACCCTCCGATTCATGTCACGCACAAGGTCGCCAGTCTGGGCTGCAGGCTTCGTGGTGTCGCAAACTAGGCTATACTTTTACCAGTCATCTAAGACGAGGCTCTGTCAACTTTTGCTGGCATCACCCAGATGACGACTGTTATTCACCCGACTGTAACTTCCTGCCCCGTATTTCTTCGAGCACTCGCATCCGACAACAACCTTATACTCGACGAAGGTCCACGTCTCCTC
>OY365815.1:25356591-25394091 GCA_959347315.1 Bimastos eiseni | reverse complement strand
GAAATAACTTAGGGGTCAGCTAATTGCACAGTTGCTGAGTAATTATAATATCTTCTGTCCAATATAAGGAGCCACGCAGTGGCTACTACACATACAGAGGGGCCAGGATGGGCCAGTGCTCCACCAACTGCTGGCGGGCACAGATCGATGACGAGGGACAAGTGTTAGTAGAGAGGGTGTTCAAAGTGCCTACACAGTATCAGACTCAGAGGGAAACGAACCTGTAATGTAATGTAGATCATCGAAAATTTGTCAGCGCCAACAAAAGTCACGCCAGGGAGATCAGCTTATTCTCAGGCGCCATGCCAAATCAAGTTCGCAATTGTCAAGTTTCTCGCTTCGTTCTGGTGCCAGTTCAAAATCCGGAGAGGTCAACCCTTACTCTCCGCGTAACAAGACTCTATAGCTAAGCGGCTACCGTGTTCCTATGGGAGCGCTTCTGATAGGTCGTAGAAAAGTGAAGTGAAGATGTGATTGATAAACAAACTTCATCGAAGCCAGAGAGCAAAGAGACACTTGATTCTTCTTCAGATTCTTATCGGTGCTTCAGATGTTTAGCTCGACTATACACATCAAAGGCACTCGTAATCGTAAACTCCAGATTTCAAAAGCTCTAATCTATAGCTAAGTGCAGGGCACCAGATTATCCATGAACGCTGCGTCGTCAAGATGGGTTGTCCAGATAAGACAGACAGTGACACAGATAGATAGACAGACAGAGAGACAAACAGAGACCGTCAGAGATACAATCATAGATAGGCAGACAGACAGACAAACAAAAAGACAGAGACAGATGGACAGAGACAAACAAACAGATGCAGAGCCAGAGGCAGAAACAGAGAGGGTGTAAGAGGCTGAAGTGGCGGGTACTAAAGCGCTGAAGAAAGCTATGACGTCACGTTGACCAACAGCAATTCAGGTGAACCAGTGAATAAGAACGGGAAGGTCATCAATCATCAGTGACATGGTTTCGTGGTTAAAGGACAATTATAGTGAAGTCAGGAACGTGGCAATTCAATAGAAATCAAACAGCGACAACATAATAAGACCTTCCAGAGAGACAGAAACATATAATATATATATATAGAAATAAATAAATATATTTGAATAGTATACATGTATATATCCTACATGTGCAGAATTCAAACGAACCCTTGTCACTACTTTCACACATCGTGCACAGGAGTGGGGCTACAAATTCCAGGCGCAGAGCACAGAGTCATGAAGAGGCAGCGACATCCATGACGACATCCATGACGACATCCATGACGACATCCATGACGACATCCATGACGACATCCATGACGACATCCATGACGACATCCATGACGACATCCATGACGACATCCATGACGACATCCATGACGACATCCATGACGACATCCATGACGACATCCATGACGACATCCATGACGACATCCATGAAGATACAGCGACATCCATATCATATGCATCTCAAGTTGGACCCTGTTATAATCATTAATGTCATTGATATAGGAAGCAGAGGTGTTAACATGTGAGTGTTATTGCTGACTAAATCCCATATAGGCTACGATCTAAATCCTTTGGCATTCCTCCACAAAATGGTCGACCTGGATTATTGCGTGTTGGAAAAATCTCCTTCAACAGTAGAACGGCAGAGTCCAGCTTCTGTTTATGTATGATCACAAGAGTAGAAGAGTGAACAAATACATGTACACTACATTATCGTATCCAGCTTACGGTCACTAACAGTGCGTGATAGTCTGGAGGTTCGTGGGTTGGACAATCAACCGATGCTAAGGTCACAGCGAGGGCAGAAATCTCAGCCGCGCATGCGCCCCCTACCGAATTTACTCATTATGAGTCCATGCAGAATGAAGTCGCCAACATTTCGTGCCATTGTCTGCCTCTCGGATTAAACCTTACTGACTACTCTTTCATTCTTGAAGGACATTGACTTCGAGACTAAAGGTCCTAGAGGCAGGTCCAAAAGCCAGCGATCGGTCGATGAACCATGTGTCCACGTCACGTAAGGTATCGTAATCGTAACCTCGAAATGTCTACAATGGCCAGGTTATAGATAGACGCTCAGTAAAAACAAACTTTGAAGGGAGGTAGGTCTAGCATCAGAATCGGTTCCAGGCCTGGTTCCAAATGTCTGCACCTGCCTCTTCACCAAATCATGTGCTCCAGTACCTCATGACGACATCGATCACTGGTTCGGTTGTGATTAAATATACATACCTTTGATATTCTACTCACTACCTTTGCCGTGACTCATACTACCAGTTGCGTCAGCTTCGAACTGTTTCCCGCTCGCTAACTCCAACGCCACAGCTACCCTTGTTCACGTCTTCATTACTGCCCGACTGGATTACTGTTGCTCACTCTATGCAGGCCTTCCAGCTGGGCGTTTGCGGTGCCTGGAGCGGGTCCTGCGTTCTGCTGCACGTCTTGTTGGACGCATTCCTAAATTTGGCCATGTATCCGGATATATGCTGGATGTGCTTCACTGGCTCCTCCTCCAACAGCGAATCTCGTACCGTATCATCTCTTTGGTATGGTGGTCCTTGCTAGGTCTCGCCTATGCCTATTCTCGCGATCTCTGTTACTCTACTTTGGGTGTACTGGGTCGCCGCTCTCTATGCTTTACTGAGCGAGGCATGCTCATTGTCTCATTTGCCCGTACAACTACCAAGCAGAATCGTGCCTTCTCAGTGGTTGGCCCCTCGCTCTGAAACATGCTCCCGTTGGCGGTGCGGTTGTCACCAAGGGTTCACTCAGACTCATTTTATACTTGCCTTAAAACTGTTCTTTTTAAACGTGCTGAAGTCGGGAGCGCTCCTGAGCAGAAGTCTTGAAGGGGCGCTATATAAATCTCTGTATTACGAATGAATGAATGAATTACCGGATGAATCGGTTGGCATGCGGTCAACTCGTTTCCATTCTCGTAGACCCTATTCTACAAAGGACCAAATTTCATTCTGAACCTTATACCTATTGGACCCAACTCTACGCTTGACTAATTATTCCGTCCTGGAATTTATTCTCTGCTTGACTGATTGGGTGCTGGGCCTCATTATACGCTGAACTCTCTTTCAAGCCGATATTTGATAAATGCCATTCTGTAGCAATCGATACCATGAATGTTGCTTCTGATACCCTGCAGGTATCTTTCAACTAGCCTAACCTACAATTGGTAAAGTAGCCTAATGATCGACTTATAACTCACTTACGAGGACATTCGTGTATCAAAAGAGATTAATTATTATTTTTAGGTACAGTTCTATAGCGCCTCTTCAAGATTTCTACTCAGAGGCGCTTCATGCACTAATCTACTTGATGTTAGAGTCAATATGATCAAATAGTCAGGCGAACACGAACACACTCGAATAATAAATAACAAGAACGCCCCGCAGACACGAATATATGATATGATAGGCCTATAATAAGATATGCCATCACCTTACTATGCTCAATATGCTTCCATCGTATGATTCGTATCATTGCTGAACTCACCTTAAAGGCCAAGTTTTTAGGGCGATCAGTTTTGCGAAAAACTGCTCTGTACCCCACCCACCTGCTTGTTAATCAAAGCTGAACTCATTGAGTGGGGCTACAGTCAATAAGTGCCATATTCAAGTTCACCGCCGGTCAATTCCTTTCAACTGAAATGCCTACATGCCTCTGGGCCGTTCTCTGTCTTGCCTGGGGTCACTGTTGTTTGCGTTTGTTTCTCTGTGAGCTGGTCCGCACACACACACGCACACACATGCTGTTTATATTTATATACCTGAGCTGAAGGACTACCTGTGAATTTTTATCTCACAGTTTTGTCTTAGCATTCAATCATTATAGTAAGCGCCTTTTCGCCCTTTGTATTTATTTCATATGGTTTTCAGGGGCGCGTCGAGAATAGGTCACACAACCCTGAATTGCAAGACTGAGACATTGTGACATAATGTAAATAGATGACTAATTGTAATGCCATTCAATGCAATGAATCTATGCATATATACATATATGTGTATGTATATAATGTTTGTCTCATTGAGTCTGTATGAGAAGAGAGTCACCTTCTTTAAAATAGAATGTTCCCTCTCTCGTACAAGCAATAGGCCTATGTATCTTGTATTGACAGGTGTCAAAGTTATGCCTTTTTTATTCATAACGACTGGGATTTTGAACAAATTGGTAAATACAGAATGCAGTATATGTATTTATTCCAAAAATAGCTTTTGTGTAACCTAAGAACGTATTATATTTCAGGTCTTATGCATGCCATGATTATTCAGGCCACTATATATTATATATATATATATATATTATAAGGGCATCAATTTGATTACAATATAGGCATTCAGCGTGGTCATGATAAGAAACATATATCTGTACTGAATAAAACATTGAGAGCTCTTGAATCATCAGCTTCTGATGCAATAAGAATCAAGACTCGTCTGAAACGTATTTCAAGGTACATTTGCTTTTGATATCTAATTGGATATAGGTTGTCACGAGTGTATTACAGTTCAGGTTCCCCAGATCAGAGAAACAATATAACAACACTGACCCAAGCCAAACGCCATATATATTATATATGTATATATATATAAATATAATGGTCCTGGGACTGGTGGGCCCGTTGAGGGTCGTGCCGTCTGAATAGCGCTACATAATTTAGGTCACATGTCAAATCTAGGAAGAATATATCAGCCAGCATAAAATATGATCAATTATAATACCTGGGAACAATAAGCAGATCTCTCACTCTGTGTGTGTATATATATACATATTTGCATACACATATACTCACACTTATATATACATGCAGCATTTGATAGCATTCATCCAGTTTTCTTTTCAGTCTATTTCTCAATTACACTCGAATCAGTCATCATCACGTAAAAACAAACGCAAACAACAGTGACCACAGGCAATCGCCATGATTTGGCTCATGGCTTCACCCCGTGAAGTCGCGATGTACAACACTGCAGCAAACTTCCCGCATGGATTTGGTTGCACTTTTCACACGTTTGACGGGAGGTTGTCCACGAGCAGCTTTCAAGATGGCCGCACTGGCTAAAGCTGCGCACGCACACACACACACACACACACAAAACTTTCTCTTTAAGCCCAAGTTTTTAAGGCGTGGTCTAATGAATACCTGCCGCCTGCTAGCTACCAATCAGCATCTCATCCGCCTGGGGTACAATCTTAACCAAATGGACCGCTGTGGTCAGTCTATCTGAATAGGCTCAAATGGGCCAAGTAGACAGCTGAGGGAAATGCGCTGGAAATAACAATTGAAACAATGATTGTGCTCCATATTCCTTATAATTATATGCAGAAGGAGGTGCGTTGAATGATGTGTAGACCCTTCTTCACCTCTAACCAAGCCCGCGCTTGAGCCTCATCCCACAACAACTGTGCTACCGCTGTGCGCGTGTGTTGGGACCTACAGGATAGGTATATGTAGAGACAGACAGACAGACAATGCCAGCCCCATTCCGAGACATGCAGGCATTTCAATGAAAGGAATTGTCAGGCGGTGGACTTGAACATGGCACTTCTTGACTGTAGCCCCTCTCAATGAGTTCAGGTTTGATGGACAAGCAGTTTATCGCAAAACTGACCGCCCAGAAAACTTCTCCTTTAATGGTTGGCTACCCGTGGGTATTCTACTACGGTTGCCATCTAGGGAGTGAATGCGTGTTATAGTTAGAACGATGTTGGTTTCTGGAGAATAAACGACTGCGGGAGACGCGTACTGTTTTCAGACACGCTTGACTGATCTTGAACTGAATTCAAGACCTGTTCTATGAACAGCAACAAGAGAAGGAAAACTTGAGGTAATGCAAGGCAGTCTGTCTTCGGGTGCATTCTACATGCAATTACATTGAAAGCGTTTAAACTATTTTTTGCAAGCAGAAAGGATCTTGGTTTCCTGAATAGTTTTAGGAAGTCTAATCCAGACACCGATGAAACACGTGAGCCAGCGACCAGAGGCATCCGATGACCAGTTTTCGTCTTGGCTCCCGGTACGAAGGCATCAGAGGTCCTTGATGATAGCACGGTAGTAGGTCTACAGTAGGTCTCATCTGATAGCGCGGCGCGATATCGGATGTGCTTGATCTGGTCAATGGTAACAATATTGATTATCTATATTGAGTATACCACCACGGTATACTTGCAGCTTAACGCCACTGTGATAGCAAAGACCATTAGCGCATGATACTTCATTTGTAAAGTTCCGTATTGGCGAATCCTCTGGTGGGCGAATCGTCCGTATCCCCCCCACTTGTCTCGGTTGGTGGACAAGCACGCTAACCATCGACACGTGACCATCCATCATGCATCCAACTCTGTGATATAGTTATCTGAGTAACCGTAGACAGTAGAGTATAAGTACTTAGCAATGAGTTCATAATCGTTTTCAATGAGTGTTACAAATCTAAACCGAAGACAGAGAATTATTCTAATTGGATCTCCGAGAACAGGCGAAACTTACTAAGTGGAGATACGATGGTCCTCTCTGAAAACTCCGCCCCTATTTCACCATATGCACTCTGATAGTGCCAGTCCCAAGCCTCGATAAAGAAGGAGGGCGACGCTGATGATCTTTGTTATCACGCAGTGTCGTTAAACTGCATCTATCAACTATCTTTTTTTACTTCACTTTGCTTTACGGTCTTTACCCAATTCTTTGCTTTCCCCATTTAGTCGGTGTGATACACGATGTGTAGGCTGCTGCTATGTTGAATGTCCTGTTTTCGTGTCCTCCCCATGCATCATGTTTCCTCCCCAGAGCCCCCTGCTAAATGAGCGCCTCTGAGTAGATATCTTGAAGGGGCGCTATATCAAGTATGTATGATTGATCGATTGATTGATTGATTGAAATGTGTGTCCCTTCCCAAAGTCCTCTATCAATCACAAACATTTAGACATCGATATGTCAGGAATCGCTGAAGCAAAGAACGTCAAACTGAAAAAATATTTGTAGATACAAATCTTTATTTAGTAAAACAATAAATTAATACACAATAGTTCTCTTTAAATATAGTTCGCTTCTTTTCTGTACCGACAACTAAATAGGAACTGCAGTCTAAACAAGGAACAGTAACAGAAACAATGCAGGGTTAATTAGGCTTTCTACAAATCACACTTATTCTCGGGTATTTACAAAGAACTCTCACATGTACGTTATCTGTAAAACAAAACAGGCACTTACTTCCAACATTCAAACAAAACAACTAAAATTTTGACCAAATATGTTCTTAGAAATTTCAAGTGATTAAAAAGACTACAAACTGTCAACGGTACTATACAAGCAAGAAATACATTATAAAAATATATGCATAATAAAGTCGCGCGCACTGTACAAAAGGCGTTAAATACATAACTGAGCTTCTTGAGATGTTAAGCAAAAGGCAACATAGCAATGAGAAGATAATGTACAAGGGAACAATTCATTTCAGTTGCCATGGTGCCGCAGAGGGATGCTTAAGTGCCCATTGTCAATGTTCGTCGTGAAGATGAGGTATGCGTGTGTACATAGGCATTTATATAGCGCAAGTATGAAAAACTATAAAAATGCACATGCCTAGGATTGCATAAAAAGCAGTGTTCGAATACTCGTGAATAAAATATTGCCTATATTAGCTATCGATTGTTTTTGCATTGTACATACAAAACAAAAAAAAGGGTAATCATAGTCTTTACTTAACTAAGCCAGAAATGCAGTTTTCAATCGTTCAAGGTCCTCAATAACAGGCCAGTAAATGGATTTATGAGTTCAATGACCCGTTAACAGACAGACACCTGTTGCCTATTAGGCAATTCAAAGGTCAGATCTGCGGCGCTACCTGAATATATTAGGCCCAAACGAGTAAATCGGCAGCAGTTCAGTTCTGTCTTGTTTATAGCCGTGTTCACTAGCAGAAGGCCATTTCCGGAACGCAGTTGAATCCTTCTAAGTACATCTGAGGTCCTGGGCCTAGTTGATCGAGGAGACTGGACTCAGCTATCCAGTCGGTTGATTCGGGAATGGGAAAGAGGATGTCGGCGAAATGAAGGAAGGATGCGTCGACGTGAGGAGCAGCGGAGGAGAGGATTTCCGTCGAATATTCTGGATAGGAGATGGCAGTCAGACCAGAGCGAATTATCTCTTCGGGGTTGATGTTGGCCAGCTCCGTCATCCAGCGCTCGTCGAACTCTATACCCTCCAGATCTTTCAGGTGGTCGTGGACGTAGTCCTGTGGAAGAGATTCTGAATAGGACGGGTTGGACGTGAATGAACAGGGCCAGTACGTGGAGCAGGAGGAAGCGAAATCGGATGATAGACAACTGGGAGCCGCTGGAAAGCTGCAGGCGTAATGCTCCACTCCCTCGTAAGTCTCTCCCCCGCTGTATAGCTTACCCTGATAGCCTGGTGTGCGTTCGAGAGGCAGAGCATCGTGATCCTCCCAGGAGTCAGGGCTGTTCGGTGCTTCGGATGCAGGCGAGGAGGAGGAGAACGCATCGACCGACGACGCTAGCGACCTCTTGCGAAGTCTACGTCTCTGTTTAACGATGTCCTTAAACTGTTCGTCGATCGTCAGAGTGACAAATCCCCCTTGGGCGCTGTCCTGGTCGGACGGCGGCGACATCGGCTCATCGTCCGCTGCCTGACGCCACTCCCTTGAGATTGTTCCAACGCCGATGAACTCATACTTCTTCGTTTGCTGTCCCCTCTTGCAGGCAGAACGTGATTTGTCAACGGAGACGTCGGAAGGGTGGCGATTCCTGGAACCGCCGCCCGTCCCCCGAGAGGCGGGAGTCTTCTTCGGACGCGGGCGGTACTTGTAGCCGGGGTATTCGATGAGGTGGAGCTGTCGCAGTCGCTCTGCCTCCTCGATGAATGGCTGGCGCTGAGGGTCTGTGAGCGTGAGCCACTTCCGGCCGAGACGACGACTGATCTCTGCGTTGTGCATGTGAGGGTTCCGTTCGGAGATTTGGCGCCGCTCGATCTGTGACCAGACCATGAAGGCATTCATCGGTCGCTTGATGCGGTCCTTCACGGCCGCCTTCTTGCTGTTCGTCGCGTCCGAGTAGGGCGTCTTCGACGTCGGACTGACCAACTGCGAACCGAATTGAATCAACTGACCGGTGGTTGTCATCATCATCTCAGCATCATCTGCACTCAGCTGCTGATGCTGCTGGTGGTGCCGTTGGTGGTTGTAGTGCAGCTGCATTGATGCTTTCGTCAGATCGTCAGCTCCTAGCGGTAGCATCGTTCGTCCACACCAACTCCGAAAGGTCAGTCAACCCGCAAAACCCTTCACTGCGGCGGCAGAGGTCAAGAGAGTCGCGTGTTGCACACTGCACTATTCCGTCTGTAGCGAACGCGCCCAACTTCTGCCCTATATATAGAGGGTCAGGCACTCCAACGGTGGCACTGGCGCGCGTCGTCTAGCAGCAACGAATAACGGGCTCGTCACGGCGAGTACACTCACTGACAGATGGTCCCCTATGATGATGATGATGATGATGATGATATTCTTCTAGTGGACCTATTTTTATGCCGCGGTCTCGCGTCGCTATTGTCCTATCGGTCGGTGGGTCGAACGGCGAGGGAGACCTGCAGACTTAAATCAGGTCCAGGTCTTCAGCGATCAGCGCTCAGACGACGTCTTGAAGAAGCTAATTCGGTCGAACATCTGCTTCTCTGCTTCTCTTTTCTATAGGCCCAGCGAACCGTGAATGTCTCTGAAAAGAATCGACCTGATGTCGTCGTTCGGTCTCTGCTTCGTCCTCTTTGCTCTCGTCGCGTCGGTCCAGATGAGCAGGTGAGGTCACTGTGTGGAACGGAAGGAGGGATTCACGAACGAACGAACGAACGCAGTGGAAGATGTCAAGACGTACAAACGCGTCAGTCTCCAAGCGGTCTTCAACTAACACCGATAACAACGTAATCAGCGAAGGGACCGCTCTTATGTACTGGTTTATGAGGAGCCGGGAGCCTAACTAAGGGACACGTGACACGTGATGTCAGGCTCTCGGCATGTGTGTGTGTGTGTGTGTGTGTGTGTGTGTGTGTGTGTGTGTGTGTGTGTGTGTATGCGTGTGTGCGTTGTGAGTGCTGGTATTGACTTGAGGCGCGTGCCAATCAGTTGATCTGTCAGATTCTGCTTAACTGGTGAACTCTGTCACTGTCGTCTTGCGTAAGTGTCAACATCAACCCAAACGGGTCCTCTTCAACCAACCATATGCACTCAACAACTCATTTGACTTTTGCTCCGGGCCTGAAATTATTTTTAGCATAAAAAGGAAGAGGAGAACGACAGGGGAGGAGCAGGAGTAGAAGGGTGAGAGGAAGGAGACCGAGCAAGGCTTTGGTCAGCGTTGCTTCGGTGCCCGCGATTCCCAGCATGCACTCTCTGACACCCCAGCGCGTGACCCATTTCATCGGTTGGTCTCCAGTGCGTAATTCGCCCTGGGGCCAGACATAAACCCCCGGATGAGCCGGTGCCTGGCTCCCAGCTGCGCTAGACTCTGTTATATGACACACTCCAACGCATGGCCACTGGTGTCTTCCTCCGCTGCATGTACGCGTGAAAAGGCTCGCTTCCGGCGAATCTCGTCTCAATGTCCACCTGAGCTATTTTCAAAGCTTAAGCAGAGCTTAGCAGCAGCAATGTGTGAAGAAACAGACGTACAAAGACACAGCGAACAACACAGAGCAACATAGAGAAACACAGAGTGACACAGAGCAACACAGAGTGACACAAACCAACACAGAGTGACACAAAGCAACATAGTGAAACATAGAGCAACAAGCAAAGAATTGCACAGCGACAAATGCGATGAATCAGACAGACAGACAAACAGACAGACAGACTGACTGACAGACTGACTGACAGGCAGGCAGGCAGGCAGGCAGGCAGGCAGGCAGGCAGGCAGGCAGACAGGCAGGCAGACAGACAGACAGACACAGACAGACGAAAGAGAAAGAAGGAGCGGCTAGAGAGGGAAGGAAGAGTAGAGGCAAGGGGGAGAGATACGGAAGCATTTATCCGTTATGCATCGTTGGTTCGTCATCCATTTGCATCATTCGTCATCTGCAGCCGACCCGAGGGGGGACGTTCACCTGGGTACTGCCGATGAACTAATCGACCGCTATCTAAACGTGTCCTGCCCTGTCATGTTTGCTTGACTTTCTGTGTACCTCTCTGTCCATCTCTTTGCCTGACTGTATTCTTGTCTCTCTGCCTGCCCCATCAGCCTGCTCATTCGTCCAACCCGAGGATAGCTGTCCATCTGCCTGCTCCAGTCTGCTTGAACCTCTGTTCTTTCGCCTACCCTTCTGTCATCTCACATGTCCGAATCTTATATGCTTGCTTGTCTGCCTTTTTTCATGTTTCCAACCCTTTTGCCTTACTACATGTGTCTGCCTGCCTGCTTGTCTCAGTCACTAGGCACCCCTCCCTACTTCCCTGTAGATATCATCGCAAATAATAATTAATCGCAGATAATTCTCGTGACTTACTCCTCAGATGTTGGTGACACGAATTTTCTCAGTGTTTTAGTTTACGCAATAATTCAGCCTTGGTTATATCTTCATTATCAGACTATATGTCTATAAGAGTCACATGTTGATGTAGTGATATATATCAAACATCAAAGTTCGTCCTTTAGCTTAACGCGTAGAATATAATCCGCACGTGCGTATATATAAGTATATCATCTAAGAGGCTTTGGCCGCTCGCACTGACTAACAGAATGACACACGTAGGCCTGCTATAAATGACATTGTAATAAACCATCTTTACAAATAATGACATATTAGTATGGTTGATTATACAACCGGGTTTTCTGGTATTTCCCTTGTGTGCGTATATGTTACTAAATCTTGTAGCATATAGGAGCCTCACTTTCAGTGTGCTTTCAACTAAGGATATGCCTATATTAAAATTTAATTAAACTTCGTTGAACTATATCTGACTGAAAACCCAGACTATGCTTACTTGCATGTGAACAAATTTAAATTGGATGTGATATTATTTAAATTTTGGGCATCGTAATTTGAGCGGATGCTTACGAAATTAGTGATGATTAATGTTGCAGATCTGTTTTAATTAAGTTCCATTTAATTGCTTCCAGGCGATAATCGAATGCCGCAGCGCTGACCACAACTGGGTCAATGTTACGAACAGTCATCGATGCACAATGATTGTGTGATATTTAGATCACCACCCGGCAGGATCAAGTTCCCTTCACCCTTCTTCAGTTCCTCTGCGCTAGCCTTACGCCCTACTCCAACCCCCAACCCCCGAAGAGAAGGCCATACCATATACGAGCTAAATATTACAACCCTTGCCATGGAGTATACACGACCTGATTTCACAGCTAAAAATCTATTAGCTCAACTATATGAACTATATTAATTGGATGAAAAAATTTCTCCAGTTGCACCCAACTCCCTTTAGTCACCTTCCACTCCCCTGTTCTATTCGGCATTCGATCCATCCCTACAACGAATGGCATCAATGAAATTGGCCGTTGATTGATTGATCATGTAATCAATTGATGGGCTGGTCAATTGGTCAATTGGTCGATTGGTCGATTGGTCGATTGGTCGATTGACTGACTGACTGACTGACTGACTGACTGACTGACTGACTTACTTACTGACTGACTGACTGACTGACTGACTGACCTGACTGACTGACTGACCTGACTGACTGACTGACTGACTGACTGACTGACTGACTGACTGACTGACTGACTGACTGACTGACTGGTTGACTGACTGGTTGACTGACTGACAGACTGACTGACTGATCGATCAAAGAACTTAGGGCATCGTCTGGAGAAGCGGCATAAGGTGTGTAAAGTCGTTTCACCACATCTAGTCATCGCTAGAGTCAAAGCTGCTCAGGTACATCTATATATCCATTAATCTATCGAAGCCAGTCATCTATTCATCCATCCATCCTTGTCATCCATCCTTGTCATCCATCCATCCATCCGTCCGTCCGTCCGTCCGTCCGTCCGTCCGTCCGTCCGTCCGTCCGTCCGTCCGTCCGTCCGTCCGTCCGTCCGTCCGTCCGTCCGTCCGTCCGTCCGTCCATTCATCCATCCATCCATCCTTGTCATCTATCTATCTATCTAACTATCCATCCTTCCCATCTATCCATGTACGTATATATATATATATATATACACGCATACTCACATAGATAAATATATATATATATTTGTATATATAATCACAGATACACACACATAATACGTGTGCGCGCGTATATGTGTGTGTAACCATGAAGGAAGTCCGCTATAGGTCTTGGGCGGGCACACAGCACATGACGGTCACGTCAGTAATCGTCACGAACCCACGGACAGACCTTTAAAGGTCATGCGCGCAGAGGTCATTCTATTTAGTCGCTTACTATAGTATTGACCTCCAGGAAGTGGGAACGGACAGCAGAATCAGGCTCCGTATTTAAAATGCAATCTACTTAACCAAGGTCAATTTAACAGAACTGTTTTCTTTTGCAATGTTACATATGTAATTATAATAAGCAATTACTCCAACAATTGTTCGATTAGATCATACTCTCGCAGTTCTTCGTCATCGTTAATTGAAATATAATTAGTCCTCAGAGGACGTTATTAGCCGAGAATTGTTGCTTTGACCTGTTCATGTCATATGTCTCTCTTAAGCATCTATGACCCTGGACGTAAAAAACCTGGCGACTCCACCCTACCTCCTCCACCCTACCTACCTCATCCACCCTACCTCGTCCACCCTACCTCCTTCACCCTGCCTCTCTCCCTCCCTCCGACAGGCATCTGCTCGACTGACATGTGACTATGTGACTATAGTTTGCCGATCGGAGAGACACCTGCTACAAGATGTCCGCTTCTTATCTCGGCTCGTTGCCAAACTGTCCAACATCGCAACCAGACACTTGATCTGCATCCGTCCGTCTGTCTATCTGAGGAAAAGAAAATATCGCTGTCAAAAATGCAGCGACTTACAAATTCATGACAATTATTATCGCTTAGTCCGTCCCGTGCCTCCGTCAATCCATCAATCCATCCGTCCGTCCGTCCGTCCGTCCGTCCGTCCGTCCGTCCGTCCGTCCGTCCGTCCGTCCGTCCGTCCGTCCGTCCGTCCGTCCGTCCGTCCGTCCGTCCGTCCATCCATTCATCCATCTATCCATCCAAAAGGAATTAAACTCGGATGATTTATTTCGGTCCAATTTAACCGAAATGACCTCAAGTTGGAAAAGTACAGATCGGCCCCCGACCTCTCCTATAACGATCGAGTCATCGCCATTAAACCTAATCTGAGGTCCCTTGAAGCAGAACCGAATGGTTATATATATATATATATATATATATATGTGGCATGCATCGATAATTAACCAAAATATTATGTCGAGTCATTGACGATCGAGTTCGTCTGACGGCCTTAATTAATCGACCTAGATGTTTATATCATCTGCCAGACATGACATCAGCATTGCTTCATATAGCTCAGGTGTCGACACTGCATTCATGATTATATCTCTACCGAGCTTTTATGTAGCGCCCTTAAACAGATGCTGCGTGGACCCATCCGAAAAAGAAATGTTGTTGAAGGATCTTGTTGGAATTTATACATACGGCTTCTTCTTACCAACTAGGCCAAAAGATCCACAGAGACAGACAGACAAACAAACAGACTAGCAGGTATGCGGGCGGGCAGGCAGGCAAGCAGATACGTTTATACGCCGAAATCTCTTATCTTCGAGGGATCAACGCTGAGATTTTCCATTCGTTCGGTTTCCGTCCAGCGATCATCGATAGATGTCCTATTCATTACGATAATTGCGCTACAGAAGTTAAAATATCATACCTATGGGTTGATGAAAAAAGTACCACACGCTCTCATATGTACATGTAGGTATTCCCTAATAACACGTACGATGGCAGCTTGTGTTTGTATACATATATATATATATATATAACATTCAGTATTTATATGAATATATATATATATATATATATAAACAAGCTGACAGCCATAAATATGCGATAAATAAATGCATAAATATAATATTTATGTTCAATATGAGAATATAGGCGTGTGTGTCTGCATCTATTAATAGATTTGTTCTTGTAAATACATGTATACAGTCGTCGTTGAGGATAATAAGCCTCGAGGCACATCTAATTATGAGGCAATTATGTAGCGCAATATCACATGAGCCACCTATATAGCGCTACTTCAAGGAAATTATTTACTGACAAATAGTCTCAACGATACGTATGATCGGTGCATATGTAAGATTTAAAGACGTATTCACTCGTGTTTAGAATTTAAAGTTTACTTAAATAAACCTGAGCTTTGATCGTGATATTATGATCTAATGCTGCATTCCATTCATGTGGTAAACTCGTATTTATTTGATTCAAAACAGGCGAGGAGCATTTACTGTTGTAGCGTTAATGATGTCTTGATCAGATATTTTAAGAAAATCAACATCTATATAATTATCTTATCTATCTATTAATCCATTCATCCGTCCGTCCGCCCATCGTTGTTACATATAACGGAACCATTTCCCGATCATTCACTTTTTATATCTTTATTTTCTTTCCTCTATATATCTATATATTCATGATATTATTCTCTTTCCAAACGTAGTCTGTCAAATGTCAAGTGACGTCAAACTTGTATGGTCTGTATCATACTCGTGACAAACGAAACACAATGTCGTGAACAGCAGATACTGAACTAACAGGAGAGCGTTAGCTCCTGAAACACGAATATCCTACGCCAAAGGAACGCAGCATGGGAGGCGACACCGAAAACTGTAGAGTGCCAAAAACGGTGAACACCTGCCGTAATTTAGATCAGAAAAAAGTAAACAGCTGAGAACGAGTCTGGCAGAAGAGACAACAGACAGAGTCACGCACCTGTTGGTTGTTGCCTTACAAGATAATAGGCCCAAAAAGTTTGCTGACATCAAAAAGACCTTCTGCTATCAATACTTTTAGACTACCAATTCTACCTTTCAATACACACGCGTACATACTACATACATACATACATACATACATACATACATACATACATACATACAAACAAACATACATACATACATACATACATACATACATACATACATACATACATACATACATACATACATACATACATACATACATACATACATACATACATACATACATACATACATACATACATACATACATACATACATACATACATACATACATACATACATACATACATACATACATACATACATACATACATACATACATACATACATACATACAAACATACATACATACATACAAACATACATACATACATACATACACATACATACATGCACGAATCTACACTCTTTTCTTTCTAACTCAATTACCGCTGTTTAAAAGACTGTACAGTTTACATCTGTTCCGTGTATCTTAGTTTATGAGATGTCTAATTAAGTATTGTTATGAAAAAGGTAATTGCCAGGGTCATGACCGTATGTCTTTTCAAGCTGTTGCTCTTCTGCTTTTATATTCCAAAGGGTTAGCACAAAGCTGCCTTCCTAAATTGATTCAACTTCCAGGTGGCCTTCACTAGTGAGAACATTTGATCCGTAATTGGGTTTCCTGGGCAAACTGTAACTTTGCTGTTTACTCAACTATCCATTTTTTCGCACATAAATTGACAAACATACATACCTACGTTGATATATATATATACAATTATTGTGCATACATAAATTGACACACATACATATATAAATTGACACACATGCATACATTGACATACATAGATTGACATACATACATACAAGTATACAGCAACACGTATAGTCGTATACATACACACATGGGTGATGCCGTTGACCGATGTAAGGCGTCTTTTGGCTGATGAGTAGCAATGACGATAATCTTTTCTGACAAATTGGTGCAGAGACAAAGATTCCTCCGACTTCGTTTATCTCTCGAAGAAGGATGTTGACAGCAACACTGACTAAATTTAGCATGACATCAGAGATGACCTTCGCCAAACGTAGTATATCGCCACGCATCCTTATCCTCCTCCAGCTCTTCCCCTTTCTCTCCCTCCTCCTCCTCCTCCTCTTCCACCTCCTCCTTTTTCTCTTCTTCTTCTTTTTCCTCCTCCTCTGTCGAACTGGTTCGTCCTGTCCTTAGTGAAGAGGGCAATCTGAACTATCAACGACCTCCGTCGATGAATCGTCATCATTGTTATCTTCTGATTGTAAATAGTTGCTTAATTATAATTATCTAATAAGGCTATTAATTGTCCTACAATTTATCTAATGGCCTCATATAACCTGATTTTGAAACACAAAAACTTCTGACTAATTCGCAGAGAACTATGACGTGTCGAATGTTCTCAGAAGATAACCCAAATTAACCCATTAAACAGATAATTTATTTATTGCCTCGTTTCACACATACGTTGAGGTCATCACAAAAGTAGGAAGTATGGCAAGTTAGATACCTGTAAAGTGCAAGACATTACACCTTTCTGATACTGGTGTATTTACAGTGCATCCAATAGTGAGAAAATTGGATATTGAAAGTAATGTAATCAGGCATTTATATAGCGCCGCTCAAATCAACAGCGCTCTCAAGTCCCAACGGGCGTCTGTGCTTGATGATGATGATGATGATGATGATGACGACAACGACGACGATGATGATGATGGCGATGGCGATGGCGATGATAATGATGATGATGATCATCATCATAATCATCATCATCATCATCATCATCATCATAAGAATATATTGATGAATAAATTAATCAGTTGTCCATTCAGATAAATAAGGAAATAAAAATAATAATCATTATGGGGTCGAGAACCTTAAAACAGATCTGTTGTTTCTTATGGATTCGTTCTAATTCGGGCGTTATAAAGACAAAATAATAATAGCTTTGCGTGAAATACTATACATAGTTTACCACGAGCTAAGGTTTGTGTTTTTCACGAAGCAAGAGTCGTTTCTCTGTAGTATTAGTATAGGACATCTCATCTGTCAGTATCTGAGCGTCCGTCTCTACGGTGATTACTGCGATCGAGGAGACTACAGAGAGTGACAGAGAAGCGCGTGATCTACGGACGTTGTCTCCGGTTCACAGAGCAAGTGCGGCGTTTAGAACTCTAGGATATTGCTCTTTAAGCTTCGAAGGTTATTAGTATAATTCACAAATACATATGGCCCTACACTGGATTGCATGCACATTCGTACGCATGTATAGTGTATATTTATTGCAGGATATATTGTATATGTATATGTGTGTATACAAGTATGTGAATCATAATCCATGTATTTGTATATATATATATATATATATATATATATATATATACATGTATGTACGTACGTTATCAGGCGTGTTATACCCTGGTGTGTGATTACGTGAGTGTGCACGGGTGCATATGCACTGATGCGTATACTCTTTTTTCTACACTGGCTTCCTGTATTTACGTGAGCGTGTCCCCGTCAAGCTGGAACTCTTCGTGAACATGCATGAGCAAATCCTTCACCATCCTATACTATGCTGAACCTCCAAGGTCAAAACTCGTGGCTTTGTCAAAGGTCTATCTTCTCATTGGCCGGAGTTCATAGGTCATAGGGGCCTACACCATTGCTGAAGGCTGCAGTCTCTATTGTGCACTCCTATTACGAGGTGCATGCTGTTTGAATGTTTTGACTTGAAACTGTCTATTGGACAGACAACAGACAACATGCAACACACAACAGACAACATACAACGCGCAACAGGCAAAATACATCAGACAACAGACAAAAATTCAAAGCATGAATTCAGAACAGTTCCGTCTATAGATCTATAGAACATATCTAATCTCGGCGTAAAGAGAGTATAACGGCCATATACAGAGAGGCTGAACTATATCAAATCTCTGCCTGGACAGACATTTACTTACCACGATCTTAGCACCGATGATTCTCCTATAGGCTTCTCAGCTCCAATGAGTACACCGACCGCACACTGTCTGTGAGGAGATCCGGTTCAGAGAGAGATACAGACAGACAGACAGAGCCAGATATATATATATATATATATATATATATATAGAGAGAGAGAGAGAGACAGACAGACAGACAGACAGAGACAGAAAGATAAAGAGAGAGAGTGTGTGTAGGTCTATATTGCCTTCATATGCCAAGGCCAAGTTAACGGAGTTGCTGATATCTTAAATCCATATTTGTATATGTGTATTTGTGCGTGTGTGCGAGTATGTGCGCGTGCGGGTGCTATGATAGATGTTATAGATGCGTGTCATGTAATACACTCGTGTTTACATTTCGACCTCAGCTGAAACCTAATCTCCTAAAATATGTTTACGGTTCTTGATGTTTACCCATGAAAATGTATTTGCACTTACGAACCTTGTAAGGAGAGTATTAAATTATGGTTGTATTGTATTATTATGTCTATTGTATCATATCATCATATGTATGCATGCATGTATATCTTTGTGTATGTATGTATGTGCATACGTATGCATTTATGCATGTATTAATGCATGTATGCAAACATGTATTTTTGCATGTATTTATTATGTATGCATGCATCTTCGTTGTAGGTATATATGCATTGAGCAGACGTATAAACATACATATGCATGTGTTTGTATGTATGTATGTATATATGTATGTGTGCATGTCTGTATGTCTGTATGCACTTACGTAAGTACTTGTGTATGAGCCTATGTATGTAAGTAAAAACATTCATTGATATACTATCATATAAATCATAGTGAGTGAAATTCGAAAATATTTAGAGACAATGTGAGACAGAATTGCATAAAAAAATAATAAAAATAATAAAAAATAAAATAATAAATATAATATTAAAAACAGAGAGTATAGAAATATGTGAGAAAATTATTTAATGATAATTTAGCCTTATTTACATACTGAAGTTTAAGAGTTATTTAAGTTCAAAAACGAATATAAGCCTATATATGCATACACTGTTTCTACAGCGCCAGAAATATGACCTGGATAGTACTTATTTGCAATGAATTGACTGATAATTCGTCACCACTGTAGAATTTATCTTGAATGGTTGCCATGATACTTGATGGACCGGAACACGGATTGTGCTTGACCGAGATATCCTGAAGAAGGATTTCTAAGATGCGAATCGTTACAGTGTTATAAAAGACAGTGTTACAAACCAGAGCAGCGAAGTATATTAGGACAAACTGTTTCAGACTATGAAACATCCGGACAATTGCGATTACACTGTGGAACAAGGAATCTACATTGACGGAATGGTTACACGTCAAATTTCCGTGTACACGTTTTACTTTTAAGCATAGATTTTGTCCCAATCTAAATTGTGCTTCTATTGGAAAATACAATGTTTTAAACGTCCAAAGGCATTTTTTTATTTTGCCGACATAGTTATAAGACAATTTATCTTAATAGTTAAATGTTAACGAATCAGCTCGTCACGTGAAGAAGATTTATTGTTTCAGATTATCTGCCCAAAACTATAGTGACACGACGTTATATAGGGATTTTCCAGTTCTGCGTATATTGGTCCTTGACTGTGGAATGCAGTAATACTTGAACACTTTAATTGTTCCTTTTAATAACTTTTCAAAGGCTGCCCAGTGTCCATCAAGCATCGATATATATTAAATCGATGCATTTCTTATGAATTGTGTTGTTGCGGAATGCTGAGGTGTGCCTGGCCATTGGTGTAAGTTTCGTGTGCGTTTGCTGATCGCTCTACGGGAACACACGTTTGTAGACATCAGATATGGGTTTTGACATGAAATGTCGAGAGTTGGCAATTGCAGATGCTTGTAAGCTCAGGCATGGATCTTAAACAGACTACGCCCAGTGGTCTCTCTCTCTCTCTCTCTCTCTCTCTCTCTCTCTCTCTCTCTCTCATTCTCTCACTCTTTCTCTACATATCACTCCCTCCCATCTCCATTTATCCATCCATCTATTTATCTGTCTACCTATCAAATTTTCTTTTTTGCAATATATCAATCCGTCCATCCGTCCGCCTGTCCGTTCGTCCACCGCGGAGTTGCAGATGGTTCTAATTTTCATGACCCGACCCAATCCTCCCCATCCGAAATGGACCCTACCCTACCCGAATTGTGAAGAAAATCTCTTAACCGACCCATGAAGTGCGTGCCCGACCCGATCAGACCCGATCAGCGGGTCACTCCGACCTGTGGACAACTCTGGTCCACCCACCCACCCACCCACTCATTCATCCATTCATTAATCCACCCATCCATCAATCAATCCATCCACCCATCCGTCTATCCATCCATCCATCATCCATTAATCCATCCATCCATCCATCCATCCATTAATTCATTCATGCATATATCTCACACTCATAGTCCAGCACTTTCTCCAATTTTTTCCTCACCTCTATACTGTCCTTATGTTCATTGTGCACATGCATTGAGTCCTCTTCTGTGCTTCTACCTGTCCCTGTCTCTGACCCTGGCCGTGTCCCTCATCTCGTAGTCATGTGAGTCTGAGAGATGAACTATAGAAAACGCCCCTTGCTATCAATTTGCGGTTGAGAGCTGATTGCGAGAGAAGGCCTCGATCAGTAGCCATGGTGAAATTTGAGGTTGGCGGCCAAATAATTAAGATGAGCTCGGTAAATAATTATGTCGTTAAATGATGTCTTTGACGGGGGAAAGTCCGAACAAGTGGTTCTCCATTCCCTACAAGATGCAACCGACGTACGGCAGGTTATCGCTTGTTTTGTTGCGCGCTAGCATCGGTCAGTGAGGTGCATTTTTACTACATTGTGGAAACTGTGATTGGGGGTATGCAGGCGATAATTATTAGGAACGAGAATGCTGTGACTGCCCCGACGATTGACGAGGGAGAAAAGAACTGTGGTTGGACGATTGGGTATATATAGGGTTGTGCTTTCCACCAATGTTTGGAGTTTGTGCTAGTCCCAAGCCTGGAGAAAGGAGAAGGGTGAGACCAAATCATCTTCTATATGGAACGGTGTCGTTAAAAATCAACACACAACACAAGGACCACATGCCGCCCGCCGCTGAATTTATGGGCCCTACCGAAATCAGGGAAGGAGACTTAAGGGAAGCAGGAGGGCAAGTCTCTTCCAAAATTTCAGGTGGAAGGGACGAAGCTGCTTATAACCCCCCAAATATCTAATATTAATATTTCATAAATATTCTAAATTTATATAGTGTCCCCGCTGTTCATCATTTTTGTGCTGCATCCATGTTTGGGAATAAAAATTTTCTTCCAACCTCTTCCCCAAGCCCAATTGTGTCCATCTGTCTCCCCCAAGCTCAGGACCAAGTCTCCGCCAATGCCCGAGCTGGCAAAATGTCTAAAATATGTATCAAAATGAAGTGAAAGACAGAGTCAGTTATGACTGATTTGCTTAGCTGGGCTCATCATCTGAAGACGAGATATTATTGACATGCATAAATTTAATTATCCGTAAATAATTATTCCATAATAAATTTTAATACCGCTAATAATTTTCATTAAATTTTAGTCGTTGCTAAGAGTTTACTGGTTCGGCCCATATCTTCAAGAATAACTTATTTGGTGGCCGACGGTGGCAAAAGGTTGGACAACACTGGGGTAGGGGAACGGATGAGAGAGAGGAGGTGAATTTTATACCCTTGAGGGTCAGGTTAGTAACAAGTAGGTCGGTGGATTAGAATAGGTCTTGGCATGGGTCATATGGAGTGGGGAGTCGTAGAGGGACGAGCGGGTGGCCAGAGAGGGGTCATAGAGGAACAAGCGGGTGGCTGCCTAGTGGCAGATGGTGGTAGGACAGGTTATTGGCTGAAGAATGAGAGTGTTCATTGTAAGGTATGTTAGTTTCAATGAGTGGGAGAGCGATGAGTGGATGATGTTTATGGGAATTAGTTCTCGCGAAAGACCGAGTGAGACGGGGACCTGAAGTGACAGACAGATACAAGCAAAGAGACCAGTACTACCACTCGCCATTTTATGAGATGCCAAGATAATTATGTCCGCAAAAATCCCAAGATTGGCCAAACGTGTACTTAAAAAAATCACAAACAACTGAAAGGAAAAGGTTTTGATGAATTCTGATCATGCGTTTTAAAACTCACAATTGTTGACACAAATGCCGAGCAAAGAACTGGCAAAGAATAATCAAGACATAGCACTGAATTAACCAATTACACTGTTTACAAGTAAAAACAATAATAATACGCCTTTCAGACAAAGCCACTGAGCGAGTCACTCCTAATAACCTGATTCGCTGTAACTATTTGGAAGTCCGGTAAAAACGAATCCCGGCATAGATCTTAGAAAAATTCCCATACCGCCATGTTGAATCCCAGCATCCAAAGTCGATCCCCAAATCCCAAGAAGATCTTGGGGAAATCCCAAGGAGTGGTGCCACCGAAGACAAACCTGAAGGCATTCATCACAAGTGGCAAAATAAGTGCTATAAGAACCGTTTGAGTTTGGAGGGAAAGCTGATGAGAGGACGAAGCGGTTGGCGCGTGACGATTCGACGCCCTTAATAATAGGTTGGCGCGTGCCACCTGCGGGTCACGCACGAAATACGACGCTTAATGAACTTGATAGCTTCTTAAATATTGAACGTAAAAGACAGGTAAAGAGACGATTTGCGCGCTTTATCCATGGGGCGAGGGGGAGGAGATTTTTATACCCTTGAGGGACATGTTAGACCAGCACAGAAGCCGTCCATGGTCAAATTAGGCATGATCTTATTGTGCGAATGTCTGTCGTCATCATCAATAACAGGTCTTCTTCGATTGTCGGACGCGCCTTTTGAAGATTCCTATACGATAACGAGAGGAAGCCGACAACGGAAGGCGATGTCCCGTCGATTGGGTTCAATGGAGTAAGAGAACTCCGACGATACCAGGGAAACTATGAATATGCCACCACCTATGGAAGGCCAACACCCACAAAACTCGTGGATCAAAGATTATGGAGTGCGTAGCAGAGATTTAGTGCAAATCTGAATTTTCACCACATTTTAGCATATTGGGCTCACTATATAAAATTACGTGGGGAAGGAAATCTGCTGTTAAACCGCTGCATCGCCTCTGAAGCTCTGATTCTTCACAACAGCAGAGCCCAGGGGCGTCCGGAAAGGGGTGATCCGTAGGCAAATACCTCCAATTTAAGGTAGGGTGGAAATTTGTTGTTCTTAGGGGGAATATATTGCCTTCCTGATACTGGGGACCGGGGATTTGCCTCCATCACTCAAAGGGGGATTAACGCCTCTGGCAGAGCCAGTTCCTAGCCTGCTGCAGGCTGGAAACTAGAAGAGGGTCGGTCGAATGGATGCAGATACACCGGTCATAAAGAAACAAGACGATAGAAATCCACTGCACAGACAAGACAGACCAACTCCACTGGTTACGGGGATCGGGATTGCAGTAGACTGACACCCCAGTGAGTGCGCAGTAGTCTTGGTCTTTGGAGACAGAGTGTAGGCCTTTTAGACAATTACGGCAGATGATCCCACATGACCGGGGGTCATGAAAAACTAATCTAGCTTCCATGAATCAGTCTAATGTCATGGGCGTGTTGATGTGCCCATACAAGAAGCCATAAATGGCCCGAGAAGATAATGGGATCAAGTGCATGGATCGAGAGAATCGCTAGCATCGATCAGATCAAAAAGATCGTGAGGATCAATAGATTGTGGGGCATCGTGTTTATCGGAAAGATCGAGAAGCTCATTAACATCAACAATATTCATTCATTCATTCATTTATTCATTCATTCAATGCGAGCATTTATATAGCGCCGCTTCAAGGGGCAACGCAGAGGCGCTCGTGAGTACATGAACCATGCACAGAACTACGAATGAACAATCGAGTTTCTGGACTTCGTACTCCATCATTGGGATCAAGCCAAGCAAATGAGTTTCCTTTGGGCGGATGCGTCTTTCTCAAAGTGACATACAGCTCGCCATTTCGATGATCCCCAGTTGTCGGGGTCAAACCAGAGGGTGACTTACGAGTTACGAGGTCACCTGTACGAGAGAAAGCGAACCGACTGACTGATCGAGCAGCAGGCCCATATGATCTAGACGGGACCTTAATAACCCCATGCACTGCAGAGGGTAACCCCTTAAACTGATGGCCTATACTCAGTAGGCCATTCATGGCCAAAGCATATAGGCTCTCAATCGCGAGTCGTGTGCCCTTAACTGAAGGCCAGAGTGCGAAGATGAATCTGTCTGGATCTGAATGGCTGCCCTCTATTTTTTCACAGGTCTTGGTTCGATTTTTTAATTCAGACACATTTTGTACAAACACACACGCAAAGGGTGGCGCAAACATACACACAACCGTATGCAAGAATACATGCAAGAACACAGGCTGACGTAAGAACACGGCGGGACAGTCAAGAACATAATTATATATCTATCATGATAGAATTTTCAACAGGGTTTTCTTCATGACGTAACCAAATCCTACAGCATCGAGTTCAAGTAGGCCTATCACAAAAATCGATAGACCCCTAGGGTGTGAGCGTGACTTGGCTGTTTACGCGACTTAGTTCCAAAGTTTTGGTACGCCGTACAGGACTAGCCTATTTAAGACCACAGTTGCGGTTACAGAGACGACCAGAAATTGTGAATGAGCGTCAGTCAAAAGATAAGACGTGTTCGAAGGACAATGTAAGTCGACATTCTGTCCTAAAACCTTCGACATCGCCGAACCAAGCAACCATCTAACTTGCAAAACTGAAACATATCGCTAACACGAAGCAGACATGCGTCCATGAAAACCTGCCCTGAAAAAAGGCAGTTTTACAGAAAGTCTGGAAAACAGGATCTAAAAATTAACGTAGTGAAATAAGATTTTTATATTGACGAATGGAGGAAAATTCAAAGGACGCCAAGCATGCGTCGGACTGAAACATTATGTGGTGTACGGAGATATATCTTGTCCATATTAACATAGAGAGGCGTAGCTTATGAGGCAAAGAAGAAGAAGGTGGAATAGGTGAATGGTCGGAGGCAGCTGCTGTTGGCGACAGCCGACAGGTAACAAGTGCAGATCATTGAGAGAAGCCAGTCAACGGTGTCAAAGGCCGCAAAAGATCTAGACATACACCTGTTGTTGCTCGCCGTTTCATTTTCATCAGACAAGGTGCCCCACACAGACACACGGGTGTATATATATATATATGTGTGTGTGTGTTGTAGCGTGCGTGTGGCACTGTGGGGTTGGTTGTGTCGTATGTATTACATATTAATTTACACAATCATATAGGCCTAGGCCACATTCAAAGACGTGTGTTTAGTACAATTTTTGCATGTTCTGAACCTCTGCTACCACGTGTAGCTTACAAGCGGTCTTTAGCCTTTCTATGAGCACATCGACTGCACACTGGTTAAGAGAGGAGGGAAGCTAGCCGCCATTCTATCTCGCTAATGCATCAATACTTTACATGTCGCACGTTTACCCGGTGAACCATTCATATGACAGTGCTCGTTTTCGCCGCCAAAGCGTCGTCACGCCCAGCAGTCTTAACTCAGGGCTTCGTCACAGAACCTCTTCATTGAACTGTAAGAAACACGGCTGACAAGCTGACTGCCACGCGTCACATTAATCGTTATTAGTATATAATTTTATATCATGTGAATTGTCTGACTAACCTTCCCACCGTCGTTGCAAGAACACATTGTTATTAATTGAGCAAATGGATGAGACTACGTGATAATTTTATAGCCTTTAACCATGTTGTCCAAGTTTCTAAAGCACCACTTAAAATCCAAGCGCAAGGGCAACAGCTTATTCACGAGTGCTGCTATCTAGGTCCACTGACAACAGCGCTTTTCAACTTTTTGACACCGTCGGCTACCGATACATTACTCTTGAAGCCAAGGGCCCAAACTAAAAAGCAACTATCAAAATTTATCAAAAATATTGAACTATATTAAAATTTTAAAACCTTAAACAAGTCTGATGCGTACTGGAGAACTGGATTGTAGACTCAAATTGTCAAATGAAAAGCCATTTTACGATTAAATATCAATGCAAGAAGGCCAGTGACCTTTTCTTTTACTTCATTCATACACAAATTGCAAAATATAGCAAGCTTGTGCGGGCATATTGGACAGCACAGACCGAAATGTCCAATTAATTTGTGGCCCAACTAGTTCATAACATTTGAAATGACCAGTTTGACTAATGATCCGACGGTCATGTGGCCAGTACTTATATCCGGCCCTGGAATGCATTGTTACAGCAACTTCAAATAATTGTACAATAACACTGAAACTGCCTAATTATACCATAAAAATACGCAACTTAGATATTATAGCTACAGACGATTCAATCCTGAGTAATTTCTGTTAGCAAATATCTACCAGTCAATTGCAAACTGTTCCAGATAGTGAAAATGCATAAAAATGCAGTTAACAATTCTCCAAATCAGTTTCTTTATTCTAAATAGAAGCACATTTACAACACAAGCAATGTTGATGTAACAGGAAATCAACCATCTGCATGGTTTACTTTGAAAAAGGTGAATAGAAAGCATTACTAGACGGACCATGGGACAAAGAAGCTCCTTGATTAGATTGCTTGGCTTTTAACGCAGAGAGTATGGATAAGAGCCTTCTTTTATTAGACTGTTGCTTTATATGGACTTTGCAGCAAGTCCTTGTCTCACAATTGCACAGTGCTTAGTCGATGAACAGTGGCGCTTAATAAAAACTTTCTCAGACTATGATATTGGCAATTGAAACAATCAGAATTTAACTTGAACTTGAATGCTCTGATTGCCTTATCAAGCATTCTTTTTTCAATCAAAACAGGACATTATTTACAACTAATTTATGTTTAAATATTGAAACTCACTGCACAGATGACTGCAGCATCTAAATAACTACTTCATCTGAAGTAAAAAAGTTTACTAGTCTTAAACTCTGTTACAAATCCCTTTAAGCCTTGAAAGCACTCCTTTGCATTGCTCCTATAAGGCATTTAAAACATGCTGTATTAATTGTCCTGAATTACGCACATACCTTCTACATCACAGCCCAGCTACATACCAGCATACACACGAAATTCAAGAAGAGTTTACCAACTGCTTCCTCAAGTTAATTTCTGCCCAACTGTAAACCTATCTAAGACTGCAGTTCTTTCATTATGTGGTGCTTCTTCAGTTCATGCAACGCCCATTTTTTGTTGTCAATTTCATCTCGCAAACGAGTGAATTCTTCGACGATGGCATCGAATCCCATGCCAACTGATTCGTATGTTTGCAGTGCTTTTGAAACGTGATTCAGTTCCCGCTGTGTTTCGTTGATTGAAAGATTCAGCTCCATCCTGTAAGAAAAGAAACAAAACATTTTCCTCATATTATGAGAGATAAACATTCGACTGAACAGACACGAGAAAGGTTTTAAATTCCTAAGCAACTCTCTTAGAGCCAGAATATTAATTTCATACAATCCATTATCGCATTGCTTAATGCATCGATTCAATCACTTCAATGCACATAATCACAATCCTGTCATAATCACAATCCTGTGTGGAGAACCTATCGAGATCAATGAGGCATCTTATAATCAATAATTGTTGTCTTTCCTTAAAAACAAATTACATCCCAACTAACTTGTAGGTGCAAAGAGGGTGGCCCCCCAACACAGGCCTAGGCCATTCCTGGGGATTATTCTCCCTATTCATCCTTGCTTAAACATTCTGCATTGATCGTACAATTCTGTTATGCAAATTGTGATCAATAAAAAAGAACTCGATAGTTGTTATGTTATTACTCGCAGCTTGAAAACTCATATTTAAAAAATAAGTTACAGATATAATAAATAAAACCTGGGAAGAGCTATTTACCACCCATCCCTAATATCATCAACATTCTCAAACCATGATGCATAAATAGCCGATACATACGTGCGCACATACATGGAGAGATGGAAACATTTGAAAAACTATAGAATGGAAAGAGAAACACTGGGAAGAGCGTACTATCTACCAACCTTGTGGTGTTGAGAGCACGAACTGTGTCCGCATGATACGTGTCGTACATCAGTTGAAGCTCAATGACTCTTGAAAATTTACAGCAAACAGCGGCATTGACTATGATTTTACGAAAGCTGTAACACCTCTTAAAAACTTACAGCAAATAGTGGCATTGACTGACTTCATGAAAGTTTTAACACCTCTTAAAAATACCTCAGCTTGTAAAGCCACACTGTACATCTTTTGCCCTTCCAGCTGTAATAAATGCAAATGAAGTTCTACTACAATAAGTATAATATTTAATTATTTATTACCGAAATTTGATACCGCCCTTCTTCCAACATTTTTTGCTCAGAAGTGCATAAACACGCCTCGACGGCGCAATTGCAGTTGTACTGCAAAGCAATGGTGCGCGAAGGACTTGCTCAAGGTCCCTACACAGTGACTTCCCGACCGAGGCTCTAACCCGCTCGGTCAGCGCACACATGTTACCATAAAAGCAAAAATGTAAAAGTGGCACAAACTTCCAGTCAGCCAATCTATAATCAATCAATCGATCGATTTTCAGCCACGAACTCAGTCATGAATTCAAACATCTGAATCAGTTCTTTTTCCAAGTGTATGCCCAACCAACAATATGTGTAGTCGCCTGGAAGACAAAGAGCCAAGAGTTTACAAATGCAATATGTTTGTAGACATACATTGACTGTCAGCTAAATCAACCAGCTGAATAAAGCACCAATCAATCAATCACTCACTCAATCATCACAAGGCATATTAACACAGAAGACAACCCGCAGCAGCAGCAGCTATTCAGCGCAAATCCCTAATACAACTACTCACCGAATCTTGAGGCACAAAGCGTCACATCGCGACATCAGCCACTCACACGTCACTGTGTCATCTTCAGATTGCATCTTCAGACGATATTTTGTCAGCAGCTCTTCCATCAACTCCAAAGACTCGACAATTGCCTAATATCAATGCAGAGAAAAAATATAATCAACATGTAATAAGGCAGAGAACTGTGTTCCGCGGAGTCACATAGTTCCATTACGTGAAGACACGAAATCTTTCAGCGTGAACAATAAGCTTTAAACAGTTTAAAATAAATAATAATAATTTTTCATACGAGGGTTTTTTGCGTAACACCTGTGTATAACTATATATGACTGAGAATTTATATGTCATTATCATTGATATTTGTGTTGTTATTAATCTAATCTAGGTCTAAAACCATAATTGTTTGCATTCTCAAGCGTTTGTACCTACAACAAAATATGTTTAGTCTTGGACGGGCGTTCCACCAAAAGAGTTTATCAAAAGGGTTCAACGGCTAAAAAAGATTGGGATCTTCAAAAAAGATTGGGATCTTCAAAAAAGATTGGGATCTTCAAAAAAGATTGGGATCTTCAAAAAAGATTGGGATCTTCAAAAAAGATTGGGATCTTCAAAAAAGATTGGGATCTTCAAAAAAGATTGGGATCTTCAAAAAAGATTGGGATCTTCAAAAAAGATTGGGATCTTCAAAAAAGATTGGGAAATGTTATAATAATGTCTGCATTAAAAGACAAAAAACAAAGGAAAAAGAGAAAGGTACCTAAAGCCCAAGAATTACCAATGACTACCCATTTCAAGTCTGCCTGACATGTATGACCACTGATAAAAATAGCTAGACAGCTGGCCGACCTGCTGAACCAGACCGAGGAACTGTCAAGGTCGTGCAGAGGTTTATGATTGTACTCCAAATTACGACAAAGATCCTTGACAACAATAATGGTTAGAGCACATGTACAAAGATAAAGACCTGAAATTGGAAGAACTGTAACGTAACGCAGACAACTTACACAGCCGAACCATATCAACAACCTTAACACAGATAAACATTGACCAGGACCAAACCAGCTGCTAGAGTCGCAAAGACCAAAACCAAATCAAAGTACCTTATGATACTGCGTGAACTGATACTGTCGTTTAGTTTTGTCTTTTCTAAGCTGGGTCTTCTCGTCCAGCAACGACTTCTTCTCCTCGAGTAGCATGGCAGGCAGATGTGACGCCTTTGCCAACGCAAACTGCGCACTGTCCCCTAGACGACAAACACAGAAACAAATGTAAAGACAAAAACACATGTACGTCGTACGCACGTATTTAAAGATACAACAAACTGATGCACACAAAAAAATGAAAAAAAATTACAAGAACATTTGAATTAAATTTTCAAATTACACTCATGCATTCACATCGAACATTTATATAGCACCCTTCAAGAAAACTACTCAGAGACTATCCCAACTCCAGCACAGCCAAAATGAACAGTCTTAAGGTGAAAAAAGCACATAAGATAGAAAGTCCTGGGAAGATGCAAAGCTCTAGATGGAGGTCATTCCAGGTGCAGAGGTCCACTACCGATAGCACGATTCGGCCTAGTAGAGGTACACTTACCGAGGCACTGAATTAATTTGCTGTGGTTGGGCAATCTCCTTGGGATAAGTTGCCTAACAACCTGCAACGCAAACGTCTCAGCATATCTTTAGCTCTTTTCCACAAGCACTTAACCCTTTAATGACGAGTGAGTACTAAAGTGTAAGCATGTAAGGTATAATTATAATTAATAACGCTGGTCGTTAAAGGGTCATAGATCCTTCTGTTGTATCATAGTATCATTGTCTATGCCATGAACGAATGCCTTTGATTAGTCACCCGTTGATTAGTCACCTTCTAAATTTGCAATGACAATTTACAAATCACTGTGTTGAAAACTGATCAAAATTAACCAGTAAGAGAAAAATAACATATGAAATAAAATACAAGAATAAAAAGCAAAAATTAAAAACCTTGGCTTTGGATGAAAACAGTATTTAGGTCACAAGATACATTATTGTGGTCAACTTTAAACATACAGATAAGCAGAACCACATTTACATTACATAACAAAACATTACAGGCTTAGACGATTTATAAAGACTGCAGATATTAGATCTACCAGCTCCAATCTCTGATGACGAATGATGGAAACTGACAAGCGTTTCACATCGCTTTCGAAGGCGAACCTCCAATTCTGGAATCAGCTTCTGCTGCATTGACTGAATGTGCTATTAAGAAATACAAATGCGCTATTAAGAAATACAAATGCGCTATTAAGAAATACAAATGTGCTATTAAGAAATACAAATGGCAACTCAAAAAACCAAAAGTAAATTTAATATCATGCCTCTTGTAACTATTTTCACAGACAGTCAAGAATGGTGTTAGCATACAATTGGCAAAATTCCATTTAAACATTACTGTCAACTGCATAATCCAATCATCGTGGCATCCAGTGTGAATGCATTATTTTGCCCACAGCTTCATTAAACATGAATCTAAGGCTATAAATGAGCACAAACGGAGATAAAGACTAGGTCTAACAGGTGTCCCAATAAATGCAAAATGCTTGATTACACTACATTACAAGAGACAGATAAACAACCATATGTAAAATGAACTCTGACTGTTAACACTGATCCTGGACAACAACTCTTGGATCAAAATTTAGAGGTATTGACAATATTTGTGGCACGTATCTTCCATGGTCAGAGCTTTAGCTCTGCTAATGGTCACTCCTCAACATCTGTTGGAAAGTATGTTGTTCCTGTTGCATGTCTTATCTTGGACAGCATTCATTCATCATTGTCAGTCCGTCCATTTGAAACTCTCTATGTCTATATGTTCACAAAACCCCTATTTAGACTACACTGAAAACTCTTCCAGTCCATATATCGTCTTTAATGGCTACCTAGCTTCAATGTATTATTATTATTAAACTGACAATTTCTAGAGAGCCATAATGCAGCCATGCCGCTACAAGGGCGCTTTACAGACCTACAATGTTAAACTTGTATTTCCAAACTCTGGAAAGAGGTCATTATCAAAATACAGTTATACTGTATTGTAAAGAAATAGTTATACCAATTAGGTAAAGAGCAGTTCAGAATTAACACTTTAACGACAGGCTGCTGTTTTCCCAGTCGCTTTTAGTAAACGCTTGTCGTTAACAAGTTAATTATTGGCCCAGCGACAGAATCTCAGAACAAAGAGCTGAAGTACAACAGAAAAGAGAGCTGAAGTACAACAGAAAAGAGAGCTGAAGTACAACAGAAAAGAGAGCTGAAGTACAACAGAAAAGAGAGCTGAAGTACAACAGATAAGAGACCTCAAGTACAACAGAAAAGAGAGTTCAAGTACAACAGAAAAGAGAGCTCAAGTACAACAGAAAAGAGAGCTGAAGTACAACAGATAACAGACCTCAAGTACAACAGAAAAGAGAGCTGAAGCACAACAGAAAAGAGAGCTGAAGTACAACAGATAAGAGAGTTCAAGTACAACAGAAAAGAGAGCTCAAGCCTTTTTGTGAGGATTGCTTCTCTCGAATTCTTCTCGGTCTATTCCAAACAGCGTTTGTACACAGCCAGGATCACGACTGCATTGAAGATAATCTCCGATTGCAGCAGCAGTCAAAGCGTCTGCAACAGTCCTGTAGAACTAACAATACAAAATGCAAGTTAGACAAAACATTACTACCTTGCAGCACCTATACTATAAGATGTTAAGTCTATGATTTATTCCAAATTAGTTATATAAGCTATTTTAAGGAATTTGAAGTTATTTGATTTTAGAAAAAAAATTCAAAAATATGTATAAGACATCTTCTGGATCAAACAGAGACTCGTGATATGTACCCTTCGCTCTTCCCAGAGCTAACCGAACCAATTAATATCGAAATTAACAAAGCAAACATAAATTATTATGATACACTTCTATGTGAATGCTTAGCTGTAAAAATTAGAGAACATGTCATATAAAATTATTAAAATGCTAAACAGGTTATTTTTGGTAAGAGCAAAATATTTTCATTCACATGGGGCCCTATAAGATTTGGGGGCCCAAGGTGCACGCGCAGTGCGCATACAGGTAAACACACCTCTGTTTCTCACCTGTGAGTGAGCTGAGAGCCTCGATTCGGTTGACTCAAGCTGTTGATCCAACAGCAGTTCCTGTAGTTCGTTGCATAGGACGACATTTTGCAGCCATCGCTGCTTACGTTGCACAAGAAGCTTCTTCGCCTTAATTGAAAGAGAACAACCTCTTACCGTAAGGCAAGATCAACATTTCAAAACCAATGACACAAGCAAAACATCAATCCAATATTGATGAAGAATATAATAATAATTTTCGCTTAATTTCAAACTTGACATGCTGCAGTATGAATACAAACGTAGTATGAATGAATTATGTCACGTTATCACAGGAGTCAAATTTAACTGTCAGCAGCCATGCAAGGCGTCCATTATGCTAAACATCTACTTTAACTTAAGTTTTACATTTCTAAGGACTTGGAGATCTGGCAACTCTGCATGGACACATAAAGCAACACTCATAAGAATTCAACTCACATTGGCAACCTCTTGGCTCTGTTGGACAGATGTTCCATCTGGCTCCACAGCCTGGCTAAGAGAAAATAGCAGCTTTACAAACTCAGGATTCTTTTCAGCGTCGACCGTGGATAACTTCACAGGAAGTCTCTCACTTACTAATGATAAAAACATAATCTAATTTAGTAAACAGAAAAAACTGCAAGTAACAGAAATGTAAATGGGCAAATGGTTATATACAATGCAGCTGTGCAAGTAAAATAATGTACAAAGCCAGGATTTCAGACCTAGAATAAAGTCATTGATTGGGCAAGGCAACATTATTTAAAATATCATAAATAAGCAGCACTACCCAATGCTCACCTATTTATATTCTCACTCAGAAAGAACAAAAACTACACAACCATGTCGTTACTGCCTCTTTCATTACTCCTCTGAATATGACAGAAAACGTAAAATACAAAAGTTTTTGTTTCGATTGAACAAAGATCCATACGTTTGTCCCATAACTTAGCCATTAGGGCGCCAACAAATTGCAAGGCCCACAATCAACCACCAACGCTGTCGCCACGAAACCTAGCAACAGTCCCGTATTAAAATCTCTTTATGAATTTAATTTATGCGTTAATTAGATCAGAACCACATTCGTATCAGCCGAATGATTTAACACTACGTCTCTATATTCATAAATGTGAAATCATACATTGAATACAAATTTCATCCGTTTTGTCGATTTTGCAATGTTTAAACATGTCCATCTTCTCCGCCATTAAAATTCTTTTCGACGCTGAAACCTTGCTACTACGAAGGCGATTATTAAGCGCAACTTCCGTGGTAGCGCTAAGATATAGGCCTATTCTGTCCTATGCAGAATTCAACCAGAGCTCCCAAAACTATTTTTCACATAAGTTTGCAGGTTTTATGGCTGACATACAGTCAAAATCGATTTTTACTACAAATTAAGTAAGTAAGTGTATGATTTAATACTTCATTTGCAAAAACGATAGGACAGCTTGGAGCAAGACGTTGTTATTATAGCCTACTACGTAGTACGCAGAATGGCAGAAGCAAAGAAAAGAAAAGAAAATTTTTTAATTAATGAATTTGTAGATCGAATTGACATGCATGTGAGTGTACACCCGCGTTTGCCCTCAAACGCGGGTGTACACTCACTTTTAAAACATTCCATTTGGCAAATTCAGGACTGTAGACGAATGCATGGGCTACTTTGACATCATTGCTGATCAAGCTAATGCCGGGAAAATTCGTGCTTTGCAGATATAATGGTAACTTCAGAGTTTTAGATTACAGTTCAGTAATAATTTGATGCACCGATTATGCTTAATTAAGAAGTACAGCAAAATTCTTCAGTTGAGGCTATCAATAGTATACACTTCGGGATAACATACGTCATCTTTCGAAGATTGACGAAACTATAGTCTCTTGTTGCACAGGTCACTTCCTCGCGTATAGGTCTTCAATTCGATAGGTGGCGACAGATATTCACTAAAGTTATAAGATTCAAACGAAGCAACATAACAGTAATATACAGATAATTACACATTCAGTTAGCATGTGAAAAGATGAGTGAGCTGTAATCGCTTGCAATGAAGATACTTTTGACTGGAGCTGCCGCTTAAAATAGACGGTCAGATCTCCTCATTGGTAAGTAAATCTTGTGTTTACAAAATTGTCAACTTGAGACCTGCTTAACCTATGAACTATTTCAACGCCATCTAGGGGCCTCTCCTGAAAGATTTCGTCGAAGACTGCGTTCCTATCATTGCGTCCACAAATGCAACACGAGTCACATGACAACAATTCCCACCGTACCAACATTCTGTCTCATCGGCGTCGCCAAACCACGGATTCAATCAATCAATCATACGTTTCAATCAATCAGTCTTTTAATGGTCCACACAAATAACAATATAATATTACATGAGTTTTGCGTTAGCAAGGATGGGCTAATACGTACATATGTACATAAATGTACTTACAAGAAGAGGGCGACACGGTTACGAGGAAAGTAGTTATACTGCGGTGAAATTCGCGACAATGGTGCAGATGAGACGGTAAATACCGCGGGGACCGCAGCAAAGCTTGCAGTAATTACACAACATTGACATCTCCACGCCGGATGTAATCTATATGTTCATGGCGTTATCATTTTTAGAGTTAGCGATTGTCCTAATTTACAAATTTATCATCAGATAGGTAAGGAAAAACTTTATTTATAAACAATGCAGTTCTAACACAGATCTCAACATCAAAGTCAACTTCTGGTAGTTGCTTCTAGTTTGCGCATGCGTGGTCTGATGCAACTGTAGCAGCGCAGCATCTGCAACGACAAGGCATGCATATCTCTTATGGCGCTATATAAATACCACGTAGGATGCAATTAATCAGAACTGTTCATGCGCAACCATGAAGTGGTTTTTACTTTTTCAAACGCGCTCCATATATTCATTAGCACGAGCAATGGGGGACGCAGCACCCACGTTCCCCCACTGTTGTAAATTGACATGTTACTAACTCCGTTTAGTCATATCTCTGCAATCGCAGATGACGCGAAGTTGAAAAGGAAGAGGAATATACGACAGAGAAGGGCAGGAGAAAGAGGAGGAGGAGTAGGAGGAGAAAGAGGAGGAGTAGGAGGAGTAGGAGGAGTAGGACAAGGAGTAGGAAGAGAAGGAGGGGGATTGTGGGAATAGGAATAAAGGAAGTGAAGTAGGGAAAGATTGGGGAGGAAGATAAAGAGCAGGAATACAGAAGAGGAGAGAGAAGAACAAAAGGAACGGGAGGACAACGCTGAATGACTTCGAGATTAGGGAGGAATAGATACGTGGAGTATGGAGAGAGAAAGTTGGAGATGTGAGTGTATTCACTGAATATGACAACGGACAAGAATTAGACTTATAAAGGAAGAGCCGAAAACAGAAACAATGAACGAGGAAGAAGAGGAGGAGTAAGAGGAGGAGGGGTAGGAGGAGGAGGAGGGAATATTAGGAATGAAGAGGAGAGGAGAGGAGTAGTAGAATCTGGCAAAAGAGGAAAAGGAGATGGAT
>OY365815.1:25353286-25356391 GCA_959347315.1 Bimastos eiseni | reverse complement strand
TGTCAACAAGAAAGAGGCACAGAAAAGAGAAGGGAACTGAACAGGCAGACAGAGGTACAGCTAAGCAGATAGCCAGACGGACACACGTATGAAGCATGCAGTCCGTCTTCGTGTGCGATGGTGATAAGGCATCGACGATTTGCGATCAGCCCGAGAAATGGAGTCCACTGTTGTTTCAGCAATCCAACCAATGCCTTGCATATTAGCCTCCCTTATCCCTCCCTCCCTCCCTCCCTCCCTCACTCCCTCCCTTCCTCCCTTCCTTCCCTCCCTCCCTCCCCTTCCTTCCTTCCCTCCTCCATCTTTCCTCCCTGCTCCCAATACTTCCCTCCTTGCCTTCCTTTCTCCTGCATGCCAGCATCATCTCGTCCACATCGCCCTCCGCCACCGATGTCTATCTTCCATCCATATCCCATTGCGAGGCTCCTCTGAATCCAACGGACAGTTGTTCTACACCTGGTAACCCCGATCGGTCGTCGATGGGGCCCCGCACGAGGCCTCCACTGCCGCACGAGGCCACCGTCGGCGTGCCCCGCCTGCCTGCTGCCTGCCAGCCACCGACCCCGTCAGGACCAACCGTCAGAGTGCCACCGTGCAATGGAAAGCCACCGCTGGGAGCGCTGCAGACGAAATTTCTAGAATGCCTCTGTATTCAACGATCGATCGATCGATCGATCGATCGATCAGAGAAGGTCAATGGCTATCCAGTCATCGATACAGCAATCTCGATCAGAGTAACAACCAAATGCACTGTCTAATGGATCACATTCAATCAATCAATTAGTCAATCAATCGATCAATCAATCAATCTATCAATCACTCATTCAATCGCTCAATTAATCAATCAAGCAATCGATCAAGCAATCAATCTACCAACGAATCAATCAATCAATCGATCAATCAGTCAATCAGTCAGTCAGTCAGTCAGTCAATCAATCAATCAATCAATTATTAAAACCCTTAACCCTCCAATTTTTATATCGAACGCATTAAAGTTTGCCGCTCACAACGGCCTCAGAAGTGATAAGTTAAGGGTTAACATTAATTCATAATTACATTCTCTGTTTTCCGATGTTGATTTGTATACGAACCTATTTAATGAGATGTTTACGAAGTACATAATCTGACGTATATATGCTCGAATTCAACGTTCAATAACTTCTAAAGCGTCACATCCACCTGATGCATCGGTGAGTCGATATATTTGTTCAATGAATGCGTAAGACAGGGTACAGTATCGAATTTTCAATTGTAACAAAAGCCTTGAATATACATGTCGAACTACAACAATATAATAATGAGCTATATAGTTAGCAAGAAGAAGCCCAAATGTATTAAAAAATAGAATGTATTGGTATTTTGACAGAAACGTCTATGCAATATATTAAGATTATAATTATATATCATATTTAAACAGAAAATATTATTAAAATGTATGGGTTTCTCAAATTATCGCAGATTCATTGTGCTAATAAGAATGTGTAAATTGTGGACCTAGGTCTTATTAAGAAAAAATTCCGGACTAAAGTATAATTATTTTAAAATTGTAGTTGTAATTTTAAAAAAAAACACCGCTTTGAGAAAATGTACCATGGCAGCGTTCGCCCGCTTCCTACTCTTCCTCTTCAATCTCGTCTTCCTTTTCCTCATAATCACCCTTTTCTCCTCTTCCTGCTTTATTCCTCTTCCTCGTTCTCCTCCCTTTTCTCTTATATCTCGTTCTCCTCCTCATCTCCTTAGTCCTTCTCCTCGTCTTCCTCCTCTTTCTCTTCGTCCTCCTTCTCCTCTTTGCTTTCTTACTCCGATTCCTCCGCCAAAGCTCATAATCTTCCTCTTATTCCTCTTTTTACTCCTCACCCTCCTCTTCTTTCTGCTCCTCTTTCTTTCCTCCTCTTCCTCCTATTCCTACCTGATATACAATCGTATCCATCGCCCGAAGCGACGACATCGCTTCGTCGATCAGTTGAAGGTCTAATGTTCTGCCGCACTTCCAGTCCCCTATCTCACTCCCTCTGCCCCCTCTTCCACCTTCCATTCCTCCATCTCCTTCCGTTCATCCTCTTTCGTCTTGGTCCTCTTTTGCCTTCCATTCCATCTGCCTTCCTTCTTCCACTTTTCCTCTTCTTCTCTCTTCGTGCAACATATCTTTCCTGGTGCTGCCTGGAGCTATACGTGCTCTACCTGTCAAGTTCATTCGGTGCATGTCAGTGATCGTCTGTGTAATCTAATCTAATCTCGTATAATCTGATCAAATCTGATGACTTCTATGGCGCCGTTCGTCTCATATGCTGCTCACCATTCGAACTCACTGTAGCTATATACAAGATCAGGGTCACCAGGTCCATATGGCAAACGCTCAGTAAGAGAGAGAGAGAGAGAGAGACACAGATAGACAGACAGACAGATAGACAGATGGACAGATAGACAGACAGACAGATAGACAGTTATACAGACAGACATACAGAAAGACCGAGACAGACATACATAGTTAGGTGTATCTCTCATAGTCTCTTTCTCTATCTCAGTATCTCCCTTAGTTTTTTTTTATATATTTAATTTAATCAATTGAAAGGATGTCAGTTGTTTCAGACATTTATTTTTCATGCATAACGTCACTCCAAAATCAAGCCGTTAACTTGTGAAGCATTGTCTTCCATTTGTACATTGTCTCCTGTTGCAATTGATCCCAACAATTATTGCTCATAGCAGCGTTGCTTTCGGGTGCTAGTAATTGCTTTTATTATTCTCCTCTACTCGATCCAATTTAATTACTCCTTGTTTAATTACCTATTTGTTAAATTGTCAATGCCAAAAGCTTCAAAATGGATGGTTACTTAAACTGGAATCGCAGTAAAAGTCGAAATCCACGAGAAGTCAAGCTGATTTGTGATGGGTCAGAAACAAACGAACGTTATATATTGACAACGGCGTTAAAGCGACTTGAAATGGTTATTGTAATTAACCTACCTCATTTAATAATCATTAAAGAAACCAGTCTTAAGCTTGGACCTGAATGACGCGGCTCTGAGCATATAATTTGACGGGGCGCTATATAATTGCTCTATTATATTACATTGAATTGAAGCTTAAACAAATTTCCAGTGA
>OY365815.1:25233286-25350786 GCA_959347315.1 Bimastos eiseni | reverse complement strand
ACCGCTGACTGCAGCCTTTGCAATGAGTCCCAAAAATGCATCCACCGCATGTATATGTCACTATAGTGCAAAATTTAATGTATACGACTGTAGGTTCATATATACTATATAATATGCAAGCGCCATATAATTGAGCGTGCCGACGCCTGCATACGCGAGGATTAGAGCCTGCATTGTATGTAGTCAAATGCAAAGTTTACTCGTCTTCTGTAGGACCCGATGAACGAACAATGATGACCTTTAATTGAAAACCTATCGAATCGGACTCTCACAAGGCTAACTGTTGCCGTCGGTCGCTACAGGTGCACGGCACACAATGGAACCTGTCTTATTATATCCTACTTAATACCGCACAATAACGAACGCGTATACATATATATTTTGCATGCCGGGAGATGCGTTTATATTAAGACATGTATATATACTTTATTTAGTATATAATTTGCAGCTTGCGTACAAGACATGAGCGTGTCAATTTTCCGACATGCTCAAATTTGTTTCGTTAATTAACACTTATACTGCGGTTTTTCTGTGAGTGATATAAGCGTCGTTAACCATTTTTTTAGCCGAGAAGGTCGTATCTGGGTCATATATATAGGATCATAGTGCATGACTTGTCATCTAATAGGCTGCTCTGAGCTTACGTAATTGCTTATCAATAAACGTTCACTTTTTCCAATATATAGGCCTGAGGCCTGTATACTGAATATAATGCGATATAGGTATTTGCGTTTGAGTATAAGATGTCTTCAGAGGATTATGAGAAAGTTTTCGTCTGCAGGCAAGTATAAAGATATCGGCCAGCAATGTATACACGGAACGTTTTGTAAATTCATTGTCTATTTTGATGGATGTCGACCCGAGGAAATGAGGTACTAACGCGTGACAAATGAGGTACTAACGTGTGACAAATGAGGTACTAACGTGTGACAAATGAGGTATAACGTGTGCCAATCGTGTGAGGCTTAATCCTTCGTTATAACTGCTCCAATAGGTCTCTATAATGATTTTTGACTGTAATTTTCCTCGTAGCGAACATCGATTGATTTCATCGGCGCTATAGAAGCAATTCGATTTGATGTCTGTTTGTCCCCATGGGAAGCTCTGTGACCTTTTCTCAAACAAAAGCTTCAGGATGCATGGGGTAACAAAGTAAACTCACTCCTGGCTGATTTACCAAAAAAATTTTTATCAGCTATAATCTGCCCCTGCTGTAATAGTAACCTATCCTGCTAATACATATGTCTGCCAGTTTGAACAAATAGGCTAATATATATCGACTATCATGGACTGAAGCGTCGTAAAAGGGAGCGATATTTCGCAACGAAATATAGTTAAGGAAACCAATGCCTGATGATGGGCTTAATCTAAGAGTGAGCAATGTCCAAAGATATATACTAGACCACTTTCAATGGCACATGCATGCTATTTGCCTGTTGCATAAAATTTCTGAGCCATCGAGGAATTTAATGTTAACAAGGTGGCCGATTAGTTAGAGCGGTCGACCCGTAACGTTCAGTGTGCGCTGAGTGAGCGGGTTCGACTCTCGTCCGAAGCGTCAGTCACTGTGTAGGGACCTCGAGCAAGTCCTTCGCGCACAATTGTTCTGCATTACAACTTCAGTTGCGTCGTCGAGACGTGTGTGCGCTTTAGTGCAAGACTTGTCTTGTTAAAGCGCGTTATAAACACCTAGTTGTATTGTATTGTAAGATGCAATGACGTGTATAGGCCTATACGTTAATAACCCATACACCTGACGCTATAGGGCTGTCTAGTAATCATATAACGCCATTCCATTGCCCAACGGTGAGAGAGTGTGATGATGCATCACTCACTCACTCAATCGATCAATTGATCAATCGATCGATCGATCAATCAATCAATCAACCAACCAACCATCAACCAACCAATCAATGTAATTAATCAATCAAGCAAGCAATCAATCAGTCAATCAATCAATGAAACTTGATATTGCACCACTTCAATATATCTATTCAGAGGCGCTACCGTTAGTCCTTAAAGGGTGTATTTAAAAGTAATTTGTAGAATGCGTACACGAGGTTTAAGGCAGAAGGTGAAAGTCTTGGGGTAACCCATTCCATGTGGTTGGACCTAGTAGACCTACCACTGCAAAGGAACGGTTCTGCATGCATCATAGAAGTGCGGGCGAAGGCGACAGTCAAGATACATTTTCACCAAGTATCAGATCGGAGAGACCTTCGACCGACATTGATAGTGACAGGTCGACAGAGAGCTCCTTGAGGTAAATGTAAACAGTGCTGCAGAGGCAGCGCCTTGCAAACCATGGCAGAAACTCTGTATACGCAATACGCCATGGAAGAGGTATACCCAGTGAAGGACGTCACGCAAAGAGAAAGCGACGCGGCCAGTCCTAGGGATGCCACATATATCAATCGTGCAGCCGAACGAAGGACTCGCTCCATCATCCCAATCCTTGTCCACGGGATGCCAGCATAGATGGAGGAGCAGGAATCCAGGTGACTATAGCATGTGCCAATGTAACTGCAGCTTGTTGGTTGAGAGAATCAGATATAGCCGAATGGGTTTGGGTTTGCCTCGGACGCTTTAGTGCAGTTAATGGCGAATCACCAAAAAAATTTTTGTTGCAAATATAGAATTATGCAATGTAAAGGTTTTCTTGGCTGACTTGCTAACACTTGTAAAGTGCAAATGGAACGCTATATCCAACATAAAAACGTGAGCTGTCATCGATTCTAGTTTTTCGATGACTTTAGAGTCGAAACGATTTCTTACGACCTCGTATTCGATCAAAAGTAACGTAAACGATTCGAAAATTCGTCAAGTTTTCAAAATCATCATCAAGCTAAGTTTTGCCAGTATTCATCCACCCATTGATGAGCGGGGAGCGAGTGCGGCAGCGGTCTTGAAATTCACGTATGTATACCCCGAGCCCACCTGGCGAGTGGGCGACTAAGGAAAATCTCTTTCTCAGCCGGTGAGGGTTTCCATGGCGTATAGATATACTCATCTTCCACATGGAGACGGCTGGATTGATGTTGTGGAAAGAACAGCACTTCATGGATCTTCTCTCCTATTCATCCTCCTGCTCGTCCTCTCTTTCCTGCTCTTAATAATCTAAACGGTGTGAGAATGTACATGCATACTTTGCAATACAAAACAATACAATTCAACACAATGCTCTTAATTCGCAGTAACTGAATCTACGCTATATATATATATATATATATATATATATATATATATATATATATATATATAAATAGGGGCGTGCAAAGTGTATAAGACGGATGTCTCGATGGTTTTGATATCAGTAGGAGTTCGATCAACAGCACTATATTAAATAAATAATCAATAACCATAACCATAACCATAACCAAATTTTTTTATTGTTCACTGACAATGTGGCACGGTGGCTGATTGGTTAGAGCGGTCGTCCCGTAACGCTCAGTGTTCGACCCTCGTCCGAGGTGACTCGTCTGACGATGGTAGGGACCTTGAGCAAGTCCTTCGCGCACAATTGCTCTGCAGTACAACTGCAATTGCGCCGTCGAGGCGTGTGTGTGCACTTCTGAGCAAGAAAAGCTGGAAGAAGAGTGGTATCAAATTTCAAAATAAATAAATAAATAAAATAAAAAGTTCATCAGAAAGACGAGCACATTTGTACAACAATTAAATATAACAAACTATTGACAGCGAGCAATATAGGAAAAGGAGTCAAACTCTAAAGAGACAGTTAAAGAGACAGTTGTACCGCTATAGAATGGTCACCCATTGCGTATACAGATGGTTGATGTCTAATAATTAGCCATGAGTATGCTTAATGAGAAGAGACTTAATTAGTTAACTGAACAAAATCTTACAAATAAATTACTTACTTACTTACGCATATAATGCTGTGATTATACTCGACTACTCGTCTGCATGCGAGTTACCTTCATTAGACAACCATTCACTTTCAAGCCAGGTGCGTCTTATATATTGGAATTAGGCACAATTGAAGTTACCGCAGATTTCCATTCGATTTGATTATACTATTAAAGCACTTGAAGTATTCTAGTAAAACAATAACTTGTGAGACTTTTCTAATCATTATTTATTTTCAGTTTATATATATATATATATATATCAAAATCTTAGTATCAGAGTATATATATATCTATCAAAATCTTAGTATCAGAGTATATATATATATATATATATATATATATATATATACTCTGCTTCATTTCTCAAGATGCTCTAGGCCTGTTTTTGTAGACACCCTTATAACCTCAACCATGGAAGGACAGACACTTCATGGAGTTACATGGCCATGTTCATTACTATGCAGTCTCGACCTTAGGCATAACTATAGATGACACCTGCCAATCAAATAATCAATCAGAGATGCAGATGGTTCTCTATGGAGATAGAGACATAGGAGTATTATTAAAAGAGAACATAATGGATGACGTCATCCCAATCGTAGATGTCTCCTCCCTTCTTTGTGCGATTCTCAAAAGGTGATGTAGAAATTCAAATCAATACATGCGTAACACAAATAAACATACCTACACACATCCTCACATATATAAGAATATTATATATATTATATGAATATATATATATATTCATACAATATATAATATATATATGTATATATATATAAGGATAGATATATAATCTACAGTGCATGAAAGACAAGGTATACTGAGTACGGAGCCTGGTCGATAGAAGATGCCACGGTTTGACTGCAGGATAAAAAGCTGAGCTGCGCATGCGCACAGGAGAAACTGCAAACATATATACATTAAGCAGACAATACATATATCGTTTGATATATATACACATATATATATATATCCCCATATCAATACAGGCCATTACGTCCGTGTGGCATATTTACATTTGAAATAGGCAAATCAATACGAGGCCCTACATATTGCATCAATAGGCAACCATGCATAAATGCATATAGACCAATATACTTAGGCCATGTTGGGAGAAATGCGCAGCGGTCCATTCTAAAAAAGTTAAAAGTCCATCAAAGTCTCAGATGTTGCCGCTCATAGACCCCACGCATATAATATATATATATATATTTTATATATATATATATATAGTTCAAGGCAGCTCCAGCAGGCATTGTCTTCCGTGTGGATGGTGGTCCGCGGATGGTGCAGAAGAACAATAGGTTCCATCGCCGCCCGCCATGGCACCGTCTGCTGCAGTGAGACGACGCGTATCAGGCTTCTTCTTGCATGCACACGGTGTCATTTGGTGCCAAGTTCCAGGGTCGATGCAATCAATGGTCATCTGTATATAACGTAATATACTTATACACATCATGCTTAGTAAGCCGTAGATAGAAATATATAGAGAGATATAACGAGACCCTTATAAATACGTGTGCATAATGTATCAGCCAATCGTATACACACCGAGACAAAGACCAAGACGCAGAGGGAGAAATCTCTATACAGCGACGCGTAGACTGACATTCAGTAGGACATGTAACTGTCCGTGTACCCTCTTCTGTCCTCTCCTCTCCTCTGGTCTCGGCGAGATCCGCGCAATCTGGAAAAGAAAATATTGATTTATTGGTCGTGAGTGGAGGAAAGGCCCATGCTACAGCTTTCAACTCACCTTCACAGCTTTGTATTCGGCCTAAACAATAGAAGTGACAGGCATTTCTGGGTGGCCACTGCATGGCATACAGGGCTCCTCCGCGTTTGCACCTGGATGCCAGGCGACCGCCTCTACTAAATGAGTATTAGACACTCGTTTATATCTGCACGCATATAATGGGTCGACGTATATATATTATATATATATGCATGTAAATATATATATATATATATAAATTAGGAAGTAGATATTCGCAGACATGTAGACAGACAAGCAGACGAACTGACGAACGGGTACATATATATGTATATATATATATACTGAGCGTTGTTTGAGGTGAATAGAATTGGTTAGACGGCTATATAGCAATACAGAGCAAAGACCAGGCATATATATATATTATATATATTATATATATATATATGTATGCATATATATATGTACATTATTATTGTCCCTGAGCATGGGGTGGAGGTGGGGTGGCAGAAGGATTCTGCCGTGGTGTACCTATAGAGGCCGATGAATGGCGAAAGCGCGTTCTAGATTGGATGGTGTCTGGTAGATTCTGACGATGGAAAGCAGCAGCTGCCAGATGAGATAAATGATGGCAAATGGCCGATGCCACCATCATCACCATCACCAACTCCTCCACCTCCACCTCCACCACCACAAATACCGCTACTAGGCCTACTACTACCATACAACATGTGCAGGCCATAACTCCAACTCTCTCTACCTACACCCAGGCCCGTACATCTTACGGCCCGGCATAGACGCAGGGAAAGCCGCCGACTGGATGTGTGTGCGTGGGGCGGTGTCTCATTTCCGCGCTGGAACACTGGCGCGGTGCCAGCGCGGAAAAAGTCTTCGCCACTTGCGGCCAAATGAATTTTCAAGTTCGCTGGCATCCAACAGATCTTCATCTAGCGCCTCGATAACGAAATTGCCGCGTAAAAATAATCCAGACGACCGGTCCAAGGCCCCTCGGTGCACCGGCATCAGACGCCATTCGCTCGCTCCGACCTGTCAATCATTTGCGCGGGGCGTTGGCGCTAAGCCGGTCGCGGCCTGAGGACGCGGCTTCGCAGCGGGCTGCTGTCGAACGAGCGGTAGTAGCTCGTCGTGATTGGTCCGTGGCCGCCGGCCTGTCGCGATCGGTCACGCCCACTGTGAGCCTCCTGTTTTGTGTCGTCGGCAGGTCTGGGCTTCACGCGTCGGTAACAAATATTATTGTGTGTGTGCGTTTGGCAGCGGAATTGTTGTAAGCTTACTATGTCTGTCAACAAGTGCCACAAGACTTGACCAGACGAAAGACAGACGGGTACATTGGACACGCTTGACGATCGTAGGACACGCCTGAAAGCATCCGATGCTCATAACTGCGTCGCCTGCGTTAGTTAAGTTGTCGGAATCCGGAAACTGGATTTTGCTGATCGCTACGAATGATTACCTCACCGCTGGCGTCGTTTGAATGGTGTCCTTGACGGACAAGGCTCGTGGTGGACGGCATCCATCCCACGATCAGAAGGACAACCATCTCCGCATCGAGGTAATTCTGGGTCTGTGACTATCTTGCCTTAAGACTAACGACGTCAAGTGATTCAGGGAGCAGCTGTGACCGGGTCAGTGGGCTGCAGGATGCTGTGGAGGTCGTGATGGAATAGTATGCGCTGATAATCGGTTCGTTGATACTGAGTCGTTCCACACAGACACACGTCTCGAATGTTCCGTTTGGTTCTCGTTATTGCGAGTATTGGAGGAGACAGCTGATAGAGAAGGGACTCTGATCAAAGAAGACGTCGTCTTGGAGTCATCCAAAACGGTGAGACCGAAAGCATATCAACTTCCTATCGTTCCTTCCCCCTCATCCTCCTTCCCTTTCCTTCTCCTCCTCCTACTATTCCTTCACCGTCTTCCGATCTTCGTCTTCTTCATCCGTCGTCGTCCTTCGGGTACGGAGGAGGAAAAAGGAGAAGCTGGCAGTCAGCCACCCCCATCCCGATTCCGTCGCATCCTCACCCTCCTACATGCAGTACGCAGACCTCCAATCCCGCTACCTCCATCACCATCCTCTGCAACCGGTCACCCACCAGATGTCCGCCCCATCGTCGGGCCTGGCACCCATGTCGTCCTTCTACGACGACTCTTACTGCTACCGAGGCTCGGCTGGGGCTCCCGGCGCCCCCTCGGCACCGTCGGGGTACCTCGGTCTGGCCATGGGGAGCATGTCTGCCGCCGTCTACGGCTACGAACCCTACTCGCGTTTCTCCCGGTCGTCCCACTACCCGTCGCCCTACTGCAGTGCGGCAGCTGCTGCTGCGGCTGCGGCTGCTGCGACCAGCATCCCGTCGCAGCATCCTCATCCGACGGATATGGTGAAGCCACCATACAGTTACATTGCTCTGATCGCAATGGCTATTATGAGTCATCCGGAAAAACGGGTCACACTCAACGGAATCTACCAGTTCATCATGGCCAGGTAGATATACGTCGTTGATTGATTGGTTGATTGGTTGAATGATTGAGTGATTGGTTGATTGGCTGATTGGTTGAATGATTGAGTTATTAGATGGTTGACTGATTGGTTGATTGAGTGATTGATTGGTTGGTTGATTGATTATGCTCAATAATTTTACACGTCTGCTCTCTCTCCTTATTTGTAAACGTGTGTGTTTGCATGTTTGTCTAAATATCTATTATCCCTGTCTGTCTGTCTATCTGTCTGTCTGTCTGTCTGTCTGTCTATCTGTCTATCTGTCTGTCTGTCACGCTGTCTCTTGTACACGGTATACCCAATTGCCATGGCATTTACTATCGTGTCATGTAATGTAATGTCATGTCGCATCGCCGTAGCCAATGATAGCCAACCTGAATTGATCGATTATACACATGGCATCAGCCTATACGTCATCCACTGTTGCTCATTACACCTGCAGAGTCCCCGTTGGTCCATTTCGTATGAAAACATTGTCGTCCTCCCACGACCTTGTTCTTATATATGACCAACAATATATTTATATACTAAATGTATATCTGCCTGTTTATACATGAATGTCCTTTATGCCTGTCTGCATGGTGTATTTATGTGGCGCCCTTGACGTCCCCTCTACATCTCTGTCTACATATCCACGCAGCGATTCATCTATCCGTCTATAGATACTCCATCTAATTATCCATATATCTATCCGTCTTGTCTTATCGTTTATATATTCATAGACTAATTATTATCCGCGCATTAATCAATTCTTTTATCAATCCATCTGTTTATCTTGGTTCATTTTTACAGAACTAACATATGTATACTCTTAATACACGAATTGCAGTGTTTACATGCGTTGAAATTCGATATAGTTGTATAACTGTATCATACCGCAACATAATGTACCGTAAGGTATACCGTAACTTCATTAAATGTCGATATCAAGTCAGATTCGCACAATGTATTTCTTTTGTATACAAGCAGGTGACTGACATATTTGATCTGAATTATTCTGTACAAGTGTTGGTCATATATAAAATACAATAACCCGTAGGCTATGGACTATATATTATTGTGGGATGCTACCTTACGCAAATGATCTCCTCAAATTCTGACCCATGTATTATGACGTCATGCAAATATATTGCAATTTCCCCCCATTCCAATGATCTAATTCAGAATTCTCCAGGCGGCCCATGTTTTCTTTCGCTCGATGATATGTATAGGGGCCTATAGTCTAACCCTGTACGTACTCGTTATATAGCCTCGAATACACTTACTAACCCCATGAATGCCGGTGTCCATATTCCCGCCCGTATAGCTGCGTTGATTGGTTTATGCCTTATACAGAGTCACCTCTGACCCTGTTTTGCGATTGCGTATTCGAGATGGGTAGCAGGCCCTATATATATGCTCTTATGCCCGGGGTCCGAGCACGGTTGCAGAGGTTGGAGTTTGAGGTTGCAGTCGTAAAGCTAACTATTTGGTTGACTGACGATTTTACGGTAGCAGACAAACTACGTATGTCCTGTAGTATATTCGTCCTATAGGCGTGTTAGCGGGTGCTATTGATAGCAGCTGAGAGATTTATCCCTCTGCATTGGCTGTGAGTCATGATACTCTGAGAGTCTATATAGGCCTACCGTGTGCAAAAAACGCTTCCATCTGCATTATTCGTGCAAACTCGATAAGAGATGGCGTGGACAGGAGGAGGGGAAGGAGAAGGTGGAAGCGGTGGAAGGGAAAGTGAACGTAAAGCAATGTCATTCCCTACATGTTAGGAACAAATGATTTGTAAAAATTTAAAGGCATAAGTTCTATACAGTCTAGTACATTTGGACGATTGAACCTTTTGGCAGTGACGAAGGTACTCGGATCGATCGCTTATAACGGTATAGCGATGAAAAGCAATATAGAGATGAAAAGCAATATAGAGATGAAAAGCAATATAGAGATGAAAAGCAATATAGAGATGAAAAGCAATATAGAGATGAAAAGCAATATAGAGATGAAAAGCAATATAGAGATGAAAAGCAATATAGAGATGAAAAGCAATATAGAGATGAAAAGCAATATAGAGATGAAAACCAATATAGAGATGAAAACCAATATAGAGATGAAAACCAATATAGAGATGAAAACCAATATAGAGATGAAAACCAATATAGAGATGAAAACCAATATAGAGATGAAAACCAATATAGAGATGAAAACCAATATAGAGATGAAAACCAATATAGAGATGAAAACCAATATAGAGATGAAAACCAATATAGAGATGAAAACCAATATAGAGACGCTCATGTGCCACAAGATACCATTTAGGTTTTAACCTATTCCAGGATGTTGGATCCACCGATCACAGTGAGACTTCTGTGGGCATGTAGTTGAACTGTGAATATAAATAGTTGGGGAACAGACAGGCCATGGGTCATGCGCCGCAGAACCTATAGAGGACCTGAGCGTATGAAAACCCATGAAAAAATGCTCAATAATTGAAGTATAGGTCTATACAGGTATAAAGTACAGTGTTGCAGTCGTGTGACGTCATAAAAATTAAAGTATAAATTGCAAGTTCATTGGTTAGTTATGAATTGGGTGTGAATTTTTAATAAGATTTAGTTTTTAGTTTAGAATTTTTAGTGAGATTTAATGCAATATTTGGCTAAATTCTGTTACTTGTTGTTAATGGAGGTATTTCGAATGTGCTGTAATTTAACTTGTTGCATGTGGTGTATACCATAAGAATGTAAATCATGTGAGAGGGTGTTAAGTGAAACATGTTATGTTTCGGCCGACCATCAAATAAACTTAGGCCCCATGTACATTTTTCCAGCAATGTGTTGGGAGACGAAGATGGTCAACACGAGAGAGATGCATCACAAGTTCACAGCGAATGAACTAGGACTTGTATAACAAAAAAATCAACAATTGAAAATCATACTTCATAGCATATAAGGACGTTTATATTGTACACTGTATAAACGTCCTATCTGTAGGTAAAATGATAGACCAGAGAGCGAAATATCAGCACCAGAAATTGTTAAATTGCTGCTTGTTTAAAATGCATACGCACCGAAATATAAATTAAGGGGTACACACACTATTATTAGCATTATTAACTAAAGCCTGATTCAACAGAATATATATACAGTATAAAGCGGGGCCCTTCTAAAACAACATTAACTCTTACCACTCCTGAGGCCGCTGTGAGCGGCCAATTTTAATGCGTTTGATGTAATAATTGGAGAGGTAAGGGTTAATAATATTTGACAGATTTTTCAGCATATCTTCGTAATCATTCAAACATTTATATAGCGCCTCTTCAAGTTATAGCTGCTGATAAGCGCTCGTATAGGGTATACATTTTTTGGCATACTTTACCGTACCATATATAACTGCAGTTCGTATGCCAACCACATACCGAGATGACTCTGCTGAAAAAAACTCTTAATTTGACATGGACAATTAGCATCTTCACGTCAAAAGCGGGTATGCCTTTCAGTATAGTATGCGCCTCGACCTATAATGTTGTGTTTCACACTACTAGCTATCATTGCAGATACTTACTAACTCTTTAAAGGCCAGTATACCAGACGAACCCTGCAGCAGATCACGACTGCGATTTCCAAATTCTCCGATGTTTTCGTCCCAAGAACCAGGACTAAAATTGGCGATCTGGCCATTCAGGTTGCTGGCCCATGCACGTGCCTGGAACAGTCTCCGTGCGGCCATCCTGCAGGAAGCCAAAACCCTCCCTGCCTAAGGAACCGTTGAACTCTTGTCTTATTTTCTTAGTAATGTAGAGAATTATTATTACAGGCCTATCTGCAGCGAACTGTAAAGTACCTTAGAAGTAGCTTGCTACTGACGGCAGTGACGGCGCTATATACATTTTAGTAATTACAGTTACAAAGGCCGCGATGTCTCTTGGATAACCCTTTGCGTTCTGTACTGTATATCTCATCAACTAGTGGATCTTATCCTTTTCAATTTTCTGCCGATGTCCCACGAATTTCTGTCCTCGAGCAATTATTCTTGCTTTCAGTTATTTTTCAGAGACCTAGAATTATAACCTAAAGTTCAGGCCTAATTATATGTCAATGACCGCGTTCTTTCCCTTTTCAATCGAGCGTTGACCTTGCTGGTATAGGAGCTGTGAAGGTTTGAAATACGTAAAAGAAACGTTTTATATGCTTTGGAAGACTGGATTGTTTTGCACGAAGAAAGACTTCACGTGTCTTATCTTGTTTCAACAATTTCAGAGGCTCAGAACATTACGTCATTTAGGCTAAACCTCTGCTCGTATATTAGAGTTTTTACGCTATACCAAAAAACATGCCACCAACCATAAATTACATAGCTAGCTCTCATATATCTACTCTCGTCCCGATGTGTGCCAACTCGTTTTTTCCAGATATATCTCTGTTCTTGAACTCAACAGATTTCAACGCACCCAACATTCTCTGGCTCTCGTGCAATGTACTGCATGCATCTTCTCGCACGAATTCCTAAATCTTACTCAGTGTCAATTGCAGAGGTCTCCCATAGAATTCAGAATTTTAAGACCATTTTAAAACTATCCTTGTGAGATATAACATTCCGAATAGGGACACTCATATACAATACCTGCTTTCAATCACTATATGCATCTACTTAAATCTTGTCCCTGCACAACCGCAAAATCTTTAATATAGGCCTACGGGTCGTTACTTGAGTCGCGATGCATTACTAATTTCATATTTTACATGTTTATTATATATATATATATATATATGTATATATGTGCTACCCCTTCATTGTCAACTGATTTCATTTCGTTTGGTTGCAATAAAAATTATCGTTATCGTTATAATATGGATAATTTATATAGCGCTCATGTTTAGCGACCAAGCGACTACAAAGTCAGAAAGTCAGTACGTGTAGAAACAGAGACCCATTCACATTACTGTAAGGGATGTGAACTAAACGTTGCTTTGATCGTATAGGGGTATATGGAAAGAAGGATCGGGTGCAAGGGCAAATCCCTTAATGGGGTTAGTGCCAGACACGGGTCGCATGATCAGGAATTCCACTCTGTGGGTCCCTTGATGAGCAACTCGTTTATTTTTACACAATATAGTTATATACGCATATATGCTCTCTGTCTGTCTGTCTTTCTCTTTATATATATATGTATATATAGATATAGACGGACGGTCGGATAGACAGACAGATAAACGGAAATACACGCAGACAGAGAGTAAAGCAGGGGAGAGAGAGACAGAAGGCAGACGGACAAACGGACAAACGGACAAACGGACAGGCAGAAGAGAGAAAGAGAGAGAGAGAGAGAGAGAAAGAGAGAGAGAGAGAGAGAGAGAGAGAGAGAGAGAGAGAGAGAGAGAGAGAGAGAGAGAGAGAGAGAGAGAGAGAGAGAGAGAGAGAGAGAAAGAGAGATAAAGACAAAGACAGAGTAAGGTAGATGGGAGAGAGATTGAAGCAGACGGGAAAGGGAGAGTGAGGAGAGAGAGAGAGAGAGAGTAAGGCACAAAGAAGAGAGACAGGTATAGACAGACAGACAAAGAGAGCGTTCGGTATGCGTGATTCTGGCATATATACGGCGTTGGCATTTCTAGACCGTACATATGCAGGGCATGCAGAACGGAGTAGCAGAGAGCAAAGGCCTTGATGGTTGATTGGTCTGAGACGGAGGCCATTATATTCGTTGGTGATGTTCAGTTGATGTTGTAAATCTGCCTTTAACAAATTGTTGACGGATATGATCCAGCCGCTTTTCTTCTCCTCTCGTCTCCTCGTCCAACCGACACTTGTTCCTCCTCTTTCTTCCGCTGCTCCCTTCAAACAAATACCTCTTAGTTCCTTCCCCATCCTCTGTCTGTCTGTCTGTCTGACAGTGCCTGTCCATTTATCTGTCCGTCCGTAAGTTTACTTTCCGCCAGTTCGTTAGTTCGCCTGTCCATCCGATTGACCGTTTGCCTGTCTGTCTGTCTGTCTGCCTGGCTATGCGTCCCTCAGACATATATAATGATGTGTGAAGTGTGAGCATACTGTGACTGCTGGCATCTGAACTATGCATATGATGAGTCTTAGCAGCAGCAGCAATAACATCCGTGACGGGGTTGCGATGGAGTGGCTTGCTTGGCCACATATGTGCGTGGAAACTGGAAAGAATGGCCTCGGATTGGAGCGATGCGAGACGGAAGCTGCAGAGGATGCAAGGATGAAAATGGAGCCAACTGCTGGAATTAAGCTTTTGAGATGTCATTGAAAAAAACAGAAGAGAGGTAGGAAAAAGACGGATGAAAACGTACGAAAATCAGAGACAGAAAGACCGAAATAGAGGAAAGAGAACACGAAAATTAAAATGTGACTACTTAATATCAGAATATTAATTTGCTGGTGATTGGGATGTATATATATATATATTATATATATATATATGGATATTCAGTCCTCTCCATTCCTCGTCATCGTTCGTCACCAATGGCGTCATAGTCCTCATAGTTCTTACATCTGACGTATAGATACGATTTGTCTGTTGTGTGGACATTTTTCCATTTCCGCAGACGACGTTTTTATATGAGCGCATGTGAAGTCTTCGAACCCTTCTCCGTTGCACATAATTTATTTCATGAATGTATATCAATGTATACTACGTATACTATGTATACAATGTATACAATGTATACAATTTATACAATGTATACAATGTATACAATTTATACAATGTATACAATGTATACAATGTATACAATGTATACAATGTATACAATTTATACATTGTATAAATTGTATACATTGTATACTATGCTACGTATGCTATGTTTTCCATCAGCGAATTCAAGAACGATGTTCATTGTCTGTTATATTGTGTTGCTTTGAATGGTCTGTATTTAGTGAATACCCTGTTAGTCCTATAATTTATAGCATCTTTTATCGTATTATATACATATATATATATATATATATATTGTGCCTTATTCTCCGAAGCACATATAGCCTAATACTGTAAACTGTTTTTGCGTCGACATTACGCATAAATCAACACAGAATCAAAAATAACTAAATAGGCCTAATTAATTTTTTATGATCCGTGCATATAATTATATCAATCGTGAATCCCTATATTTGGAATAACCGTCCTTTTGACCTGCATGCGGTCTCCCCCGCGGTACCTGTCTAGCTCTTTCAATGACTTTGTCAAGACTTTTTTCCTCATTGCCCAGGACCTCTGTGGGTCAGAAGTTATCTTGAACTTGAAGGAGCGCTATTTAAATTACATATAGATAGATAGATAGATAGATGGATGGATGGATGGATGGATGGATGGATGGATAGACGGACGGACTTATTATTATATGTTGTTCCATTCGTCTATAAGTTGGCCATAAAAATTACTAAGATCAGATTACACATTTAACAGATTACTTCCATTGAGCCGCTATCATGTATACTGACGGCATTAGGTGATTGTGGCTCAAATGAAGCCGCAATCGATATATCGCAATGCGTTGGAGAAGCCAGGTTGCAATTCCAAATTTCCAGCAAGGTCAGAAAAAGTCTCGACAGGTCAGAACAAATTCCAGCAGGTCAGAAAACATTGCGTCAAAGTCAGACCAATTTCAAACAGGTCAGACAAAGTGAGACCTAGGACTATACAGAATAGAAGTATGAGTTATGCAAAGAAATGCATTTACCCACCATATGACCATTTTTATGTTAATTATAGATCCTTCGCTGCATTATTATCAAATAATTTCGAGAGGATATTATATACGTGAGACCTTGGTGCTAACAAAGGCCTCGCAAAAGAGGGTGCTCGCATTTGAAAGAAAATGCTATCGCAGGATACTTAGAATATAGAATGGACTCAAAAGGTCAGTAATGATGAACTGTATAGCCCTATACAGAGGAACCGGCATGACAGAAAAGCTTATGCAAAAAGTCCTCCAGAGAAGGCTAGATTTGTTTGGACATATCTGCCGAGTGAATGATGATTAAAAACTTCGAACGCTTGCTTTTGGAATAATGCATAATGTGTTTATACCGACAACTTATAGCCAATGCCATTAATTCTGTCTCTCCATTTTCCAGGCTTCAGGTTGACACTGGCATTGTTGGCACAGCGGACAGTGAGTAGTGCAGTGCTTTGCGGATATATAGTGATGTAAAGTGCTGCTATATGTGTATAATGGCTGTGGTGGGCTCCATTGATACGCTGATTTGATTTTCGCCGTTCCAGTATAATATTTTCTTTAAATATATATACACACACATATATATACGTATATACCGTATTAACGTGTACATGTGCCACAATTAACAGCAGACGCGTTAGAATAAAGTTTTGACCGATATTATGTTCTACAGCAAAAAATAAGAGAGATAAAACAGTTTTGCGATTCAAATTTATGAAAACATTCGTTAATTCAGTAATTGCAAATTTATGCTGCACTCGACTCGAGAATTCTCTTTGTTACGCGTTGTACCATGCTTTTAACGTGGAACAGCAGTGGGTATGAACTGCATATAGCACTTTCACTTTCTCAGCCTCAGCCTCACCATATTAGGAAGGGTATAGCATGTCGTCACCTTCGCCGTTCCACCTTTTCCCCACCTTTCCAGCGACAATGTATACCCGACAGTCAGTGTCGCATGCAGGGTGCGGGTGCATGGTGTAGAGATCTCTGCCTAAATGTTTATCGTGTCGGGGATTTCGTAAAGTCACGAGGGATCTCGATGGAACGGACCTGAGAGCACCTAAATATGAAACACATTCCTGGAGATTTATACTGCGCCTACCTCACGAAAACGCTTACAGTCTATGCGATGTTTCAATGGCAGTGAGAGAGAAATGAGTAAATTATATTGAGACAGAAATGTTTCAAAGGTAATGTTATGTGAGAGAGAAATGTGTAAATACTATTGACAGAGAAATGTGTAAATTATATTGAGACATAAATGTTTCAAAGGTAATGTTATGTGAGAGAGAAATGTGTAAATTATATTGAGACAGATTATGTTTAATTGGTAATGTTATGTGCGAGAGAAATGTGTGTAAATGCTATTGAGAGAGAAATGTGTATAAATGCTATTGAGAGAGAAATGTGTAGATGATATTAAGAGGGACATGTGCACATGGAATACTGAGAGAGAAATGTATAAATGGTAGGCCTATTAGGGGAGAAATGTATAAATGCTACTGAGAGAGAAATGTACAAATTATACTGAGAGAGAAATGTACAAATTATATTGAGAGAGAAATGTACAAATTATATTGAGAGAGAAATGTCTAAATAGTATTAGGAGAGAACTACATGAATTATAATTGCACCGCGTGTTCTGCTGTCTTTAGATTTCCGTATTACCGTGAGAACAAGCAGGGATGGCAGAATTCCATAAGACACAATCTGTCACTGAACGAATGCTTCGTCAAGGTCCCGAGGGACGACAAGAAGCCGGGCAAGGGCAGCTACTGGACCCTCGACCCAGACAGCTACAACATGTTCGACAACGGAAGCTACCTCAGACGCCGACGCAGGTTCAAGAAGAAGGACGTCCTAAGGGAAAAGGAGGAGAGGGATCGTCAGCAGGGTACAACGGGTCCAGGAGGGTCGAACACCACCAGCGCCGGATCAGTAGGAGGAGAAGGTAAGAGGATTTGCACTAGCACCTTTATTCGCATTAGATATCAGACCACATATACATGGTGGAATACTCGGATTGGATAATTGATTCGCTGACTGGCTGTCTGGCTGGTTGGTTGGCTGGCTGGTTAGCTGGTTGGTTGCAACGGTTGGTTGGCTGGCTGGCTGATCGGCCGATTAACTGGTTGACTGACTGATTTACTTATTGACTGACTGACTGATTTGCACATTGATTGATTGACTAACTCACTGACTGACTGATTGATTGGCTGACTGATTTACTTACTAATTGACTGACTAGAGTAGAATTGAACCAAAATCGGACCCAATGCCGAAGGCAACCATCCATGTCTCGCGTCATATAACTTACTGCAGTGTGTCAGTTTGTAAAATAAACGAAGATACATACATGACTGAATGACTGACTGAATGACTGACTGAATGACTGACTGAATGACGGACTGAATGACTGACTGAATGACTGACTGAATGACTGACTGAATGACTGACTGAATGACTGACTGAATGACTGACTGAATGACTGACTGAATGACTGACTGACTGATCGGCTGACTGTTATATTTATATATTGGTTGACATTTCTTGTAGTAGAGGCGTCGTCTTGTAACGGGAGTGTCGTGAGTGGAGCAGGTGGTAGCTCCGGTCCTTCGTCTCTTGGCTCAGCAGTCGAGTCAACCTCTTCGACGCTTCATCCGTCGCGCTCCTCCGAACAGCAATCCCTCATACAAGGACGCTCAGTCCTACACCAGCAGCAGCAGCAGCAGCTGCCGTATCCAGGGCAGCAGCAGCACCACCAGCATCCATCGTCATCATCTTCAACGGTGACCAATCAGCCGGAGCGATGCAACGTCGGTCGATCTTCTGCCACTGACGATCGTTCCGCTCGAATGTCCAGAGGTGATCGTCAGTCGGGAGGAGGGCACCAGAGCTCCCACCTCAACCGCGGGGCAGACCCAACGACGACGACGACGTCAACCGGACACGTTACCGGAAGCACTCGGAATTACGAGACCGGAAGTGGCAAGGCGGCGAAAAACATCAAGGTGGAGCCGAACGAGGGGACCGCAGGTAACCTTCGGGAGGGTGGTATTCACCAGACGAAGATCGGTCACGGACCCCCCTCCATGGGGATCAACGTGGCGCCGAACCTTCTGCGCTCTGGGTCTGGGATCGGAGGCGGCCCTGGTAACTGCATCTCTTCGATGTCGATGATGGGCGATAACAGCGCTGCCCACTCTCAGCAGCAGCAGCAGCATCAACTAGTGGCATCCGGTGTCCTCGACGTCCTCGGAAACGGCTTAGCGGTGCCAAACCTCGTGTCAGCGGGATTCGATGTCGGACTGGGCAGCTGCTCGGACGGAGGACTGATCGACCCCCTGACTGGGGGTCTTGGCCGCGTAGGGTTCGATCCCACCCTTCACCACTCGGCGGCGGCCACGCAGTGGTTCACCAACCAGTCGCCCTTCGTTCCGCGAGGGGGCAGCAGCAGCGGCGGCCAGGACCTCTACCATCGGCTGTCGATCGCCTGCCCAGAGTCGTCGGCGGCCCTCCAGGGCGAGGCCTGCTCCCTGCAGGGCTACTCCTCGTCCGCCTGGTACGGTCCACCTCCACCCCCGTCGACAGGGGGCGATATGTCGAACGGATCCCAGGTCAACTACGGTGCCCTCTCTCCCGCCCTTGACGTCTTCGATGCTGCCGCCGTCTCTCGCATCCGGTCTCCATCTTCGTCCTCGGCAGTGGCCAATCAACTACCTCAGCACCTCGCTAGACAGAGCTGCCAACTGTCGTCGTCCTCCTTCCGGTCGGGGCCTGCCTACTACCACCCAACCGGAAGCTACGCCGCCTACGTCTCGGAAAACGACTGTGCGTCCAAGTTCTAGGAGACAGAGGACTCGGACCCCGGCAGTTGCTGTGACGGAACGCCGTCGTCGGAAGCAGCTTCTATCGTCAATTTATTTTCGTTGTAAGGTGTGAGCACTGCGCTGCTGTATTTATATAGCGCTCTTATAGAATATATATATATACCTCATTTTTGGCTTTGCAGAAGCCCGGATGCTTTCAGCTGGAGGAGCGTTGTAGTAGGTGAGTGTTGTTTTTTGTTCTTGTGTCAGTGAGTCGTCATGTTGCCGTTGTCGTTGATGTCATGCATGGGTTGCTGAGGTGGAGGAGGGAGAGGAGGAGGAGGAGAAGGAGAAGGAGGAGGAGGAGGACGAAAGGATGGAGATGCGGCTGCTGTAGCTAATGTCCGCATAAATGTAGTTTACGCGCATGTCGCAAGTACTGATGAAATTTTGCCTTGTTTGACTATACCTATCAGATGAATGTGTTGGCAACTGTGGCAAGGTCAAGGGCCATGGGTGCGTCGTTGCGTAAACCCGAGGGTGGCCCATTCAAAATTTGATAAGATAATATTATAGACGCATACGGACCGCTTTACACGATTCAGCAGATGTCTTGTAAACTGTTTTATAGCCCGTGTTTCATTTTATGGGTCTTATGAATGTGGAATTGCCTCCAAGTTTACTGGAATGTATAATAGGTTTTTGGCTTTAAACACTTGGAGTGCCTAATGATTCGCGAATAAGTGCGAAATTTGGTGTAAGTCTAAGTACATGTGAGATTGTATCTGGAAAATTCGTAAAATCTCTTTTATTGAAAAGATTTGGTTCTACCTAATTCTTCAAATCCCTTTTATTGAGTGAATTTGGTTCGACCTAATTCCAAAAATCTCTATTATTGAACGAATTTGGTTCTACCTAATTCTTAAAATCTCTTTTATTGAATGAATTTGGTTCTACCTAATTCTAAAATCTCTTTTATTGAATGAATTTGGTTCTACCTAATTCTAAAATCTCTTTCATTGCACGAATTTGAGTCCACCTGATTCCTAAAATCTCAATTATTGAACGAAATGGTTCTACCTTATCGGTAAAAATCTCTTTTACTGAACGAATTTGGCTTTCTTGCGTGCGGAAGGACTTTTAGTTTCTGGTATCTGTTCCTCCATTCTAACTGGCAATGACAATAGACCTAATACGATAGTAACTGTTGTTGTTTCGAAAAATCATTGCCATCAATAGCGCAATTATGTGGTCATGAATTAACAGAGCAACTGTCTTAAAGAATGTGTAAATGAAATATTTGTATTCTATGAACTCCGTAACATTTATCTGCCGTAATCATTCAATCCGTGATAACATTTTGTAGTTGCATGGAAACACAATAATTGTTATCGTCGTCCTCCTCATCATCGTCATTCATAAAGACTGTTGTGTCATTTGGTGATTTAGCTGCATTCGTGCGTGTTACGCAGAAATTTTACCCTTTCTACTTTACATTTAGTCGAATTCAATTCGAAAAAAGTATAGGCTGTATCATCCCCACATTGTTGAAATATGTAGCCTATGCATGACGTGAATGGATATATGCCAAAAATCCTTCTGTCATATCATTAGAAGCACAAGTTTGTCGTTTAAGATAAAGCCATCGTTTCCCACAAATCAATTAACATACGAGGATTCGTCCTTTCAAAAAGATATGCCTATTTGAAAGTAATTTTTTTTACATCGTATTGACATTTTCCTCCGCTGCCAAAAAGCTTATTAGAAAAAAAAACAATACATGTAGAAATCAACACCATTATAAAGACAGCTTTTGCGCTTGAATGGCGCAATATAAAGATTAAATTGTTATCCGACTCAATCTGCTTGCGATTGGAGAGTCTCTTGGGTGACAATCTTAGAGCATGCAGTCGTCGCATCGAATGATATCTATCAAGTGGGCCAAACTTTCGATCAAGCGTACACTACACGAACACTGTAAAGAATGAAACAGTGTGTTTGCACGCACCATAAATACATCTACCTCTGATGAATTGCCTAATTTCTAAGACCATTCACGCATGCTGACAGAAAACCGGATTCGCCCTCAATTCGTTGTTTGTTGTCCCTTTTGGCATACAGCGCATAAAGCGCCCTTTGCGTGGAAGCTGAGGCATGGAGCGTTCTCACGCGCACGCTATGTATATGCCTACGATTGTGGGGATTTGATGTGTATTCGAAAAGGTTCTTCCTACCATTTTTCCTTCGTATGTACAATGTTAATGATGAACTCCAGGAATCGTTCTGTTTCTTAAACAAAATATGTATGCATGACGTCAAAGCCCATTGCGCATGTTCTTGCATGGATAAGTGAAATCATTCTGGATCATGATGTTGATTTTAGAATATTATTGATCAAACGCAATTGTGTTGACGCACCGCAAACCAAGTAGGCTACAAATTAAGATATTTGCAATTTTGGTATATTATATTTAAGAAGGATCTGCTAGTATAAACTATAATGTTTCGATAATTTATGTTGGATCGCCCCACTTGCCTATAGGAAATAGCTTTCCTTCGTATTGTGATTGGTCAAAAACAGGTCAATATGTGTGACGTAGCATCGCGTGACTACATGCTATGACCTCGAACTTTGCATAGAAAGACTCAGTTATTGGCATCCAAAGTTAAGGGGAAAGTCGCACATATAGGTGAACTTACGTCATTGTATGGGTAGCGAGAGATAGAGAGAAAGAGAGAGAGAGAAAGAGAGAAAGAAAAAAGAAGTCAATTCGATTGTTGTATATGTGTTTCTAAGACAATTTATGATTGTATAAAGTTACGCATTTTATTGAGATTTTTGCGCTTAGTTTGTCTTAATCGTGTACAACTTAGGCTTTGTAAATACAACTTATCGTCTGCTATAGTCTGCATACGGGTTGCGCCAATCGCCGCCATTTTAAACCAAAGAACAACTGAATATCTGATTAATTATCGATTCTTCCTTAATTATAATGTCGAGACCTAATTGCTTTTGCTAATTAATTATACCTCTGTCTGTCTTGGGTAATACTGTCGTCAAAATGTGCGTGTAGTCTTGTCTTTGATAATGTTAACACTCCAACTTTGTGTGCGTCAATTTGTAATCGTATATATACACACGACGTCCAAAGCGTCACTACAAAGGTAAGCACAAGCATGCAGGCATCAACTCATTCGAAGCGTTGAGCAAAGAGATTGCAGTAATCAAGTTTGAAGTGGGCTATGGGGTATGCCATGGTGGAAGCTTTTATACACTTATATAGCGCCACATTTAAAAAAAATAAAAATCGAATGACTTTGCTGACCTGTAATAACCTGGTATATCCAAGCAAATGTGTTGAATTAACCCTACCTTGAAAGTATAGGTTTCTTGATAGTTAACTTTGGACATCATGGTTGCCAAGGGGTTCCGAGAGCTTAACAATAAGCCGATGACTAATTAGGATAATGCAACAAACCATAATAGAAACATATTTTATTCATTAGAGCAATTGTGATATCTATGCGTATACAAAGAAGAAATGTATGCAAGTACTATTTTCCACAGAAACATTTGATCGACTCGAACGATTGCTTCCAAATTTTGCACGAATTCTTTTTAGCGGCCGAGAAAAAAACATATATAGGGGGTTCTTATTCACGAGCGCTGCGTCAAATCATAGGGATTGTCCATAAAGGATAATCCGCGTAAATACATCTTTATAGGCGTACATGGTTCAACACATTTATGAATTGTAAGGACTACCCGGGCAAAGCCGGGTACTTCAGCTATAGGCTACATAAATTTTAAAATACAAATCTAGCAAAAATAACAAACGTAACAATACTCAGCTTAATTGAAAATCAAGTCAATCGAGTTTAACAGCGTGAGATGATTTCCGTACGAATAAAACAAATTATTAACAATTAATTAATCTATTCGTGCATTTTTATGATTGACTATTCACTGCCTCTGCAACCAATCCGCTCAACCAGATCATACTCCTCTCTCTCTCTCTCTCTATCTCTCTCTCTCTCTCTCTTTCTCTCTTTCTTTCTCTCTTTCTCTCTCTGTCTCTCCTCTCTCTCTCTCTCTCTCTCTCTCTCTCTCTCTCTCTCTCTCTCTCTCTCTCTTTCTTTCTCTCTTTCTCTCTCTCTCTCCCTCTCTCTCTCTCTCTCTCCCTCTCTCTCTCTCTCTCTCTCTCTCTCTCTCTCTCTCTCTCTCTCTCTCTCTCTCTCTCTCTCACACACACACACACACACACTCCCGTAGCCGTGCGTGTTTGAAGTCGAGAATATGTATATGTATACATAATATATATTACATATATTATATATACATTCATGTGGACACATATATATGCTGTCCTTAAATGAGATATCGGTCTAAATATTATGTGACTCAGTGCAAATTACTGAGACCTGCGTGGTTCATCGCCAGCGTATACAATTACACATGCATCCTAATTGTCTACAACGATTGATGTATATACGAGTCACAAGAATGGTGTTGCAAGAGTGTAGCGACACTTTGTGGTAACAAAGATCATGAGCGTCGCCCCTCCTTTATCCTGGTTTGGGACTGGCACTGGCAAAGTACAGGCAATGGTGAAGTTTGTTGCAAAGCATATAATTTTCACCAACGTATACATTATGAAAATCAGTCCAGCAACAAGTGTTGACCGCAGGAAGATCTCGACCTACTGAAGGTCAATTACATGCAGGAATGTTGTGTAACTGGCCCTCACAATAATAAGCTATTTTTATTGGATTATATATCACACATAATGTTAATAAAGACCCGTGATAATAGAAGCATTGTTCGCGAGTTATAGATAGATGTAAGGGAAACACCAGAGCAAAATCAATTAACGATATATATGAATCCTATGATTAGAACTAATCTGCCGCTTAATAGGCTTACTCCACATATTGTTTAGGTTATTCTGCGCTTGCATGTATATACAATATATATACAAATGCGTGTCATATGAAATATATATAATTATATATATGCAACTGTATATGTATATATATATATATATATGATGTATAAAGCTAGGCCTCACAAGAATATATTTGATTGGACTATATATATATATACATATAATGTATTTACATATGACTTAGTGTATATATATATATTTGCACACACAGTCGTATGTATACATTTATAGCCAATCATTTATACAAAACTCTTGGGACGATGTACGCGGTGCGTATAAACTTTCTCCATGTAACCTTAATTGTGGGGTTCACAGCCGCAGCGTATACGCTTATAATCCTAGTGCAGCTATATAGGGTAACGCACACATGGCGCGCAAACCCACGCACTGACCGACCCACACAGCAACCCACCCACAAACCCTCTGGCACAATACTTTGGATGCGCACATTTATACATACATACAAGCCCAGCATATAATATATATAGGACGCATACATACTCATAACGCCCTAATATTTTGTTACGCGCTTCTATAGCTTTGATCGTAAACGTAATCTCCAAATTTCTAAAAGCGCACATATATATACATATATATATGAGCAACGCTTGCGTTTCGTATATTAATATAATATACTGTGCTTGTTAGGAAACTTTGTGCGCCGATCTAAGGTCAACGATTACAAGGAGAATGTGACCTGTAGACAGATATGTGTCTGTCTGTAGGCAACAGTGAGAGTGATTTGCAGCGAGACAATTTGTGTATACACATAGAAGAAGCGAAGAGCAGTCGATGCAGCGAAGTCATAATGAGTTCGGGCTGTGAAGGAAAATGTCGCCAATATTTACAAATATTTAGCCAAACCTCCGGTGCACGGCTAATAAGTCGACCCTGCGTGTGCATGAGGCAATTATAAGAAGGGAGAGCTCGAGGAGCACAAGGATATGAAAAAGTAGAGGAAGAGAAGGAGGCAGCGGTAATGAGAAGGAAGACTGGAAGAGTAGGAAGAAGAGGAGGAATAGGAGCAAGAGGAGGAGAAGGCAAAAAATAGGAAGAGACGGAATAACAGGAGGAAGATAAAGTGGAGGAGGAAAAGGAAGAGAAGAAAGAGGAAGAGGAATAAGAAGAGAAAAAGGAGATGAAGAGGTGGAGCAAACGGAAGAAGACGAACAGACGAAGAAAGAGAGGAGGAGAAGAAGCAGCGAGAAGCGGAGTAGAAGTAGGAAGATTGGCAGGAGGAGGTGGATGAGTTGACAGAAATGGACAGCTAGAGGACGGAGGTGACGTATAAAGAAAGTCGGTCTATACTCAAAAAACTCACTCAGACGAAACCGAATGCATTTGATGAGTCCAACCGTAACCGTTCACTGACCAGAAGAATTGTGGAGCTTGAACGTGAACAAGGTGATGTATCATGTGAGTGTTAGACGATAAAGGGAACCAGCTAAAGAAGATCAAGAAATTGAATAAGAACAAAAGCCAAAGGGTGACAACTACGAGACGATACGAAGAGGGGAGTATAGGACTGGACGGTGATGCTGAGCGGATGATTGTACCGTGACGGATGAACCGTGATTGGTGTACCGTGGTGGTTCTATCGTGATGGGGTACCGTGATGGGTGCACCGTGATGGGTGTACCGTGATGGGTCATGGGTGTACCATGATGAGTGTAATGCGATGGGTGTACCGTGGTGGGTGTGCCGTGGTGGGTGTACCGTGGTGGGTGCACTGTGATGGGCGTATCGTGTCGACGCGCGGTGGGTGGATACAGCGGACAGGATTAGAGCTGCTGAAGAGGGAGGCCTGTGGGATGATCGGTGAATGCCCTGCACAGAGGCATCGGATGAGGAAGGTACGGTAATTACACGGTCAATGGCCAGAGGGTACTTTGTGCGAGCGACCGGCCGGCAGGGAGGGAGCCCTACACCCTGGCCAATTAATTTAGATAAAAGGGGAGATTTGGGGTCGTTATTGACACTGAGGGAATCGCCGTATAAACATGGGTAGCGATTAATTTCGACTTCTCCCGTTGGAAGACGGCTCACATGAGGCGGCGCCCGCAGACATAGGGGGCACGTATACGAGATATGAGCGTCTCGCTCCGACTCTCTGTCTCTCTCTCTTCTCTCTCTCTCTCTCTCTCTATCTATTTCTCTCTCTTTCTCTTTCTCTCTCTTTCTCTGTCTATCTGATTGTCTCTGTCTGACTGTCTCTTTCTCTCTGTCTCCCTCTCATTACGTCTACATAGGCTTACGTCCATCGAAGCCTGACCACGAATCACTGCAGACTAATGCCACCCAGAGAAGATAAAGGAGAGGTGATGAAAACACAGGCATAGTCAAGGGGACACACGCAAATGAACGGGCATCCATATGGTGTCTCAGACCGACAAACATGGGCTTTCAGACGGACTAACACAGTCAGACCACTAAGCACACGTAGGCAGGGTGGCTGTCGCTGTGAGGGAATACATAGATCAGAGATCACAGACGCCAGCCCATTCTAGCCACTAATAACGTTAGCCTTTGTGACTCGGAGAGGATAAGAAGGAGAATAGTCAGAGCATATGTTGCTTTATATGACGGAGTAGCATGTCATAAAGTTGCATGTAATTATAAAGGATTGCATTTTATAATATGGTAATTACATTCCAAGGAGAATAATAAAAATAATAAATATAATATTTTTATTATTGTAATGACAAGTCTATCGTTATTATTATTATTATTATTATTTTTATTGTTGTTATTATTATTATCATCATTATTATTATTGTTATTATTATTATTATTATTATTATTAGTAGTAGTAGTAGTAGTAGTAGTAGTAGTAGTAGTAGTAGTAGTAGTAATAGTAGTAGTAGTAGTAGTAGTAGTAGTAGTAGTAGTAGTAGTAGTAGTAGTATTTAGCCTGTTGGCGAAAAGCAACGGACGTTCCCGACAGCTACCACGAGAGACTTTGGTACAGGTTACTTGACTCAAGTGCGTTATGGGTCACATCGGTCAACCTTCGTCCCAGTTCCAACACGAAATTGAAATAATAATAATAATAATAATAATAATAATAATAATAATAATAATAATAATAATAATATAATAATAATAATAATAATAATAATGATAATGATAATGATAATGATAATGATAATAAAAATAATAATAATTTTTTATGAATAAATAAATTTGTGTCATAATAAAAAATGATAATAATTGTTATTATTATCATCATTACTGTTATTATTATTATAAGTACTAATAATTATAATAGAACGATTTTTATAGCACTGTATGGTATGCAGCAGGGCCGAATAAATAAATGGGTTGCTGAGTCTGTGCACACAAATCCCAGTCGCCCTCATGCAAGCTAAAACTGCCAAGTATACGAAGATGATCCATAATTGATTCGGAGATGAAGCCGTGTAGTATTGATCGAGTTTTTCTTATTGATGTTGAACGAATATTCGAATCGCGTTAATTTGTGAAATCAGCTAAACAGCTTGGTTATAAATGAAAAATAAACATGTATTCAAGTGCTGTATGCTATATTTTAATTATATGCATAAATATTCAACAATTACGATATAACGATTACTGTTACGATTACGATTACGATTCCGCAGTACAGTTTCAACGAAAAGGAATCAGCGTATCGTATGCAGCAGGGCCGAATATATAAATGGGTTGCTGAGATGAAGATATATGGTCAAGAACAAAACCTCGGCGTCTGTTAGGTGCATGAGCATGATGGAGTCATACCCGATTTCTTTCAAAGAGGCGACCAGAATATCTCCCTGAAACCCGGATGTCTTCCTTTCCTCTTGCTTTGATGTGGCACATGTGAGCAAGATCTTATTAAAAAATGTCTATATTTTCAGTTATTTTTCAAGGCGCTAAATGATTGAATGTCGACTCCGTCGAGCCAGAAATTTGCTCCTCGCTAACACTGCGTTCCTTTGGAGCACTGAACTCGCATGCATGCGTTTGTGTATCACTGTGAAGCGACCACCGTGACTCGCCTGCTCTACGCCGCCCCATCTTGGTGGGGTTATGCTTTTGAGGAAGACAGAGCAAGACTCGATCGCTTCGTTTCTCGTCTGCAGAGAGCGGGTTATCTCTCGAAGAACTCGCCTAGTGTTTGTGAAAGGGTTGGTCGCGCATAGGATCGCATATTGCAGGCTGTTATCTGGAACGAGTTCCACGTTCTCTGCAACATTTTCCCTCTGTCAACAAGCGCGTGTACAAGTACAACTTTCGTCCAAGGCCTCGAGACTTTACCCTACCCGTAAAAGACAATAGAAACGTTATCACAAGAGTACTATTCAAGCATATGCAATGAAATGACCATTAGTTGTCATCAAAACAAAACATTATTCTTAATCAAAATATCTTGTAACTAGATTGCGGTTTGCCAACCTTGTCTTAGGTCTAATAATAAACGAAAATTATCATCAAATTAAACAGCGTCTTATTGAAACATTCGACACTGCTGGTTTATTTTGTGTTTTTCAACAGCGTGAACGGAGATAATCAGTCAACTCGATTATTTTCATCGTGCCAAAGTTGTATCGTGAGAGAATCCGGCGTTGATAATTGGAGCTAGTAGGGCAAGCCACTGAATATACGTCAAACTGACTTTAGACGCTGTTAGGGATCCACTAAGATTGTGAAATAAAATGGACACTAAGATTGTGAAATAAAATGGCCACTAAGATTGTGAAATAAAATGGCCACTATATGAGATTGTGAAAAAAATGACAGTGCCTGAACAAGTAGGCTGTATAATATTCACACAACAACGAAAGCAGAAAAGGAGACATGCAGACCAATGTCAATCTAGGAAACCATAGGAAAGCTGCGACATATCCAGGAGAACACCAGATATTGCCAGATATCCATGGAGATCAGAAGTAAAATGGAGCAAACAAAATGACGAAATACCTGCTGCAGGGGCAAAACAGGTCACTAGTACGTGGGCATCATGAAAATCTGAAAAGAAATTCAGGAACATCTGTGACAAAATGATAGAAATGGCGCCACCTGCAGTAACTTTTAGCAACTTTTTTGCGACAGCTGCGGCAATTGCAAACGCAAAAGCCTCATCATCCATAAAGCTTCTTGCATTAACGCTTTTAACTCCTGCACTTTAGACGCAATCAATTCACCCCCACTGAGCCACTGAAATGGAAATCTAGCACAATCGATTATCGATATTGTGATTTAGGTAAATACGAGTTGGCTGAGCCAAAGAACGACGACATTAATCGTATATTCATAGCATTATATGAGGCAACGGATGATGTATACGATACAATCTCCAATATATTCGCTGTTTATGATATTGGAAACGCCCTATTACAGAAACGATGCATTGCATTAAACCCTTTCATCCGTTTGTTTCTTTCGTTCGTCCTTCTGTCTGTCTATCTGTCTGTCTGTTTCTGTCTCTGTCTCTGTCTGTCTGTCTGTCTTTCTGTCTGTCTATCTGTCTGTCTGTCTGTCTGTCTGTCTGTCTGTCTGTCTGTCTGTCTCTCTCTCCCTTCTTCCCAATGACTCTGTTTTCTTGAGTTCATCTATCCGTATATTTGTCTGTTCCTCCATCGTAATATTCGAATATCTACCCATCTTAATATCCATTCATGCGTATGCTAACACCTGTCTGTCATTCATCCACCCATGCATAATCCTTTCATCAACCCGTTCGCCCACCCATCAACCATTCAATCACTCACTCGTTCAATGAATCAATCAATGAATCAATCAGATAATCAAACGATTCATTGGTCGATCCACCAATCCGTCCATCCATCCATCCTTCCTTCCATCCATACGGCAATCCATCCTTCCTTTATTCCATTAATTCATTCATTAATTCATCCATCCATCCTTCGGTCCGTCCTTTCATCCATCCATCGTTCCATCCATCCATCCATTCGTCCATCCACCATCCCTCAATATGTTCATCCAGGGTGTTAAACACTATTGGATGCGGATGCTGCTAAGGTTCCGCCACCATCACCGCTGCCTCCTCCTCCTCCTCCTCCTCCTTCTCCTCCTCCTCCTCCTTCTCCTTCTCCTCCTCCTCTCTTGCGAGCATGACTGGGTGCAATGCGCTGCGGGCGATTTGACGGATATAATGATATCTGCTGTCCGCCGACCAATCGTCTTATTTGCATCTACGCTGCATTTACTAAGGTGTACACAAACAGACGACTGTCTTGGTGCCTCTCGTTGTCCGCCTCATTAAGAGTATGTTTGACCTGCCTAACCGCACGTTGTCTGTCCTCTTGCCTGTTCATCTCTTTGTGTGTCTTAATGCCTGTCCGCCACTATGTCCGTCTACGTGTGCTTTAGCGACTGGCAAATATATGTTCGTATACCAGGCTGATTGTCTCTGTGTGATTAGTATAAACTTCGGGTTCCTCTTTCTCTTCCCTTCTTACTTTCATATACAATGGATAGAACAGAGCTTTCGTAATTGTGGGTCGCGCGGTGTTTGGAACAGCCTCCCACTGGACCCACGCTCTCTCCCGCGCGACCTCTCTGGCTCATTCTATTAACTTCTCAAGACTTTCCGCTTTGACCGGACTTGCGTCGGGAGCGCCACTGGATAGTTATCTCGAGGGGCGCTATATAAATTGCATTGATTGATTGATATAATTTATTCCGCCCTTCTCCACGATTCTGCTCTTCTTCTACAGCCTCATCTCCTCCATTGGCCTGCTCCTCCTTCTCTGACTTCTCCTACGCCTCCTGCCCTGAGCGGACTTCCGGTCGGACACCCGTTGCTCTTCGTCTACCTCATCCTCCATCTAACTATCCATCTAATTATCCCCACTTCTGGTCTTCCTTATGCTCCTCCTTCTCCCTCTCCTCCTCCTGATCATTTTTTATTTAGTCCTCTTTCTCTACATCCTCCTGCATGATCTTCTTCCTTCTTCTCCTCCTCCTGCTTCTCTTGCTGATTATCCACCTTAATATGGTCCTCTGTTTGGTCTTCTTGACCCTTTGGTCATCTTCCTGATCGCTTTGCCTATGGTCCCTCGTGGACCTGGGGGAAGAGCGGACACGGAATCCTTTTGGTTCGGATCATGCGATACAATCTCTCGCGCGTCGATTGAGATTTGAGGAGCGCCCTTGTTCCTCCTCCTCCTCCTCCATCGCTAGCATCTCTCCTCCATCTCCTCTTCATCTGCCTCCTTTGGCTGCTGCTGCTGCCTCTGCTCTGATGGAACTGAGCGTAACGCAATCCGATTGCACCGAGTGCACCCGGGACCAGGTTCCCCTATCTGGGACTCAGCCTCTGCTCCACCTTCCCCTTCTCCCCCTCCTTCTGATCTTCCTCTTACGCTCGAGATCCTCTTCTTTCTCCTCTTTCTCCTCGTCCAACTCTTCTTCCTTCCCCTTCCTCTTATCCTTCTTCATTCTCCTTCTTCCGTTCTCTTCTTCATCGTCCTCCTCTTCCATCTCCCTTCCTCCTACTCCTTCTTTCTTCTCCTCTTTATCCCTTCCTTCCATTCTTCCTCATTCTCATATAGTTCCCTTCCTCCTCCTCCTCCTCCTCCGTTTCACAGTGATTGCCTGTATATACACTGACTATACATTCTACAAACTGAAGTCAATTCAGCCGCCAATGACATCAATCACGCCTTCAACCGATGAGGTAGCAAACGCAATGTTATAATTGCAAAGGTTATGACGACGACGGTCATGATGACTTTGAATGATGATGATGATGATAATAATCACTATTATTCTTATCATCATCATCATCATCGTCGTCGTTGTCATCGTCGTCATTATCATCATCGCAATTAACAATATTATTAATATTATTAAGCTGATGATGTTGATGTTGATGTTAGTGATGATACTATAAAGGTGACGATGATGATTGTGTTATTATATAATATAGAAGTATAACAGTTACTGGTTGCTGCACGTCTTTATATTCTGTAAATTGAACACAGTGTCTTCTAATGGAGCGAAACATGTTGCACACACACACACACACACATATATATATATATATATATGCATATATATATAATGTATGTAAACTATATATTACGTCATTTCTAATTTGTATATAGTGTATCTGTGTCATCGGTCTGACATGTGTGCGCTCTGATGACCTGTTAGCCGCGGTATACATACATATACATACACATACATACATATACATACATATGGGTATACAACACACATATATAACACACTATATATAGCTGCATGGGGCACCCGGCGTCCGCCTGGGTTGAGGCAGGTTTTTGGCCCTGGGGAGGAGGAAGACTCCGGTCGCGAGCTTCAAAAACCCGTCTACTGCATGGGTGTCCGAGGTGTTCCCCGAACGGCGAAGGTTTCAAGTCAATAGCTCTAAAAGTGTGCATATGCGCACAAAGTACAAACCCATCTGACCGACTGTGCAAGCGTTATCTCCCGAACAAAAGATGTGGCAGACGGATATCACATGCAGGTGTTTCCTGGAGACTGAGAAGGAAACTTTCAGACAGACAGCCTTTTATTTATATAGATATAAATATATGTATGTATGTATGTATGTATGTATGTACGTATGTACGTATGTACGTATGTACGTATGTACGTATGTATGTATGTACGTATGTACGTATGTATGTATGTATGTATGTATGTATGTATGTATGTATGTATGTATGTATGTATGTATGTATGTATGTATGTATATATGTATGTATATATATGTATGTATGTATGTATGTATGTATGTATATATGTATGTATGTATGTATGCGTGTACGACTGCCAACCTGAGCTTATTCCTTGCTGCTATGGATCAGTGACTCCGATGTAACCAATCGATTAACTATCTGTCATGCATGCATGGGAGCGAATCGGTGCTTTTGCCACCCACATGTCTATCTTTGCCTGTATGTCTGCTTGTCTGTCTTCTTTCCCCCTCCCTAATCTCTTCCTCTCCGATCATCTTCAGACCGTCTTCATGGTCTCCATATGTCGCCCGATATATCTCTTCTATTATTTTACGATCATTGCTCTCTACTTTGATATTGTCATGCATCAAGCTTATGAATATGTATCAATTCACAAAACGTTTTAACATAATTATAATATATGTAATATATGTGATGTCTGACTGCGTATACGCTAACGATTAATGAATCGATTTTTTGACGATTAAATTAATTTTTAACGACTAAGCGAGAACCTGTTGGACCTGTGGTTATATTGTCAAAAAAATATGTATACGCGCTGGAACCTGTGGCCTTGTTAATATTCTGCATGGTTTGTTCAAGTAATTAGTTGACGGAAGGCATTTGAACTGAGAAACGTAAAACAAGACTATTGTCACTATACTAATATGGACAAATAACTACCACTTAAACTACTAGGTAGTAATACATATTAATATAACTATTAAAAGAAACACAATGAATAGTGTTAATTATGTAATTACGTGCCAGGATTAATGGCGACATTGGCGTGGCCATTTCAGAGTCTCCGTGTAACGTTCGTCTCTCTCCACTTCAGTCGGTGTACCTCAACAGCTGCTATATATAGGCTGCTCTCGAATCTCTACATTTATATTTGATTACCATCATGCACTGGCTCCCCCTCCATACCATTTACATGTAAAATCCTCATTCTACTGTTCAAGGCTCAGCGGCGTTCTGGTTGACGTAATACTTCGACCTCATTCAACTCTACCCTCCTACTTTGTCCAGGCTCGGGAGGGACTGGCACCACTCGAGTTTACGAATCTGAGAATAGTCTACTGGCTTTGAGTGTTGGCCGCTTTTAAAAGGACCGAGGTGTCGACAGTTTCTTCTTTGCCTCTGTTGAATCACTTGTTCCTTTAGGTGTAAACGTTTCGCATCAATTGCGAAGTCGTCACCGATCAGTGATTTCTATGAAACGGTTCATCCAATTGTCAAACGCCATTCCAATTAACCGCGCAATTCATTAACTAATTGAAGAACGCTTCCGTCGAATTAATTAAAGTGTCAAGCGGAGTCGGCGTGGCCATTTCACGGCGTCCAGACCCGGGGCCAACGGGGTCTACATACACCTCCCCACCCCACCCGATCAAGCCCCGGGGCCTAAGGATGGGTGTTACGATTTGACACATCGTTGGCGACGGAAGGCAGTAGATAACCGTTCGCCCTTCGAGGTTTCAGTGGGATTAAGCATTTCTAATGACACACTTTATCTGTGACCAGGTGCTCTTGCTGATGTTGTTCTACCTGATGATCACCATTCTCATCCCTGGTGCGTGGGGATGCTGCTGCTGCTGCTGCTGCTGCTGCTGCTGCAGGGGCATCTGTGTCCTTGGTAATTCATCTCGTCGTGTCCCTGTGGTCTCGTTCCGTGTCTGATAAACGGAGAGCGCTCCATTGTCTTCTTCTGCCGATAGCAAGTGCTTGTGACACCCTCGCCCTGACTCTGAACACTTGTTGGAGCTGCATAGCAGGGGTTCTCTTGTATCCATCAGGCGGCTGCTGCCTCTGCAATCGATGGCGAAATTCTCGGTTACCCCTTCTTCTTCTTCCTGGGTCTGTTGTTTTCTTTCAATTAGCATCAGCCCTGTCAACGTCGTGGATGCGACCCCAAGGATGTCGACGAACTGGAGGAAACCCTACGCCTAACACCGATCCTCAAGCTCGCGCCCCCTAGGGGCTGGTGAGTCCTCATTGACACCTCTCGGCATTTAATCCTCTAAATCTAGGATTACTCGGTTGGAAGTAACGGATATCATCAATCCATATACAAACAAACTCACCTATTCACGGGTGATACTCGGATCATGTACGCCTATTAAAAAATTACATAATAACTTAATTTACGGTTGGGTAATGTAATGTACTGTAGCTCTGCTTCTTCTGTAACTGCGACTAGGGTTATTTCAAATCGAAAACTATAGTTCTAGTCAACTTCTTCTAAGCTATAGATTAATTCGTGCGTGAGGAGTGTGCAGTCAACAATGGAAGTTGCATAATGTGTTCGATACTTTGTTATGTAACTTAATTAGGTAATGTTAATTAATAAAGACATGGCATCACTCGGACTGATACTATGAGGAGCAATGGACATGTAATCTATAATGGACAATGGTGGTCATTTCTTCGTACCCATCGCCGCCATGTGTATGGCTTGCGTCAGGAACTGGTGATGATGATGAACCTAATAAAGGCCGTATACTTTCGTTGTTTATGAGAAGCAAACGACTTTCATCAAGCCCTTTCAGTTGATTCACTTTTGGGATAAAATCTGATCACAGACTTCGAAGGTAAAGATGTTAGCAATCAATAGGGTTAAATGGTATCTGAACACATACAATCACAAGCGAGAAGCGCTTACCAGGAATGCTATGCAAAGCACAGCAAGGGTGTTTGAGTAGGCTATTTTAGAAGAAAATGAAGCAAGTCCTGCCAGTTAAGCAGAAAATATGCAGAAATTCACAAATACAGAGCACTACGGTTAAATTGTAGAAATTATATACAGAAATGCATCTGCCTATAATTCAGAACAAAATGTTATGATTTCGCGACTTCATTTCATGAGCACATTTGAAAATATTTCTCGCAAGGATGAACCGGATGGAACACAATTGGGAACGTGGCAAGTTTTTTCATTGCATACATGGAAAAGAACCAGTTGGGAGATCGCATGTAAGGGTAAAAGACGATAGTATATCGAAAGGCTACCGCGGAAATTTAGGGTTCGGAACCGCGACTTGAAACCTTACAACCGGGTCAAATAGTCAAAATGTTGGTATCTTTCAAACAGTCTGACTGCAAAGACTGCATTGAGAAGGAATAATTATTGTCTTCATTAGTTTTCGATATGTAAGGACGCTAGTTCGTGCAAAATGAATTCCCTGTTTTCTCAACTCCTGCAGCAGACATGAGTTATATTTCATGCATGGCTAAAATACATATGCTTCTGAAGGATGAGCAGGAGGAGGAGGACGAGGAAGAGGACGAGGAGAAGGACGAGGAGGAGCAGGAGGAGGAGACGGAGAAGGATGAGCAGGAGTAGCAGTAGGAGATGGATGATAAAGAAGAAAAGAAGGAGGAGAAGGAGGAGGAGGAGAGCGACGAGGAAAACGAAACGAGGCGGAGTAGGAGAAGAAGAAGGAGGAGGAGAACGAGGAGGAGAAGGAGGAGAAGGAGAACGTGGAGGAGAACGAGGAGGAGAAAAAGGTGGAGGATAAGAAGCAGGAAGAGGGGAGGAGGGAAGCAGAGCGCCGATAAAAGAGATAAAAGTTCTAATAGACTTTTAGAAGTATGCTGATCGAGCGTCGTAACATCTGTTTCGTCGATTCCTCCTCATCCATCGATTCTTTTCCGTCACCCTCTCACTCCTCGGAGGACAGAGAACAACAATAAAACCCCGTCAGCGGAGATGGTGCACGGCGGCAGAGACTGGCAGATAAGGTCGCACACGGGTCAGACAGTGCACGCGTTCAAAGACAGCGCGATCTGAAGGCTGTGCCTCGGAATATTCGAGGCGTTTTAAGCGGAAGTCGCTCCACTCTCGCGGCACACGCAGCATCTGTCTCGAAGACCTTTCAAAGATGTTCCGCAGTTGTTTCGGCGTTGTTCCTCTGGTGGAACATGTCCAATGATGTGTGACTGCAAATAGTTTAACCTCGCAATTGGACGGCTGCAGAGTTGCACGGGTCGCGTCGGCTCCGAGAATTATTATCGCTGTTAATTGGAACAGGTCATGACCTGGACCATTTCGCACCGCCGCCGCCGTCCGCCAGATGCCGCGAGCATTGAAAAATCCAGAGTTAATACAGCTCATAGCAGATGCTGTTAAACATTAAGACGATTCATGTGCTAAATTAGCGCTATATGAATGCTTGGTTACATCATATTATAAGCATTCAGTTGATTCTTATATAGAACCAGGTTCATGTCGTATACAGAAGAGGAATAGAGGAGCAGGGCCCTTAAGCGACTTCATTTTATTATCCTCGGTGGTCGGCACACGAGTACAGACGGCTGTCTTCTCCCTCGCCGTCTCATAAATCTTCCCGCATATACATACATATATATATATATATATAAAATACCACTTGCGTATAATATGCATATATATATATTATATGCATATAATAAGCTTACCTAAATATATATATATATATATATATATATATATATATATATATATATATATATATATATGATCTCTGATCAACGGGATTATTTAGGCAATTGAAGGTCCGCCTAATAATCCCCTATAGTGGTCACCATATATTCCGCCTTCACATTCTTCATCTCGTCGTATGAAGGCAGTTGACCAATCGATTCATCGACAGCTAATTAATGCTGTACCGTCGATGCGGTCATCATCTTCTTCTTCTTGAGTTCGCTAGGGGCGACAGCAGCACGGACGTGTTTCGAAACAGGTTCCCTGCCTCATGACCTTCTCTGCCATCGCCTGGATTTACGTCCGCGAGCAGGCAAAACATTTCTAAAATGATAGATATCAGGGTAACCTGCACATTTTTTAACACTTTGTAGCAATTCCCTTTTTACAAATTCTGTATACATGCTTCAGCTTGCGTCCATGTGTGAATGTATCTGTCCGTTTCTATGTTTGTCTTTCGCTGTCTGTCTGTCTATTTATCTATCTATCTCTTTGCTGTCTGTCTGTCTGTCTGTCTGTCTACGTCTTTGGTTCTTTTGTGTGTCTGCCTGTATATCCATTCTTGCCTCTCATGCAGTATCAACTGATGTCACAACGATTCTCATTGCTCGCGAGGTATACAAGTAAAATATATGTGCATCAAATGTATATATGTATATATATATATAGTTGTATTAGTTGCTAGCATCTATGTGCACATATAATACATATACATAAATGGCAAAGCATATGCATCATATAAATATATATACATACATCTAAAATATATATAAATATAAGATATATATATATACATCATGCGCAATCCAATAGCAGAATGCACTGACTGACGTCTTCTATATTACCGTTTCCAACCGTCGTCGTCGCCTATAGGGGTGAGTTAGAAAGGGGTGCATGGAGACGGGTGGATTGTGTGGGAGGGGGGCGAAGACAGCATAACAGCTTATCGGTGACAGCCACCTGTCAATCAACTTCAACTCCGATAAAACTCCTGAAGCAAAAGCGTTTTTAACCATCGTCGAAGGAACTCGTCTCTGCCTTTTTGGAAATTCCATAAGCGGCTGATTCAGCCACGTTGGGACCCCCCCCCCCCCAAAAAAGGAACGATTACGAGTTTGTCTGGTACAATATATTATCTATATAAGCGTGTGTGTGTGCGCATGCGTGCGTGTAGATGCGTGTGGCACTGTGCGCATGCGTGAAGATGCGTGTGTGTGTGTGTGTGTGTGTGTGTGTGTGTGTGTGTGTGTGTGTGTGTGTGTGTGTAGGAATTTAGGGGAGGTCTCTGTCGATGGATGTTTTGAGAATACATGAAGCGTATTAAACTGCAGGGGTCGTTCAAGTGTACGTGCGCGCTTTGCCTTATTCAGCATGAAACATCTGCAGGCCATTCTCAGACGCCATGTTTGGATCGCTAGCGTATGCGTGTATATACAATACAATATACAGTGTATATATATACATACATTAATCTACTCATATACAAAATGTATGTATTTTTATAAATTTACATGTACAGCATACATACACTAATCTACTTACATACAAATATATATGAGCAGTATATATATATATACATATATATACATATATATATATACACTGATCTACTTATATACTAATGTGTGTATATTTGTATTATTAGTTATTATTAGTTTTATGCAGTATATATATATATATAAATATGCATTAATCTACTTTAAGTACACGCATCTATATATTTGTCATTGTCGTTTTGTATATGAAGAGTGTGGTCCTGTATGGTTGTATAGTTTTGTGAAATCAATCTGTCCAACTGGTGAGCGGCTTTTGCCTGCTGCAGGACAGACGCAACAACGATGGCTTCATGGTAGATATATCGGAAGGCGTTAGAGTCAATAATGAATTTAATTCGAAGCACACAAAGTCAACAGAAAGGGGGTAGGAACCCCCGTCGTCATTCCAGCCCATCGGGGCGTTTTCAAGATCGCATTGCTGGCAGTTATTAACACCCTCCCACCCACCTGCCCATGCGGCGACTGCTGCTCGTCTCCCCATCTGTGCCGCGCGGGGCACATGTGCGCTCGCGCGCGGTGCAGAATAACGGCAAGGTGCTCTTCGACTCTGCATAAACCGCATTGGGTCGACTGAGAATTAAAGTTAATAAATCAATAGATCGATCGGATCGATCCATCAATCAATCAATCAATCTTTTGCAACAATGGACCTCAACAACGAATAGGGGCCGTTCCAGACGTCTTTATATTATTCCTAAGTAGTGTGGCGTGTTGAATTATATCTGCACAGAGACGTACAGGCCCCTATAGATTTTCTCGAAAAGACCCTAAACAATTTATATGTGAGATTGTAATAACCGTTTTAAGCGTTCTGCCGTCCTTGGCTTCAACTACTCCTCAAGTCCGCAACGATATACATTAGTTAGTAGATTAGTATGAATACTATCGTAATCGTATACTATACGCTGTCTGGTTACCCCACCCATTATGCTATAAGTCACAACCATGACGTCATCCATAATCTTAGCACAGGCCGTGTAAGCATAACTAGTCTAAACCTCTGCTATTTTTACCACGATGCCGAGGACATCTTTGAACATAATTATACGGTTTATACCAGAGGTCAAAGCTTTAAATTGTTGACATGGGGACCAGCGAGGATGTCGATAGCAACCGATCGCGTCAACTTTGACGTTTATGCGTTGATGAACGCGTGACAACTTTAAACGAGACTATTATAGTCAGTAACTTACATATACGTGATTAAGTGTTTCCTCGCATTGAAAACTGTGTTGTAATAATCATAGTAATCAAATGATTTTTTTTAGTATAGGCCTATATTATACGCAAGATTAAGGTAGCCAGTCCTCTTCTTCCCCTTAACCCTAACCCTATAAGGTCCCAGAAAAGACTAGGTTCTCATCACACTACCTTTTTCTGCGACCCGATTATTAAGCACAACCATAATATCGGAAACGTGTTTCCGTTCTTGCCACGGGACTCCATCTGGTGCGATTTATCAATTGGCGAAACCCTCGGTAGCTCTGCCCCTCCTCAGGCCAGGACCCGGGGCTTCGTTTGCCGCCATTTGAAAGCAATTTGCCGGTCAATCGGATCTGGGATCACGTAGGGGAAGACGAGCGCTGGAATGCCTTGTGGAGGGCTGTCAGAGGAGTGGCAGAGGCACAGCGGGTGGTCTGGAGTCGGGCGATAATTGGAGATAATTAGGTTGCGCAATCAGTTTCGATCGGAAGGATGAAGGACGCGGACGACGATGATTAGGCTTCGTGTAAGGACTTGAAAAGATTCAGAGGCTGATGGGTGATGAGACCGTCGACGTCGTCAGGTGGTCGTCATCATCCGCCCCTTCTTCTCTATGGTCTCTTCGAACCACCCGACGCAGGTGCAAGCAGAGGCTCCCACGAAAGAAGTAAGGGTAGGAAACAGATTTGGGACGGCAGATGCATGGGCATGCAGAATACAGACAGACGGACGGACAGTCAGACAGACAGACAGACAGACAGACAAACAGACAGACAGACAGACAGGCGGAAGGACGGACGGACATACGGACAGACAGGCATACAGAGGGTTAACATGCCCACTACATCGATTCACAAACACTTGCATTGTGAGGAATGCGCGGATTATAAATATATATGTATATATATATATATATATATATGATTATGTATATATATATATGATTATGTATATATATATATATATGATTATGTATATATATATGTTTTTAAATATGTATATATATATGATTATGTATATATATATATATATGATTATGTATATATATATATGATTATGTATATATATATATATGTTTTTAAATATGTATATATATAGTGAATTGGAACGGAATTGATTAGTGTAATTGGGTTGGATTAGGTTGATTAGTGATTAGAGGTAATAATTTATATCGTGAGTGAACTAATTAGACGAAGCAGTCTCATGAGGTAACCAAAGGTCGAGAGGCCGAGACCGAGAATATGAAGTCGGCAACATTTCCTCCTCTCCGATGCATGCGGGTATGCTTATCTATATACGTCTTGATGTGTTTAGTATATGGCTACCTTCGTATCTTTGTAAGTATCTTTCTGTATGCCTGCATGTCTGCCTATATGTCTAACCATATGCTTGTCTGACCGTATGGTCCTTTGTCGGATGGAGCGATGATCCATCCATCAGTGAGGATCAACTTGCGGAAGACGGTTTCCATCATCAGCAACCCATAGCACCTCATCACCCCACGGGACCCGAGGAGCCCTGCCTCACTCTCACTCGGGTAACAGGATGCGCTGCTGCTGCTGCGGCAGAGGGTGAAATCGGACGAACCGTCGTATACGGCGCTCTCTTCTGCCCCAATCATTAGAGGCGCGAAAAGACCAATCAGTCTCTATATATCTGCAAAGGACAGCTGAGCTAATTGACCCATCCTGTGTCTGTCTGTCTGTCTGTCTGTGTGTCCTGTCTGCATGTTGTCTTTGTCCGTCCTGTATGTCCGTATGTCTGTCTGTCTGCCCGCCCTGTCTGTATGTCCTGTCTGTCTCTGTATTTGCCTGTCTGTATGTCTTTATGTCTGTCCATCCAATCTGTCTGTCTATCTGTTTCTTTGTCTGTCTCTCTTTGTTAGCAAGACATGGTGAAACTGGACAGTAATTTAATCGATATAACTATACATAATGCGACTATGTTTTTTGTATATGCAATTATGCAGGCTGCCATGGTAACAGAACCACATAGATATAAGTAACAACGCAGTTTTGGATATATATATATTCGCCTTTAAGCAAAGTAGGTTTTAACCAAATTAGTCCATTATAAGAAAAACCCCATTTTCTTGCAATATAGGGTCCTGTTACCCTTGTTTCTTCTCGTCATACGTGTATATTTGCGTGCGCTTTAGTATACCGTAGAAGATTGAATACTTATATCAAATGCCGCATTTAGTAAATTTGCTTATCTTCTTTTTAACTTCTCAAAGCTACGAAGAAGATCAGTTAAGTAAGGTAAAGTCCTTAAGCAGTCATGAATATGATGAGGTGGCGTCTACATTCGCTTAGCTACCGCATATGAGGGGGTTGCTCAGTCCTATAACACACACTTACATCTTCCCGTCGAACAGTGTACTGAGCTAACTAATGGGCCCAGTGATGAGTTAGAACATAAGTTGAAGCAAATTAGTCTTACACTGAGATCTGAATGCCATGTGATCGGAGAGCAGTAACGTCATCATGGGGCTGACAGTGACGATTCCGAAATGCAGCCCTCTTAAATAACAACCTCATCAAACAAACATTCACTACACCAATTCTTCATTCACTAAAGTAACCCTTATCAATAATAATCTCTTTCAATCGAGACTTAAAAGGACTGACTAGGTTTTATGAAGTGGTCAATAGAGTGTCCTCGTTGTTCAGAGTTCTAGGTTTTCTCACCCCTCCTCAATGTATGCTCAAAGACAAACGAGGGCCACAGAATTATCTCTCTCACGCAAGTCATGGCAGCAACACCGCCGCCTTCTTTACAAATTGATGCTATCAACGCACTTGTCATCGCGCCAACTACGCATCAAAGCCTCTCCCGACGACAGCAGAGTCTCTTTCTGACCCTGCCAGATATAGGGGTATACAGACCAAGACGCGTTATCTCCGCCCCTCGCTCAGGCCGCGCATGACCTCTGACCCCCACATCAGAAGATTGCTCAGCTTACTTCACGGCAAAGTCAAACTCACGTTTCCGGTGTACTAGGACTGGGTGGATTTCACGAGCCCTGGAGGAATGAATGAATGATGGAAGGAAGGAAGATATAAAGGAAGGTAAGAGTATCCTGAAGGAAGAAGAGTTGGGCTCGTGATACAGTCGATTGCAGAGGAACATAGGACGCAATTCAGTTGAAGGGACTTTAGAGGAATTTCCATACCCTCTGTGTTCCAGCTCACTACTAACGATCCGTGTCGACTTCCCTTTCCAGCTCAATTATTACGTCCTTAGAAGCTGATGATTGATCTTTGCTAGCTGTTTAAATATAAACGTTAGCAAAGAAGCAAACATACATGCTTGTGCAATATATATATATATATACATATATATACATATATATATATAGTCCATGTATAAATATTTCGTATACATGTGCGTAGTTACATACATACATACATACATACATGTATTGCAAGGTCTATTATATTCAGTTCTGCAATTGTAGACAGCCGGAAGGAAGGCGCCATATAAATGCCTATGTGTATTATCATAGGCCTATACATGACTTCAACAGTTTTCGAAGATCTCACAACGTTCAACTCAAATTGTTAATGGCGTACGCTCTTGCTTGTTTAAAAAAACGAAGGATGCGTGCATGTACACGTGTGTACGTTCGCATGTATGCGTATATATACATGTGCATACTTGTCTCTTTGCTCGTTTGTTTGAAAGCATATTGCTATTTTTATAGCGCCCCTAGACACCGGGCAAAAGCGCTGCATGCAGATCGCTCAAATATTCATTAACTGATTAGCTGTCATTTGTCACAGCATATGATTTCCGCAGTTGCGTCCTCTAGCGCCGTATATAGTTTTGGTAAATTAGTGTAAAAGGCTACAATTACGCTTTGCCGGTGACTACTGATCGCGCTTTATTATCAGACAATTATGTCTATCAACATTATGATCATGCATCAGCCGAGTACACTTGTTGCCACGACGTTACTTTACATGCGAATGTAATCATGATTGGAAAAACAGCAATTTCTCTGGTTCAGCGCCGTATAAAGCAACCAATAAGTATTACAAATACCTGAATATCGCCAGACAAAACAAATGAATATTTATGCGGCGATTAATTTATCGTGTATGTATTTACTTAGCGCCAGTAGACATAATTACAAAGCATTAATCGCTGGAAGTGAGCAGTGTTGCTTTTGTATGTAAACTCTCTGCATACGTCCCTGTATATATATATATATATACATATAAAGGCGCAGTAGAAGAGGTGCAGTCTCTTTTACTAGCAGTGAGTATATGAAGCATAATGGCGACTTCATTTTTCGTAGCCTTGGCATACGATAACGTATAGCCAGACCTTCTCTTGCCGTCTGATCGGTGCATCGACAGTGTGGTCATTGTAGCCAAGTTGGCTGCATAGAACGCAGTTGGAGCAGAAATCTCAATATCTCCTCTTACGGTCATTGGCCTAATCACAGTGTGCAATTATAGACTGGCAGGCAACCCGTATACTATAATACACGCCAATGTCGTCGTCGTCATCATCTTCGTCGTTCTTGTCATCGTCGTTATCATCATGGTGATCATCATCACCGTCATCATCGCTCTCTTTTTCATTATTTGCGTCATAATGATCAGCGGCATCATGATAACCGACATGATCTGCGAAATGATCATGATGATCATGATCGCAAGTCAATGTTCACCTATCATGATCGTGGTGATCACGATCATCACTATAACCCAGAAATTGATCGTGATCATCATCACGATCATCGCCACAATCGTAACCATGACCATTGTAATCATAATCATCATTATCGTCGTCATCATCAGCTGTATGCCAATCGCGATTGAGTCGCATCGTGTAATGGAATATCTGAGTAATATGTGCATTCGATTGGAGCGATGGTTGCCATATGGACCGTTTGGGGGGCAATTCGATCCAGTGGTGGCAACGAAGGGTCACTGGAGGTCACTGGGGAGTCATCAGTTGTCTACAGTAACTCTATATATTAGACTCGCATTGATAGGCTGACACAGACACGTCTTCAGGCGCACTGATATATATATATATATATATATATATACACCAATCCATCCGCAGGTATACACATCCAAATAATAGGCAACGCATCAATATATATATATATATATATATATATATATATATATATATATATATATATATTCTTGACCTTTAACCTGACGTTGGCTGATGAGTGTAAACTGTGGATATACGGCTTTAGAGTTGAGTGCACTCGGTTGGTGATGAGGGAGGAGGAGGAGGAGGCGGCGGGAAGAGGGAGAGCAGAGAGGGTGGGGTGTCTTTCGGATACGGAGAGAAAGTGAATAAAAGGTAAAAGGAGAGGCTGTTGGGTCGTTCGTCTCCTTCCTCTCCTTCCATTCATTCCATCTCGTGTTAGCCATTTTCCAAACTTGTTTGTTGTTTCGAATCTTCTCCCATTTGTTTCATCTAATCTTATCGCAGGCTTCGTCTCGTCTTACCAAATCTAATCTCGCGTCTTATCTCGCAGTTCATCTCGCTTCGGTTCGTCTTTCTTCTCAGCCGCATCAGCTCAGTGTACAGTATTATGCTTCACGACTCATTTAGTGCATTTTGCACCGATATAATTATGTCACTGGGTGGTATCACAAGCCATGCTGCCACCTACCGAATAATGTTTCCGATTGACGCCACCTACCGAATTAGTTGAGTGTTATTTCAATGATGTTCTGATTGTTGCTTATCTTCAAAGCTCAGTGGACGGAGCTCGTAACGTATTGTAATGTAACATAAATCTTCAAAAATTTCTCAGCGCCCACAAAAGCCACGCCAGGGAGACCAACTTATTCACCGGCGCTATGCGAAATCAAGTTCGCAAAAGCCGAAAATACAAGTGGATGGTAAGATAAATGGGCAGAAATATGGATGGACAGTCAGACACACACAGACAAATAGACAGACAGGCAGACAGACAGACAGACAGACAGACAGACAGACAGACAGACAGACAGACAGACAGACAGACAGACAGACAGACAGACAGACAGACAGACAGACAGACAGACAGACAGACAGACAGACAGACAGACAAAGTAGTTAGACGCACAGAAAGTACCAGACAGGCAAATTGACATACATTGTTACCAAAAACTGATCGAACTCCATCAATCTTTGTCATTCGATTGTCGATTTTCTCGTTCGCGGCGCCACTGTCGTTGCTACTGAGATTTGCGGTTATCTAGCGCTATTTCTTTGAATTAGCTGCCGTAGTTACATCGTCAGCGCAGACTAATATATAAAACGATTCGTTAATTAACATCTGCGGCTACTAGAGGGTGCTAGTATGTTAGACATGCTTAATTCAGTTCTTACCAGCAGTCCAGCACCACAGAAAGGTAGATAGTCCTGGCTAATGGGGACTGATTTGGTATAACGCCGGTGTTTTAGTCTGGTCTCCCTGACGTGGCTTTTGTGGGCAATGAGAAATTTTTGAAGATTTACATTATATAATTTATATAATTTATATTACACCTCATTGAAAAATTGCTCATCGCTCCAAACTTGTGTTGAAATTAAGTTTTATACCTACTACCCAGATGTCACTCGATAAGAATTTCATTCAGTAGATCTTTAGAAGTCTTGATCATTTTAAAAGCTAAATATCAAACATCAACATGAATACAACAATATTTCAATATGAGTTCCAGACAGATATTAGGCTACTCGTTTAGCTGGGTAGCACCAAATGCTTATTGCCATGCTTGCAGAGTGCCTACTCCTACTGCTATGCTAGGTAAACATTATACTCGACAATTTTAGGCTTACAATATACATGCAGAGCCAATCCTTTCGTGTCTAGGTCTGGATTCTAGACGTTATACATTGCCACTGTAGTTCGGATCGATCCTGTTCAGTGTCATGTGCGATAATCGATGACATGTGAGTTTATGGCCCTGAGCTATTTTTGGATCCTTGCGTGCAGATCTAAGCGAAAACAAATCACCCAGATATGGTCACGACTGGTATGCTAACTAGCCCAGAAACCGACCGAAGAATAGTCTCAAAGCCAAGCCCTACAGTCACGTTTATATCGTTTTTGGCCGACACACTACAAACACAAAATCAACAGGAATGAGTAGGAGGATTGGAGGAGGAATGGGTGGTGGCGGAGTAAACAACAGGAAAGTGAAGAACAACGTGCTGATATTGATGATGATGATGATGATGATGATGATGATGATGATGATGATGATGATGATGATGATGATGATGATGATTGAAAACGACGATGATTATAATGATAAAAAGTAGCAAATTCAGACTGACAGGCTGCAGTATGATTACAAGCACAGTATGAACTGCGTGAACGAACGATGACAAGTTATAACAGGAGTCGAATTTGATCGTCGGCAACTACGCAGGGCGCACATTAACCATTACTTGCTGTAGGCCTACATCAAATTTAACCACCGCCGCTGCATAGTGAAAATTGACCTGTCAGCTTCACGGGTAAGCAGGAATCGAACTCGTTTCCTAAGCTCTACACGCCAGAGTGTTATCCATTATTATACGGATTAACACAAAGGGAAACAATGAATTTGACAAAGTAATAGTCGAGGACAACAGAGCTAATACCTTCGTACCCAACACCGCAGAATGACTGACGTCCGGAACTGATGACGATGATGACATATTTGGTAGCTAAATCAAGAATATCACAAAATGGCCATGGTTATGTGAAAATTATACCATTTTGATTCTTTCATAATAGCACGTAGGCCCTAATTTGTAATTGATAACATTTGCTGTGGATGGTTGAGTAGCAGACATCAACAAGCTAACATGCGTGCCGCTCTCGTCTTCCGTCAACAGTCTGAGGACAAGCTGACAATAAATCGCACCTTGTACGGTAAGACAGTCACACGTTAACTATCATCGCACTTAGACTAATGCGAAATGAAAACAGTGTGGCAAATGACTTTATGTCGGCTAAACAACTAATCAAAGATTGTAAATTTAACTAGCAGACCAAACAATTGAAAATGTTATTTTATTGCTTGCGAATTGTATCCGCTCATCGATCATGGTTTCTCTCATATTATTCCCAGATGGTTCTAGACGTCGTTGGTTTAAACGGCTATACTATTCCCAGGTCAGTTGGGTAAGGGGCATCAGCTGCGCTATGTTAGTAGATTCCGTGTTCGGCCATTGGTATTAGTTTGTGATTCATGGAACATTGTGGTATTTCGTTTTGCGAGTGACACGACCCAAAACGGTGTTTATCGCCCAACGTCCCACTCAGTAAACATTCTTTGCGAATCGAAATAAACTGCCAAACGGATTTTACCTATTGAAACCGTAGGATTACTGCTAGGGGATTTATTCTCAGGGAGTTAGCTGAAGAAGGCAATATGGCAGCCGTTGTCGACGACGATTGTTTTAACGGTTTACGTGAATCAGATTTCGCTAATCCGCCTGAATCGGAAGAAGACGAAAGAGCTAAACTAGCTTCTCACGACAGCTCTTCGTTATCTCTTTCCAGCGATAGTCAAGCAAACGAGGCGTACTCTCCTGATGGGTCGAGGTCCGCTTCGATGGGACTTCCGGAAACGACCAACGCGCTGAACGGACACATGCAGAGGTTGCCAACTAGGACTGGACCGAGTTGTAAGTTGATCCACGACGGAGACATTCAGGTTTGTAGGTTGAACCACACGCGAACGATCATCAGCAAAATCATGAACTCAAAGTATCTTAGGAGATGGGAGGCACACCGAATTATACTGGGCGAGTCGCAGATCATATCGACTACAGTAAGTTTCAGAATGTAATTCAGAGTCGTAGCCAAGTTCTATCACAAAATGAAATATTTTAGTAAAAGTGCCTCAGGTTTTTTGACGTTTTGATTTATGACTGTTTTGTGTGTTTAAAGGTACTTAACATAACCTTTTCCATATGTAAACATTGCAATAACTTGGAAATATGCACATTTTTTCATTACATGTCCAATTGCCGGAGAAAGAATAGTTATCTACTGAAGCCAGTCCTGATTAAAAAAAATTTAAGGCAACGATCTCAAAAAAACTTAATAGAAAGTGTGTAGATTGGATGCAAGTTTTGTTGAGGTTCAGTGGAAGGAATTGTGGTTTTTTGCCCTAGAGTGATGGACAATGAGTGATAGATTCCGGAAGTTTGTCAAGTGACATGGTTAGTTCCTAATTAGGGGAAGTTAAGCCTAATGATTATTTGGCACCTGTCTCAGGAGCAGATATCAAGATCTGTGAAACACCAGGTCATGCTAAATCGCATGTGTTCGGCTTGTTTTCAATTTTAGTCATGAGCAAGGCAAGGATTAAGGAAGAGAATTGTTGACCTGACTCTCCGGAGTGTAACTCGGATTGAAGGGTGGTTCATAGTTTGAGCTTCTTTTAAAGAAGAATAGTTTGATCACAGCAATTCAACAAATTGTCATTATTTATGACTGTGTTGGTACTGGTTGACCTTGAAAGAAGGGGTGGAAATGTGGGTGGAGGAAGGGGTTTGATTTAAATATTGTTATTCTGGACCTGGTATTCTGTTGGTGGTTAGTGGTTATTAGTCCATCTTCTAACTTGGCTTGCTGTTGCCCAACCTTGAAGGAAGGATGGTTTTGCCGAACTATCTGTCCAACTGGTTATTCTGGACCTGATATTTTATGGCTGCAGACCATAACTAGACTAGATGGTGCTAAGCTTTGCTGTGCTTACCAGTTTCATATCCACAGCAGCTTACTGTCAGCAGCCGGAAAAGTTCAGGACTGCTGTGGGAATGCAACTGGCGGGTTATGTGTGGTTCCGTGCTCCTGCTTAATGTATGGTGCGATGGGGTTATCCCACGTATTTGCCTGCCTCTGCTGAATTCAAGTCATGAAGTCATAGCGTTGGAGGGCCTTGTTGGTCTTTGGTGTTTGCTTACCAACTGTGCAAACATGTGCATTTCCAAACAGCTGAAGTCACCGAGCATGGACTCTCCACTGCATTCAGCGTGTCTAGCAATGGCTGGCATTGATGCCACCAGAGCCCTCAAAGCTGAGCATTTTCCTGATATAAAGGAGCAATACACATAAATTGGTGACCTCTACAGGCAGACACTTTGTCCAGTGTACCAACAGGTGTCTAACTGTTGACTACAGTTGCGGCTCTGCTAGTTGCTCAAGTCACATTTGTGCCAGTTATGACAAGACATTACTTGAAGAGTGGACATCCTATTTCGACCTGCTTGGTCATTAGTTGTCACCATCTGTCCTCATCTTAGGTGTCTATCAAGATAATATTCTACCCAGAACTGATAGTCTAGAGTGAATGTCAGTCTATGAATCTGAGGAGGATTTGTGAATGGGAGGGATAGTTAATTAGTTATTCAGTTTGCTTGTTTCTGTAGTAATTCTGTTGTGCAAAATGGTGAATGTTGTAGAATCTGCTGAGGGAAGATAGTTTCAGATTTATTGCTTTATTGTGATTACAGTACTTCAGTTACATTACAACATACAAGAAGGTGTTCTTTAAAGATAAATCCTTGACCACAGTGTATAAGCTAGTAGTAGAAACTGGTTTCAGTTTTCCTAGTGAAACTGCGTTCCTTCGGGCATTCATTGTGATAGGCATAGTTTGATTTATGAGACAATTAGCCTTTTAACCATTCCAACAACCTTAGTGCAACAATACATCAAGATCCAGCAGAGCCAGTCAAGCAGGATGTTTTGGCAGAACAGGGAAGTTTCCAAGCAGCCCGTCTCTGCATGTTGAGGCACTGTAGCAGGATCTACATGTAGCAAAGTAGTGACATTGAGGAGGTCGGTAATATATTTGATGAACTCCCATTTGTTATCGTAATCATAATCTCCAAATTTATAAAGCGCCACTTTAAAGCTAAGCGCAGGGCACCAGCTTATTCACGAGCGATGATGTCTGCACTTGAAAACAAGAAAAGCACAGTAAATCATGACCTATTCTTCGAGTTTCCCTCTCTTGTTGAATCTCACAGCCTTACTCGTCACGATCGCGTATCACATAACTCGTCATGATCACGTATCATGGGCACAATGCTGTAGATGTTCGATGTCATTTTTGTCAGGTTCTTCCACGACTGGTCAACGATAATCGACCAGCTACCCCCTGTGTGGACAACCTCTTTTGCTTGGACCTTCACATCTGCCGAACATCACTGTCTTGATCTTTCTGTGGTCGTTCATTTTGCATATGTAGCCGAATTGCCCCAGCCTTCTCTGAACCACCTTCTGCATCAGATTCTCCCTGTGGTGGATTCGTTTATACAGCTCTTCGTTAATGTTTTCCATCCACATAACATACATATCATTAACTATGGGACAAAAATTGCGTTGTGCGTGCGTGTGTGGTATGTCTACCCTGTTTCCTTCTATCTGTCTGTGTTTTCATTTAGCCTCTGTTTCAGTTCTTCTTTTCAGCTGTCCTGTTTGCAACTGTTCTCAGGTCGAAATCTTGTCATTTGGCCAAGAACCCCTTCAGGTTTTTGAGCCACTCTGTCGGCCGTTTATGTAGTCTTTCATCTGTGAACTGCGACATTGCGCTGTAGGCAACTGATCTACGTCATCCCTGTGTACACATCTTGACATTATCAAGTGTATCATATGGATCTCTCGAGGCAACAGGACTATTTATTTGGTGCTGTATGTCGTAGCTGAGTAAATAACTGTAATGGACTAATAGCCAGCCATATGTGTGCCACATGCAGTTTCTCAGTTTGTATTGAGTTGGTTAGTTATCTATATATACTTAATGTATATCAATTTTTAAGTACCTCAATAAGCCATGTCTGCTGTAGGCTCATTGCTGCTAAAGTCATTTGGAACAAACGTTTTCCTGAGCTTCTGAGCCTTCCTGCTACGGTCCAAATAAGGTGTTTTGCTTATGTAGACCCCTCTAGTTGGAATAGCCTTCCCCTTTGACTTAGGACGCAGCTTCTTGTTTCTCCTCTGTTCCGTCTCCGAAGCGCTTGAAGACCTTCTTGTTTACTACCTGGTCGCCGACTTGGATCGGGAGCGCTGCTGATTTGAGCGGTGCTCAAGTTGTAATTAAAGTTAAAAGTTGTAATTTACAATTACAATTTACAATACCTGTGTCTCACTAATGCTTAAAGACCATTTTGTTTGATCAGGGTTTAAATGGAGCACCTCTGACAAGTGTCTCTTGAGGTGGCTCTATATAAATTTGCTGTTACCTGTTCCATTTGTCGATAAGTAAAGTACAAACATCTATGGGACTTGAGTTGACACCATGGCAGTTTGGGAATCATGTAGACTGTGTGTCTCATCATCTCTCACGTGAACTTGGAGAATTGTGATGGTGACATGCAGTGTTATGAATCTATGGAGATTTACTTGTTATGGCGATGCCATCTAGTTTTTGTCTGATGCAGTTTAAAAAACCAGCGCCAGATGTTACCAGCACAAAAACTGAGTGCAAGAAAGAGACCATGCCATTTCAGAGTTTTTGTTGGCAGGTTTTTTATGCCACATGTGTATGTATGTATGTATGTATGTATGTATGTATGTATGTATGTATGTGTGTATTTATGTATGTATGTATGTGTATGTATGTGTGTATTTATGTATGTATATGTATGTGTGTATTTATGTATGTATGTATGTATGTATGTTTGTGTGTGTAATGTGTATGTATGTATGTATGTATGTATGTATGTATGTATGTGTGTATTTATGTATGTATGTATGCGTATGTATGTGTGTATTTATGTATGTATGTATGTATGTATGTATGTGTGTATGTATGTATGTATGTATGTATGTTTGTGTGTGTAATGTGTATGTATGTATGTATGTATGTGTGTATTTATGTATGTTTGTGTGTGTGTGTATGTTTATGTGTGTATTTATGTATTTATGCATGCATGCACATGTATGCATGTAGAAAACCTAATAGTACTAATGTTGATTTTCTAAGTCTTGTAATACACTCACAATTAAATTACCTTTGAAAGTATCTATAGAAGCTGTTGACTTATGTGACAAGTGCAGCATTCAGAACCAGTTCATAAAACCCTTGTGTGGTCTTTCTGTGTTTGTTTATCTGTTATTCGTTCAGTTGAGCAATGAGCATTGTCATTAGGCAGTCTTCCTGTGTTCTGCTTGCAGCCGTGTGGTTTCATGGAAGCTCCCATTCTGTATTCGAGCATCGAGGATGTCAACAACATATCTCGCTGGGATGCCGGACAGAAATTCTGCATTCGAGTTACAGTTTCAGATGGCTCGCTTCTCCTACAGGTCAGTTGTTTGTGCTTGCTATCTACAGGGCCTGTCACCCACCTCTCTCTTGATCAGTATACCTAGTAGCAATTAATAGGTGCAATGATTGAGAACTATATATTTATATATAAATAGACAGAGTCAACTTTTTGCTACGAGCTATGAACTCGACTCAGTTTGATATCAGGCATTGCTATCATACACGTTATTGAGGTCATGATAAAACATACTCCATGAATGTTGTTACAAGATTTTTGGCCATTCTATGACGGTTTAATAACAACTTTAAAATGTTTTTTCCAATTTGAGTGGAATTATTTTTGAAGAATGTCCAAGCAATTTTCTTGCAGGCAGATCGTATGTGGATAGCACATATCAAAGTTATAATCTAAAAATTATAAAAATTACAGTGTTTGCATCTTAACTTTGTTACTTAGACTTGAATTTGAATGATTGCATTATAATAATAGCAATTAAAACTTTGGTATTTGTCTATATGTATGCGTGTTTTTGCGAATGTTTGTATGTGTTGTTACATTTACATAGTGCCTTTTAATAAGTCACAACGGTGCTGAAATGTGGCTTCCTGTATTATTGGGTCAAAAAAGTTGTATTTTTAAATTTGCTGAAAATGTTTCCTGGCATATCAGCTATTTTAGTACATCTGTGGTATATTCAATTGTATTAACTAATGCTGTATAGATCTCCATGATGTTAAAGTTCTTTTGAATTCTGTTGATGTGTATGGAAAAGTGGTTTTCATGTATTTGTGTTGTAATACACAAGGATGTGTGGCTCAACTGTGCATTATTGTGTGATTATTGAGATAAGCAGTTTCTATGCAAGGCATTGCTATTCCTCAGCTAATCTAGGACATGGGCTCAGGTGCAACTGTTTTGCCCAGGTAATTTACCTGTATTTGTATTTATATCGGCTCCTTGCAAAAGCGAGTAAGATGCAGAGCAAGCCTACCAGATGTGGAACCTTAATACTTCTCAGCCGGTGGCCTTTGTGCAGGTGGCAGAGCTGTTGCAAATCATTACTGCCATATATTGCTTGTCTTGAGTGATCTTTGTCACACAGCTATAATTGTTTTGAGTAGACCTGACTTCATTTAGTTCTGGTCCAGGTGTTTGGCGATGGTTTCCCACCACTGGAGATGAGCTACTTAGAAAACATTTAAACATTTAATGACTTATAATCATTCGATTCGTGACCCAGTTATTGATGTGTTGTGGGTGGCTCATTCACTGTGTTGTCGATTTTAGTGATCACCAGTGCATAAGATTACTTAAGAGACATTTAAATTCATTTGCAAAGTGACTTTCCGGGCTAACAGTGACACATAATAGTAGTTTACTGTATTAGTAATGGTAGTATGAAAGCCAGTGGTCATCAGTCTTTTAAATAAGCCCTTAAAGGAACTATCGATTTGAAGTGGTAGTAATTTAATATGCCAGTAAAAGAGACATCTCATTGGTCTGTATTTCTGATTGGTAATTGAACCCAGGCCTCTGAGTTGACATTTTAAACATGCTGACCACTAGGCTGTTATATCACAGCATGGTTTATTATTATGCTGCTGATAAAAGCAATTATGACATTTCTACTGTAGTGATATTAATGGTTGTTTTATTGGCATTGCTTTTAACTGTGAAACTGATAGTGATATAAATCATGTCAAGTGATATAACCTTGACATGATTGATATTAATTACATTAGGGAACATTACAGAATTATGTAAAGGCTAGCATTTCAAGGTTAAATATATCTGTTGCACAAATTCATTATCTTTGAATGAGTTTCATTGCAGGAATAATAATAATAATAATAATATTAATAATTATAATAATAGTAATAGTAATAATGGTATTGATAATAACGATATTAGTTCTAGCAATGTTTATAGGAGAAGAATTCTGAAGAAAACCAGTTCTTTATGCTAATCCATGGGTGAAGTGACCTTAAAGGCTTAAATAGGAGTGTAATAACTGTGATAACTTGAGTCATTTATAATACATTTGCAAGAATTGATCAGAAGCGGGACTGCTTTGTGAATTCTCTGACCTATCACGTTCAGCTAATCGTCTAGCCGGTGTTTCTTCAGTTCTTGGAATCGTGATAAATGAGTCTGGTCTATTGCATCATATCATATTCCATCATCAGCTGACTCTGTCGTTTGCTTGTCTCTCATCTCTTCCTTCTACAGCAACCAAATCAGTCTGGCACATAAGTATGCTGTCTCCCTTCAGCAGCCAGCAGAAACATTATGCAGTAGTTTCTTGAGGTGGCTCTGCATGCATGTGCAATTATTGGCATAACTTTACTTTAGACAGTGAACCCTCTTCATTTTAATTCTTACATGACACGCCAAAAGGCTAATACTATAGAAGCGGGAAAAAGTCACCCTCAAGATAAAGTCGCCTACGAGGTAGTCACCTGGGCTCAAAATGTGAAAAAAATAATTATAGCGTGCGAGTCACTGTGGTTTTCCATGTGGCGTTTAAACCACTGTGGTTTTCCATGCAGCTTATTATTCACTGGTTTTCCATGTGGCATATAAGTGATGGTGGTTTTCCATGTGGCATTTAAATCACTGTGGTTTACCATGTGGCATATAAGTCACTGTGTTTTACCATCACATTGAACAGTTTGTAGTGGCTGGCTTGTGTCTTTCAGTCAATATTTTTATGTGGCTTTATGTATTTTGCTTGCTTTCAGTGAGCCATTGAAATCCTTGTCACTGGAAGTAATCCTGATCAAAGGACTGTTTAGATAATGGTTGTCCTCTCCTTTATACCCCAGTCCCAACTAGTGTCAGGTTGGATTTGCATCCTATGTGCCATGGCTTGTTGACTGACATAAGGGGCGGGGGCTAATTCTGTGTAAATTTACTGTTTGAACAATAACTGATGTTGGATTGTATAATGGGATTCTGTTTATGTAGTCTGTAAACAGAGTTTGCTGAAGCCATTCTTGCATAATATGGCTGAGAACTAGTGTCCATTATTATGAGGTAAACAGTGTTGGTAGAATTTTCAGAAGTAGGTCCCTTGGTGTAAAACTAGGTTATTTGTAGTGAGTGTAGGTTACCAGTCCGGTCTACTGGCCTTAACCCCACTCCAACCGCCCAACCCGATAAGGTTGACTAACTAGTCTTTCTTTCGCTTGGCGGTGGTGACGTTGGCTAAATTACATGTATAGCTTGTGTATAGCATAATGAGCGCCTTGCATTGCTGCTGACAGTTAAATCGACTCCTGTAATAACTCGTCATCAGTCGTTCATACTGTACTTGTAATCATATTGTCATTTGTCAGTTTGAAATTAAACGGAAATTATTATTATTAGTATTATTAGTATTATTATTATTACTTTACAGTGACATAAAAACCTGAATTGATTGATATACAGACTTGAACTAACTGCATGGGCGAGACATACAACATTTTGCAAAAGTGATGACAGACTTATTAATGTGCTTCAGAAGCTGTATCTGTTTATTTGGGTTTGATCCCAAGTTTCAGTATGTTCTTAATGATTGGCTATTCTGATGTATATACATATGAAATAGACAAATAGTACTGCTAATCTCACTGCTACATGTCACCGATGTAAGTCAGACGTGTGGGAGGAGGTATTGTTGTATAATGAGCCACCAGCGGGAAAGTGCACAGCATGCTACATTAAGTTAAAGCTATGGCAGCTGCAGTGACTTTGCCTTCTATTATATAAGCTAGGTATTTCAACCTGGACTGTCCAGAATAAATCATGGCCAGATGTGTTTGAGTTTCCATCTCGATCTTGAAACTCAACTGGGTGCGGTTATGTTTTGCTTTGGTAGAGAAGCCTGTGGTAGCTGTTTTCAGCGGTGGTACAAGTCTGTTATCTGGCGTATTACTAGTAGTAGTATGACAGATATTGTTACGCCAGGTGTTGTTAGGCGGTAAACGAAAGATGTATCAAAAATTTAAGTTTCTATATGCTTAGACCCATATTTCTATGATTGGCTATTCTAGGTCCACCATGTGTTTCTTTCTATATTTCAATTTTCTATGTTTTTATACCCATCTTTCTGTGATTAGCTGTTTCACTATGACATTATCTCAAAACAAGTTTCATTTGTGGTCAAATGCTCCAAATATGATGTCAGCTGGGGCATTGAACACCTATGATGCTCCCAATAATTGAATGCAAGTAACCTGTTGTTGTTGATTATTCTGGTGCGGGTGATATGCCAACATTCAATATTTCTACCTGGTGGTCGAATAAAAACAGTGTCATATGCAAGAAGTTAGAGCGAAAGCCTCTGAGACGCCAGCAGGGGGCAGACATCTGCTGTTGTATAGAGAAGATGTTTAAGAGGACCCTGGACATAACCTTGGGGCACTCGAAATGGGGCAGGCACCCAAACGGAAACACATATTATATCGGAATGATAGATCAATCAATCATTTTTTTGTTTGTTCAGGTTTCATGCTGGCAAAAATGCAGCTTGTTACAATGGTCATGTTAAGTACAGATTAATATTTAGTCAGTTTGAAATTTCATAAGATGATTTATATTAGTATATGGCTAGGTATAGAAATAGAGATAGAAACTCCGCCACTTTTTGTACTTTGCCAGTGCCAGTCCCAAGCCTGGATAAAGAAGTAGGTCGAAGCTAATTTTCATTGTTACCACACAGTGTTGTTAAACTGCAACCAACTAGCCACTGAAGGGGCTGGCCAGAGGCCAACCCAAAGTAAGTAGAGAGACTTGCAGGAGGATGAAGTGGTACACAGAGCCAAAGGCAGAGATATGATGTTGACCTAATTATTCATCTAGGTGATGGTCTTTCTGCCCAACATATCTTCCTTAGTCATCATAGCCTTTTTACGGATTCCTAAGCAGTGAATAACTATTGATATGTCACCGAAACTGAACCATTGTATCAAGGGAGTGTCTTATTTCACCATGTGTTTTTGGTCTTCTTGATATCCCATGCAACCTTTTTGCCAGTTGGTACGTGCAGAATAATAATGTATAGATGCAATGGGGTTATATTGTCTTGGTTTATCAGTATCCTGAATTTAGTTTCATGAGGTTTATGTATTAAACACTCAACCTAAATGATATGCTATCTGCTTTTGTATACATGGTCTAACATTGGATGTTTTTTATTGCTGTATCAACCGTCATCCAGTTCTGCATTATGCTTGTTCCTTGCACAATGATTCACAATGTAGTTCCAATTACTCTGGGTTTGGCTTGTGATGAGCTAGATGTCTTGTTTACATATACATGTTCACACTAAGAATATAAGAATACTTGCTAAAACTATAATTTATTGAGTTACTTGTCTAGATTAAAATTATGCTTCCTAGTTTTATGCCTTAATTGTGTATAGTCTTAAGGCTCTTGTTTTATAATGTTACATTTTAGTTAAGTAATTAATTTTCGTGTTCATTGTCTTGAATTTACTTGCATAACCGTGCTATTACTAATTTTGCAATGGGCGTCCCTACTAGCGGGAGCTCGGTCCCTTTAGGGTTCCTCCTTTTGTGCTCTGTCAACCTTTCTGTGCTGTTTGATCTCAAGATTGTGTTTGCTTAATTGGTTGGTCAGTAGCCAATAAAATTCTTGGTTATGGTTACACTGATACTGATATATAATAACTTGATAATGATGATATATATTTATATATATATATATTTTTTTAAATTTATGCACACCCTTCTTTACTCTCTGACTGTATGCTGCTGTGTTAGCTTAGCATGTAGTGTATTAATGAATAATGACCAACTTAACTGGAGAAGGGATGTGGGGAGATAAATAATAATAATATAATAATAATAATATAACAATGTTCATTTCATTTCAAACTTACAAACCACAGTATGCTTACAAGTACATTTGAATGAATGATGACAAGTTATTAGAGGAGTTGAATTTAACATGCAAGGCACCCACTTTGTTATGCATCTAATTTACTCAAGGCCGCCGCCTAGCAAAAGACGGTATAGTTAACCTTATGGGTGATAGGGTGTCCGTCAGCTCTGTTCGTCAGCTCTGTGTGCCCTAAAGTATTATCCATTACTCTAAGCCCCCAGTGGGTGTATAATATGCATAATAATATACAAAGACGCGTTTCATATGCATAATATTGTATATACATGTGAACTGGGCAAATCTAGGACAGCACCTATAGACCTGGTCAAGGTTAGCATTTCTCTTTAATGCCCTCCTCGTCATTGATTGAGTGGTTGTGGATGAGTTGGTCTTGACATATCGAGGACACATGAAGATCAAGGTTAATCAGGAAATTCTCTACCCTGTCTGATGACACCGACAGGGAATGGAGGGCAGGGAGGCGGAGGAGGAGCAGGAGGAGGAGCAGGAAGAGCTGTAGGCCAGCTGCTTTGATATCAGGATGTGCCCTTGAACTATGCTCGGAAATGAAATGAATGACAACCGTCTCTGCAGCTTCCGCTTCTCCGATTTCTTCCCAGAGACGAAGATGATTTAAATGACTTGCAGATGGATGCTACCCAGAATGTTTTTTCCGGTTTATTACCATGCGACGACGTACACTGTCATACACACAGCAGTGCCATTTAATGTAGTTGTACTTAGCACATGACACTACTGCTGTCTTATAGTCTGTGTGTGTATGGTTGTTGACAGTTTGTGTTTTGTTTTCATGTTTGTTTGATTGTATTTGTTTCCTTTTGCTTGTTCTTTTGCTTGTTCTTTTGCTTGTTCTTTTGCCTGTCCTTTTGCCTGTCCTTTTGCCTGTCCTTTTGCCTGTCCTTTTGCCTGTCCTTTTGCCTGTCCTTTTGCCTGTCCTTTTGCCTGTCCTTTTGCTAGTTCTTTTTGCTTTTCTTTTTGCTTGTCCTTTTGCTTGTGGTTGCTCTGCAGTTCCTTTTGAACACAGACGACTCACTAAATTGGTGACCTCTACAGGCAGACACTTTGTCCAGTGTACCAACAGGTGTCTAACTGTTGACTACAGTTGCGGCTCTGCTAGTTGCTCAAGTCACATTTGTGCCAGTTATGACAAGACATTACTTGAAGAGTGGACATCCTATTTTGACCTGCTTGGTCATTAGTTGTCACCATCTGTCCTCATCTTAGGTGTCTATCAAGATAATATTCTACCCAGAACTGATATTCTAGAGTGAATGTCAGTCTATGAATCTGAGGAGGATTTGTGAATGGGAGGGATAGTTAATTAGTTATTCAGTTTGCTTGTTTCTGTAGTAATTCTGTTGTGCAAAATGGTGAATGTTGTAGAATCTGCTGAGGGAAGATAGTTTCAGATTTATTGCTTTATTGTGATTACAGTACTTCAGTTACATTACAACATACAAGAAGGTGTTCTTTAAAGATAAATCCTTGACCACAGTGTATAAGCTAGTAGTAGAAACTGGTTTCAGTTTTCCTAGTGAAACTGCGTTCCTTCGGGCATTCATTGTGATAGGCATAGTTTGATTTATGAGACAATTAGCCTTTTAACCATTCCAACAACCTTAGTGCAACAATACATCAAGATCCAGCAGAGCCAGTCAAGCAGGATGTTTTGGCAGAACAGGGAAGTTTCCAAGCAGCCCATGCCAACATGCTCAACTTACCCAGCTTTATTATCTAATATGCTGCACAGTTTTCGTATCATTAGACAGCCTAGTGTCGGCTCATTTGTTATGTTTCTGAAATGTTCTATAATTATTATTATACAGAATCATGCCCAGATGCATCATCTAGTCTGTTATTAGGAATACATGATTCAATCAATCAATCAATCAATGCAATTTATATAGCGCCTCTTCAAGATAACTATTCAGAGGCGCTCCCGACCCAGGCCCGGTCAAAAAGGAAAGTCTTAAGAAGTTTATAGAAAGAGCCAGACAGGTCACGCGGGTATATTCGGGGTATGTTTGTCTTATGACTGCAAAAGCTACTAACTTAATTAGGTACCATTTGTAAAGTGAATAAAGAGTCTCAGTAGCACCTCTGTGTATCAGGTATCTATGGGAAACATTGTTATTGTTGTAGTTGTTATTGTTGCAGTTGTTATTGTTGTATTTGTTATTGTTGCAGTTGTTATTGTTGTATTTGTTATTGTTGTAGTTGTTATTGTTGTAGTTGTTATTACTGCAGGTGTTATTGTTGTAGTTGTTGTTTTTGTTATGCTTAACCCGAAGGCTTAGATAGGCTGAGTAAATCTGCTTAATCTGGCAATTAATGTCACTCATAAGTAAATAGATTTTATTTCTGTTGTAAACTGAATGTGGCTAGATTATAGTTTAATTGCACAACGTTTCTATAAATATGGCTGGTTTTTACAATTTCCGTTATTGCCCGATGTGCCGATGTAATGCTCTTCTCAACCAAATTCGGGGCAGCTAATCAAAATATAGCTTGAATGGCAACAGAGGGCTTGAATTTACATTGTAATGTCAGTATTTGAAGTCTTTGAGACTTAGACTGAGTGCAATGTATTCTCTGCATGAATCATTCATTGTCTTATGCATATCTACGCTTGGGTTCATTTGTCCATCCGCGCTGTGATGATTTCCTTCCTGGTATACGCCCTGTTGCTTGCTCTGCTGCTGCTGCTGCTGTTGTTGTCATGGTAATTGTATGGGATGTTCTCCTAATGGATGATTAGAGATGTGGTGGTCCCTTGAGGCCTGTTTTTCAATTCACTAAGTGAAAAAGGAGTTAATGATCGTGTAGCGGGAATCAGGCTGTGACATGGCCACTGGTCATAAATCACTTAGCCCTGCAACACGGATGCAATAAACCCTGGCCTGTTAGTCTGCTGTGTGCCCAGGGTCGGTGGGGGCAACACGTCCTCTGCATGTTGCAACATGTTGCGTCTGACAGCTAAGCTCCCTTATGGTGTTGGTGATTGTGGTTATTCTGATCAAGTAGTCTTGTTCAATAGATTGCACATGTTCTGAATATGGTGATTATTGCATTTAGGAGGTTCCTGGTTGGATTAAGGCTTTAGACTGCAGATAAAGTCTATTACCTGCAAAGTTTTCAGAATAAACGACCAGACCATAGTGTCTGATGGTGACAGATGGTGTGGTTGTTTTCTAGCTCCACTGTCAACTGAGAGGTTGGGAGTTCCAAGTCCCTGCTTGGACAGGAATTTCTGCTGAGATTTCTGCTATTGCTTTGCTTACCCTAGCCTTGCCTCCCCTAACTCAGAGTTTTACAATCGTTGGTCATAAAGCCCTTTTGATCCTAAATTTTTTTGGTGGCACCACCGCTCGTGACTAGACATATTATGCTGTATGTATGAACGCATGAGAATGCAGACAATCATAGGTTCTAGACCTAGATTAGATTAATAACAACACAAATATCGATGACAATGATATATGAATTCTCCTTCAGGTTGAGTTGTACGCATGTGTTAAACAAAATGCCTCCATTTGTTTACACTCAAAAGTTTCTGCAGAACTCTTGTCTTCACCTCACAGAACCCTAGGGTTCCGTGGAACACAGTTTGGGAAACGCTGCCCTAACCAATGCAGCAATAATTAATTAGTAGAATGACTCATGGGTAGATGAGATGAAGAGGTAGAGGACCAGCTACCCGCCTGACCTCATATGCCCATATGGAGACTGAAACAATGAGGTCTACAGCGCTTCATATTCTTGCCAGGGACCGTTGGATAGTCAGTCCGAAGGTTGGATAGTCCAAAGGTTAGATAATCCGAAAATCTTCGGACTAGAAAATTTTCTTCAGACTACAGAACCTTCGGACTATCGAACCTTCGGACTATTGATACTGAACCTTTTTGGCAGCCTCTGGGCTGGCTTAACACATCGACAACGAATTGCGTTGGTTTCCCAATCAGTCTTAATAACACACTCTCGTCATTTAAGTGGTAAGGGACTGCCCTTCTAGCATCAGCAACACTTGGACGAACAAACAAGCAGACATTTCATGACACAGGCAAAAACGTGGGTGCATATGGGTGAAGGGTGCTATGTCGATATTTATTTACCTATCTGCTAACTAATCGCATAAAACCAGTCTACTGGTAATTCTTTCGATTAACCGACTTCTCAGCTGTTTAACCTAATGATTTCTAATGTGCCATTGTAGTGATGACCAGCGCACTAGACATAACCTACCACTTTCGTCTGTTCCAACTGAATAGAGGCGGAGGTGGTCCATGACCGGCTTCTGCATGCATTTACCGAACCACCGTTGAAAATCTAGTTGATCTAGTTGACCTGTCTTTTTCCACGGTCATATCCCTCTGAATAGATTCAATTGAACTAAGCCAATATTTGCTGTCCAACGCTCTCTCCGCGTGGAAAGGTGTCGTGACTTGAGCGCATTGGTCGTCTTTGCTGATTTGTCTTGGTCTATTAATATCTGGACGGCAGTAGTTTGTTGACCAATGGGGTGGTTGGCGTGGTGTTCGACTGTCTACTTTGAAGGGATTGAGGGTTCAGGTCCCCAATGGGGCAGTTAGGTGTCTTCATGATTTATGTCACTCTGATGTATTCAGTTGTACATATACTGCTTGTTGGTAGGAGGATAAAAGGATGAAGAAGTGGACTGACCCACACCTGGTCTTCTCTTCTTCTAGTGATGATGGTGGACGTTGTGATGATGAGAATGATGATGATGATTATGATGATGATGATGACGATGACGACGACGGTGAGGACGGTGATGACGGTGAAGATGATAATAATGATAATGATAATGACAATGACAATGATGGTGACAATGATAGTAATGTTATCAAGGACAATGATAATGAAACCAAAAGAAGCTGCAACTAATATTATTTAACGAATACTGTTTTGCTGTTAACTTTGTGCTGTTTTTAATGGTGTTGTATATTTTGGTCTGATGTATAATTCATTAGCATGTGGAAACTGCATTATTTGCTGAAAACTTAGAGTGCTGATGATTGGAAATTGTGATGTGGGTTTCTAATATGCTGCTGCTACTGCCATCTATTACTCAATGTTTGTTATAAAAAGTCTGTTTGCTGAGGGATCGGACTGTGTTCTCATGTACTTGTATCTGTTTTTCCAGGCAAAAAACTCCTACCTGAGAGATCAGTGGCTGCACTCCATCCAGTGGAAGGTAGGTCGTATTTACTCCATCATAAAATCCTATATCTCTTATCACTATGAGGTTAGCCTTGCCCACCATGGATGATGGAGAGCTGCAAATCTTATGCAGATGACATCTCTGTGATTTGCTAATGAGGCTTATCAAATGTACTGAGCAGATGTATGCTGAGGACCAATAGGAAGACTAGACTGACTGAATCAAGTTCTGCACTCTCTGTATGTTTCAGCATGACTTTCCAATGACGAGGCATTGACCAATAGGGTAGCACTAAGCAGTTATTAGCGAAGGCCTAGCTCAAGGACTGATTCAGTAATCATCTCAGCCCTGGGTGACTTGTAGCCCAAACTTTGCTTTAGAGGGCAATTACTAAAACCATTTAGCTATCCTGACACACAAACTTACAAGTCACATAAATTTACTGGTAATAATTATGCTTATGGGGTAATTTTTATAAAGGAATTTTTAATGTAAAGTTTTTTTTAATGAAATGTAGACGAACTTCTAATATTATCTTTATGGTCCATTGTGATTGAATCTAATCTTAATTATGGGTACATTTATTTCACATGGATGGGAAGAACATTTTAAGGCTCCATTTGTGAAATAGGATGATGCACTTGTGGACCTTCTCATCCTTAATATTAATCATTGAGCTGTGCATTTTAATTGAGGCTTGCAGTAATGTTAGACCCTGATATTAGTTGGTGACTAGTTGGTGACTTTCTAATAGCTTAGCTTTCTTCAGTGCATCCTGGTTCGATCCTTTGTTGTGTCATGTGAAATTTTATAGAATATTTGTAAGAAGCAAGTAAAGCCGGAAGGGGAAGGTTGTTCTGCCATGACATTGAATGTAACAATAATAAGACTATATGTATTATGTATTATGAGATTGGCAGAGACAAGAACACAGGGAAGGGCACTATGCATAATTATGTCCTGTTAATTAACTATTAATGCTTCGAGTATTAGAGTAATGGCCCAACACTGAATGCTGTAGTGTTTGTGCTACAACTAAATCACCCTACCCTGCATTCTGCAACTACTTACTGTACAGTTTGGGGGAATTACATTACATGTATTGTTAGACATTTACAAATGATCAACTAAGATAGGATTGTCTGTGAGTAACTGAGAAGTCATTTGCCTGTCAGCCAGAAACCTAATTCTTTGGTTAGGTATTCATTCGTGTTGTCTGAGAATGTAGGGGTATTTCGTGTCAGTGTTAGTTGGAAATGGGATTCCTTTCTCCTCACTCCCAACCCCCATTGCGGGTACATTAACCCTTGGATGGTGCTGTTATGAAATAATTACCTTATCAGGGTTTGCAACTATGCATAGCCTTGCCTTGGTTGAAATATTTTTTTTAATAGATTAACTGGAATTTGAAGTGTACTTGTAACACCAGAGCTGTTGATTAACGGATTTGTTATTGTTTTTCAGTGTTTCTTAATTTATGACCTGACATGAATCCATTGCTAATTTACACAGTTTGTTTGTTTGAATGTTTCAGCGATATATCCTGAAATATGACAAATTGCTGAAAAATGCTAGTCGTGTTGACGTGCTGATTAAAGAAATAAAGGTGAGTCTTTAATAATTATGACTAGACATGAATAACACTGATGAAAAGTTAATGATATAAAATAAAAAATTAAATTCTTGATTGTGCAGTTTAGGCACAGAAATGAAAATCAGTTACAGTTTCTGATTTACTTAATGTGATCAGTTACATCTGACTTATTTCTATGACAGCTTGTGAAACTGTTATTTGCTTGCACGATTATCTGAAGAAACTATTAGAACCCTGTCATTTAAATATTATTTTGTATATGCATCGCTGTTCGATTCTTTAGACTTTTTTTATTTATGATTTTGATTCTACTCGAAAGCAGACTGATGGCGCACGTGCACATCGTTTGCACACACACATAGTCAAGCTTAAACGAGAATGTTTTCACATGTTTTCGAAGATTATGCATCGCCAGAAATACAGCAGACACAATATAATAGCTTACCAATGAAATGATATTCCAGCGGTCTCGTTTTCAGGCGTTAATAAATTGCTACGTCTAAACGCTACACAATTTTGAGATCACTTTGCCATTTTGTGTATCGCAGGGGTCAAGGCCGTTTTGATCTGTAGACATCAACACAGTGATGACACTCTCCCTCTAGTGATAATAATATATTATATACACCGATATGGTACGGATTGTATTATCCAGTGTTTGACATCACCTAGTGGCTGTAGGGATCTTAATTTTTCCCATGACTTCATTGAACAGTGATATTATATATATATATATATATATATATATATATATATATATATATATGGTGAGTGAGTTTAAGGAAATACAGGTGCCTTAGAAGCTTGTGTACATTTACTGTATATAACGTCTAGCCTTCAAGGATCCATATTTATTTTGGCTATAATAGAGAAATTGCCATTGTGGCTTTTGTCGTTTGTAGTAATTAAACAGAGTTTATGACAGCATTGGTCTTCGTAGACATGACAGCAGCCGTTCTGGCTCATGAACGTTTTGATGGACACGATTGGAACCGTCCTTGACCAGCACCTGTTTCCGCAGCATCACCGTTTCATCTCGGATCCGTCGCTCCACCATATTTCATGGCCTGAAGTTTAGCGTTTCCTTCTTTGCACCGTAGCTGAATAGGGCACCCTCCTCCCCAGAACAGACCGACGACTGGCTCTGCATATCACCAGCCGAGCAGTGATTCCCTCTCTCAACGACGATTTTATTAGGCGACGGTCGGTTATTCCGCCGTCGTCGTTATCGTCAATGAATTAAGGGTTCATTATCGTCCCAGGCCTGCCGGTCGCGTTGCCTGGCAGGCAGTCGGTCGGTCGTTTACCGTGCCAGTGCATTTAGCACTGTCGTCCGTCCATCTGTCCCAGGCCTTCAGATCAATAGTAGAAGCAAAAGGTGTCTCTATGGTAACCGGCAATATTGGAGATGTCTTCCCGGTCTTTATCGCTGCTAAACCGATCGGCTGTTGTTACATCCTGCTTATGCTGTATGAATCGTCTTCTGCACTGCTTTGGATCTGTCTGCATTGTCTTCTGCTTTGGATCTGTCTGCATTGTCTTCTGCTTTGGATCTGTCTGCATTGTCTTCTGCTCTGCTTTTGATCTGTCTGCATTGTCTTCTGCTTTGGGTCTGTCTGCATTGTCTTTAGGTCTTAATTATGAGCTATGTCTTCTCTGCCTGCTCGTATTGCTCTCAATTTTGCGGTGATGCCTTTATTAATACACAAAAGGTCAAATGGCTCTTATTCATTGTTAATCTGTGGCAAAGATGAGATGGAAATTGCTTTTATCTGCTCAGTCTCATTAGTTATTTATGGATTTTTATTTTTTATTATTATTAGGCACATGAATTTTAAAAATATTGACTGGAAACAGTGCACCTTTATGTAGCCCTGCAAAGGAATCATGAATTTCAGTTGTGTGATTGTTGCAACTCACACTCATTGAATTATAATTGTATAGCCAGACTTTTGTGTTATCTCGTATGAATTGGACAAACTTGTGTGGCAGTGAGCTTAAAAAAAACACCAAAAAGTTTTGAGTCTACAAACATTCAAACCGCTTTAATGTCTGTTAGTAGACATTACATTCAAGAGCACTAGAAATAAGTGCAGTTGTTGTAGATACTTTAACCAAATGACATTTGCAACACACTTCTGACCACAACTTCTATGATTGAGTGAGTTTAGCCATAAAATGTTTACAAAACGCCCTCTTGAGAATTTCTAGGTCAATGTAACTAGTTTCAGCACACGATTCACTTGAAATTTTGATATCTGGACATTTTAGTTTCAAATTGCACAATATACCGAGATTTGATGTAATAACAACCACCATTTGCATTCACATCATCTGAAGACTACTGATTTCAATATGCAGATCAGGCGAGTTAGTAATAATGACACGGCCTCGCTCGGAATGCTAGCCAAATGGAACACTTGCGATTGGATGGAGGTACACAGATATAATCTCGAAATTCAATCCCAGGCTGCAAGGCTAGTTATTTGTAGCTCATCAAGCATGATATTGCGTCAGCTTATTGGGCAAATGAATGTGAAGGCGTTGATTTGTCATGGTTTCAGAAATCCATGAAATTGCACTCCAGGTAACAGTGTATGCACTAGCCTGGTGCAGCAGGTGTTGAATAAATTTTCGTTGATTTTATGGCTGAGTTGTGGGGAAGCTGTACGGCGTACATATATCAAGCTGTTTACATGTTGCCCAGCTTGACTGTACAGGATTTATTTAACCAGTTTTCTTGTATCCGGATCTTCTTATATTTGCTGCTCTTACTCGGCTAATGGAAACTCTTTGTGTATTTGGTTTTATGAGCCTCTCTGTTATTAGGCAATGGCCTGTATGGTGTGTGTTGTCGTGTGTGTAGGTGTGTGTGGGACTGTAGGTATTTGTAACATTAGGCATTTGTTATCGATATTTTTTGCTCTGAGATTTAAAGTGTACAGTGTTGTAGTCTCTCTAGTATTATACAGATTATTTAGGTCAGTGTTAGCGTAATTGCCATGTATGTCTGAATTCGTGGTTCAAATCCTGAAATGTGATGTGAAAACAGCAGTTTTTTGAGCTTTATACACATTTCTTCGAAACATTGTCTTTAGCTGTCGTAGCTGTTGTTTAGCTGGTTCTTTGTGAGCGATCTTGATCTGACTAAATCTTGCAGCAATCTTTAATGGGGTGACATAATAAGGTGACTGACTGTCTTATTCCCTAGTTCCTAACTTCCTATTCCTTATCTTGATGATACAACTTAACTGTCTCCTAGGATGTATTTGTTTTCAGTGGCCTACAAGATGTCAAATAGGCTGTGATACCAGCAGCTCCTTTTTTGTTCATGGTTAGGTTATGGCACTATATCAGTCTTCTTGTTATTTAAAAAATGTATTTTCATATTTTTGGCCAAGGTAGAAACTGTCCCTTGGGGACTTCTGCAGTAGTTATAAACTCAGATTTGTTGGGTTTGAACTCTATTTGTGAAGGTTATTATCATTGTTGTTATTATCATTGTTGTTATTATCATTGTTGTTATTATCACTGTTGTTATTATCATTGTTATTATTATCATTGTTGTTATTATCATTGTTGTTATTATCATTGTTGTTATTATCATTGTTGTTATTATCATTATTGTTATTATTGTTATTATTGTTATTGTTGTTATTGTTATTGGTGTTATTACTGCTGCTGTTTTTGCTGTTGTTTATTATTTATTATTTGTTATCATTTTCATCATTATAATCCACTATAGTAACAAGTGGTAAGGATGAAATTCTCACCTGCAACTTGCCAAGGAGCTGATGCAAATTGTTGCTTGTGAATTGTAGTAAAAAAGGGTAGCAGTTTGTAGTGTTATAAAGATTATTTCAAAGTTTTCTGCCTCATTGTATTGATTTAGACTCAGGCTGAAACTGACCCATAAATTTCAGTGGTTAACTAAAAGATTTCATGGAACCATTCCAAATTCATTGATTTCTTCAGTTTATGATGCACATTTTTGTCTGAGGTATTAGTGGTATCATGGGTCTAGTGTCTGTTTCAATAGTCAAAGGGTGTGGTGAAATGAATAAGTCACCATGCAGCAGTAAAGTTTGACCTCATGGAGGCATATCCACTTTAATACACCTAGAAGCATAGTGTCAACTAACTCACCAGTGCTTATGCACTTTGGCATTTGTTTTAGATCCACACAGGGAATTGATTTTTCATAATGGAAGACACTATACGGTAGTGTTGTTTACGTAAATGCTGATTCTGTTGTTCTAAACTTGAGAAAACAACAACATGGATTTCTGGGAAATTGTTTTGCCATTTTAGATCTTCTGATGACCATGTAGTGAAAGTTTAGCCACCAGGACTCATAGTCTACAAATGCTAGTCAAGGATCAGAAACTGTTGGAGCTGGAGCAGAAATTTTATAAGTCTGGTATATCAGATATTGCTACTTTTAATGATGATGGGTTGAACTGCCAGACAGGTTAAAGACTGACCAACCTTCTTTATTGACATACTGAGGCTAAGGAATGGAGGTGACAGAGCTTCATGTGCATGGCTGCCTTTTGAGGTGTGGCTTACTAGTAGTAGTAATAGTTAATAACACTGTTTTATAACAAAGATCATTAGCGTCGCTCTCCTATTTTATCCAGGCTTGGGATTGGCACTGTCAGAAAGCGAACATTGGCGGAGTTTAAGGGATGTCTTCTTCTTTTAATAACTGGTCACCACTGCCAGATAAGCAGGACAAGACACTTTACTGCAGGCGGTGTAGTTCGACCTTGTTGGTGTATAATGAGTGTGGCAGACTTTGGTGCCTGGTTATTTTGTTTTTTACATGCATAATGTTTTTGTTTAAGATCTAACATTTCTTAGGTTTCTTTTTTTATCAGATTCAGCATCAGAGATTCATTTTCTCCTCTTGAAGATTATGTGTGCTACATGTCTGCCTCTGTTTGTCTGTTTGTCTGTCTGTCTGCCTGTCTGTCTGTCTGTCTGTGTTTTGCTGTCGTACCATTGGCGAGTGAAGACTTTAAAACTATGTTTATAGCTTTTGTTATGGGAAGTTTAACCTTTGACTATAAACATTTGCAAATAAAAGATAATTAGTGCAGTCCTTTGAACTCGGACAAGTAATATCGAGAAAAAGCTGACACTAAGGATGTTGGGATAAAGCAGTTTCGAGTTTACTGTAGTCTGTTGATGAAAGTTTGGTTTTAAAGGGCTATTGATCATGCTTCGATGGAGTCTAGTTGAGAATGTCTAAAGAAGATGACTTGTCGTTTTTTTTTTGGGGGGGGAGGAGTTGTGGTGTTTTGTCACCCATGGAATTCTGTGCTGATGGACTGGAGGTCGTTTTCTGTTGTCTGTTCAGGGCATACTGCCATTGCAAGTGGAACGGACCTTTGCCCCTACCCCCTGGACATTTGCCTTCTGGACATTTGCCCCCTCTGGACAATTTCCCCGGACTAGAATAATTGCCCCTGGTTTGATCATTAGCTTGCCCAATGGCCTAATACAAACCAAGAACAATACTTTATATGATGTCATATTAACTGCCCATAATTCATAATTGTCTGGGGAGCAAATGTCCTATACTACATTGCAAGGCATCTGTGAAATGCCAGAATGCCCGTTTCTGTTTTTTACGGTGTTGCCTTTCCCTCCCTCCCTCCCTCCCTCCCTCCCTCAGGCAAAGTGTGATAATGTGACTTGCATTGATATGCAGCTTCAGGCTGTTTTTGTGGCTCCCTACTCCCAATATGCCATCCTTTATCTATGTCTGACTCTTCAGAGACATCTTACAAATGAGTATTAGACATAATAAGTATTACCACCGTGTTTGACAAGTAGCCTTGGAAATCTCAGAATGCCATGATCTATTTGTTTGGGGTTGAAGCCATCGGACCAAGCGCTCATCTGGTTCATGCAAAATAAATTATAGGTTTGAGCAGAATGTCAAGACAGTCAATCGTCAGCAGAAGGAAGCAATGTGTCAGATGAGGCAATGTCTTAGAGGAATCCATGTGTTAGACAAAGCAATGTGCTAGGAGGTTCTAGTTTACAGTCATGAGGCATTAATTATGTCCTAACACCATCACAACATATATTTACATATCACATTGAAATGGTTTTTGTAGGCAGGCTGTTACTGGGCTTTCAAAGTGATGCCTTAGGCAGCCACTTATATATATATATATATATATATCTATATATATATCTATACATACATATTTGTGTGTGCTATGAATGTATTGTATTATTGTATTGAGGTAATTGTACTGAATGAGTTTTCCATTGATTGTATCATGTCAGCAGCCACTTTGTAATGATGTATAGTTGTATACTATGATTATGAGCAGTGTTTAATGCATTTTCAGTGTACTGCAGCATAAGGGATTGTTGGTACATTTGCAATGTTTGTCACTTGTGCATCGAACAGTTCAAAGCATATATATTTTATTACCGAAATTTGATACCGCGCTTCTTCCATCATATTTTGCCCAGAAGTGCACACGCACACAGGCCTGTACAGAGCAATTGCGCGTGAAGGACTTGCTCAAGGTCCCTACACAGTGACTCCCCGGACGAGGGTCGAACCCGCTTCCTCAGCGCACACTGAACATTACAGGCTGATCGCATTAACCGATCGGCCACTGTGCAATATATGAAGTGGTATACCAGAGTATAAAATTTCACATGAAGCATGTTTGCCAGTCAGTGTAGCATTGATCTTTTCAAAGGGCAAGGAGCTTAAGTTGCTTGACATGACCTCTGCCCAAATTCCGGATAAGAACATAGTGTTGCAACTTGTGTTTCTTGTCAGCTGGTGCATGCACATGATCTTTGCTGCTGGAGAAACAGTCATTCAGTTTCGACATTTTAATGATTTTTCAGAGGTCTCAGTCCATCGAGTGGTGTGCTGTTTTTATGTGGATGCAAGAAGTCATCGTGTGATGCGCTATACTGAAACCAAAAGTTTGAGTGATTGGTTGTTTTGACTTGATTTGATGAACACAGTTTACAGACCAGACAGCATGTAGCCCTGCAGTTGACATTTCATATATATACTTTGATATTATATACCATAATAGACTAGGACTGTGGCATTGATCCGTTTATGGTGTTTAATAGTCCGACAAAAGCCATTATTTCAGGCTGGCCATCTTTTCCTTGAAATATTGACATAAAATACAGTGTCCTGTGACATTGGTTTGTTTCTGGTGTTTCGTCGTCAAGCAAAACCCATCATTTCTGGTTGACCATCTTTTCCTATATAGTTTGGCCTAAAATACTGACATAAAATACGGTGTCCTGTGACATAAAATGGGTTTGCATTTTTTTAGTATGTTTGCAACAGATGTGGGTTAATTAACATATGCTCAAATTTCATCTGAACCTATTACTCAGAAATTGGAATTTGGTATTTGAATCGATCGATTTTCACACACAAGCACCATGTTTCTTGTTTGGTCCTAAGCAGTAGCCTATTTATTGCTCTTCTCTTGTTTGTTATTCGTGCTAATTAGCGGCGAGACTGTCATTAGCATTATTAGTTTTTAGTTATTTCACTAATAACTGTCTCACCACTAATTGGTAAAACATTTTGTACAACGTGTTCTCTGTTACCATCGGAGTGTTTTAACATCGTGAGTGTGTTTGTTGTGTCTAGAACTTGGTAGATATGTCACTGACGACACCGATCCAAGATGTTAGCGTCCACCAGTTTCCACTCGATCTGGTTTCACATCTACTTCAAGAGGTGAGTCTTCCTCCTTTAACTGTCGCTTATTGTTTTCTTCGCATTGTCCACTCTTGACCACATTGTCCACTCTTGACCAGTGCTACTAGCATCTGTGCTGCATGGCTGTGCTGAGGTCTTTAACTCTGTGTACTGCAGAAAGCGGTTAAAAATGTGAATCAATTCAAAGTTCTTCCCCAAGTCCTTTAAGAAACTTGTGCACTGTTTTTTTGCTGAGTACTCTGTTGTCTGCTCTGCACTTGCGTGGAGAGAATGTTGTTTTTGGCCTTGTTTTTAACCTCTCAGCATAATATGGTAAAATGTGTCCTGTCTCTGGACCTGTAGTGGTTGTTGTGTTTGCCACATGACCAACCTCTGGGAAAAATGCTTTCATATACTTGTAATTGTAATTATTACAATTTCTTTTGCATCATCAGTCATGTGCGATTTGACTTATCATCTGACTTTCTCTACTTTTGAATTGTTTAGTTTTAAAGAGCTTTTGTTTCTAACAACAGTTATGGACACATAATGTAAATCATATATAATAGCAAGACTGTTTAACACTCAGGGCTTGCTGGTAGCTTAGGCTTTTTACTGCATGGGTTTTGCTACTGCTATTTGTGCAGGACGAATTGGTTCCAAATTACGAATTCCATCTGCAATTAATTTAATTTGCTCTACCAAAAATGTATCTTCCCAAATTATGAATGTTGTCGTCGTTGTTGTTACTGCTGCCGGAAAATATATAAACTCACTGACGAAGAGGACTGACTGACTTCCAATTTTTTAGTCGTGGCATAGAAACAAAGTTGCCGACACATCATACCCATCACTATACCTATTGACTCTTGAGGTTGGCGTTAAGCAGAGATGTCAGAAAGCCGACCCACAAGCCATTTTTATGCTGCCATCATAGGTGCATGAAGTCTTCCTATATAAGGACTACTGCAATGTTCTTTGTGACTGGTAATGATGAGTATAATTAAGATTTGATTAGCCTTGTTAATCTGTCTGTTTGTGCACTAAAAATTGCACAGAAAAGATATTAATTTGTAAGCATTTTCTGGGCACACACTCACCAAGCCCTCTTTGGCTCCTACCCCCATTCTGTTCAGGAGCTTCTGCCAGCCAACTGCTGTAAAATATTGCCTCTGGCCCACCATTAAAGAGTTTGATCTCCTCTGTTCGAAGGGAATGATCATGACTCTTCTTCTGTTACACTGACATTTTTGAAGGTTTAGGGTTGTTAGAGCTCCATCTGAGGCAATAACACAAAACAGCAGTTCTAATAAAAAGCAGCTTGTCCTTCAGCCATCTGGTGTTGAGCAAATAAAATTACTTGTTTGCTATGACATGAAGCCATGAAACACAGACTTGATGATCTTCTGGTCTTAAAAACAACTGGACGCACGTTGCTGCCTCTTGATGACCCTGTTTAGGATTTTGCCATTGAAGGTCACGTTGTAGTTCAGGGACCTTGAGCAAGTCCTTCACTCACAATTGCTCTGCATTACAGCTGCATTTGTGCTGTCGAGGCGTGTGTGCACCTCTGAACTAAACTGTAAGAAGGGCGATATCAAATAACAGCTTTATTGTATTGAGTTACTGTCCAGTGGATTTAATGCTCATTCTGTCCAGTGTGTTGATGCTGTAGAACGTCGATTCCATCAGTCAGACTGCTCATGAACAGATATTTCTGGCGTTGGCTCCACTGCTCGAGATGAATCACCCAACGCAGGAGATCTGTGCGTTCTTCATTAAGGTATAAAGCTTCATTCTTCAGCTCAAACAGTTTAGTTTGTCATGTATGTGCGTGTGTATTAGGGTATAGGCCATGGCCATATCTGTCTCTGTCTGTCTGTCTGTCTGTCCGTCCGTCCGTCCGTCCGTCCGTCCGCCTGCCCGTCCGTCCGTCCGTCCGTCCGTCCATCCATCCATGACTTTAATATAGAGCTCCTTCAAGACCTTGGTTACTCAGAGGTGCTCCCAATCCAGACTCAAGCAAAAAGCACAGTCTTGAGGTGTTGATGAAATGCATGTGCATAGGCCATATCCCATATGGTTAGGCAAACAATCTGATGATGTGTGAGGTAGAGTAGAATGGCTGGAGATACTAGACATTTGATTGCACTTGTGTCCCTTTGTGCTCCAATCCTTACAAGCTGAACTGACCTTCTCACTGAAGCAGGCAACTAAGACAGGATTGCACTAGGCCATGCGTGTCTGTCAGGACTGGATCCTCAAAGTTCCTGTGTGATAGATCCCAGGACGGGATTTTATGGTGGAGAGTTGAGGGATGGTGGAGGGTTGAGCAAAGTGCAGTCTAGAGTTGGGCTGAGCGTTGATGTGAGTTGGGTAAGGAAGGCGCCTGAGAGGTCAACTGAGGTTAAGAGCTGACTTGTCTTATCAAATCCAAGAAAAATTCTCGGGTGTATATAAGTTCTAGGTTGACGCCAAGTAGGCATGGTTGTATCTTAGCAATAGGGCCCTTATTATCAAGTGATTCAAGTCACGGTCATTAAGAACCGTGAGGTTGTCCAAGACTTCTAGATGCATTCTAAATACAATAATGCATTTAGAAGTACTTGAGTTGTCAAGTCAATAATTCATATACTTAGAGGAGAGTGCCCTTTCGTATGTCGGGCATGTGGCACGCGTCATCTGACAAGAGGGGCTGCATCTGTAAATAACTATTGTGATGCAGCTGTCATAATAACGTAATGATAACAAAGACGAGATTTATTGTGTATGTTGTACAGTGCTATCATAGCTCTGACTTGACAGTTGCGTAATCCAAAACTGTCAGCCTCCAGAAAGTCTGATTCTCTGTGTGAATTCTGAATGCGAATTCCAAGTGATAATTCTAGATACAGATTCAATGTGCACATTCTTAATAGGAATTCAGTGAGCACATTCTAAATGTGAATTCTAAATGAACGTTCAATGGGCAAATCATGTATGTGAATTCAAAATTCAAAGGTCATGTTCTGAATGTGAATTCAAAGGACATGTTCTGAATGTGAGTTCAAAGGACATGTTCTGAATGTGAATTCAAAGGACATGTTCTGAATGTGAATTCAAAGGACATGTTCTGAATGTGAATTCAAAGGACATGTTCTGAATGTGAATTCTAAGCATGCAACTCGATGCATGCGTCTGGTCTCTGTTTTGACCAACGGTCATTTTAAATAGTGATACGTGGTCTGTGCCACATGCAACTCAAAAGTAAACCACGTGTCACTTGAACAATCAAAAGTTGGAATAAAAAGCTCTGTTTTTTTCTTCAGTGTCCACAAAAGCCCATAAAAGTCAAGAGAACTGTCTGCTTTGCATATGAAAAGTGAATAGGAATTTTTTTCTCTTTAAGGCGAGTTCAAAGCGAGATGAATGAGGCTCCTGTGAGTCAAGGCTGCACCATTCATGAACTATATGCAGCTTACAAACTTTACGTTGGCAGGAATTATTCATCATTGTTTGCAACAGAAGCAATGTGTGCATCTAAGTCACACTGAGCTTAGTTATTGGAATGTATAGTCATTCATTTTGAGCTAATACAGTCCTCTATCTTTCTGGCATCAGTGCCAGTTGACCAATATATAATTGGGAAGTTCAAATTGGATCTTGTATTTGGAGCTACTGTCTTTGTATATATTGGATTCTGGCAAAAGACTCTTCGCATTGGGAGGGGGGGCATCTGTAGAAAGCATTAATCTTTTTCTTTTACCGATTTAAATGATTATTATTGTTTTGGATTATTGTTAATTGCTATTGTCTAATGGCAGAGCATTGATCAATGGTATGAAGCTGCTATGCGTGAAGGATGTTGTTGAGGTCTCAACACAATAGCAATTAATACAAGAGAAGCAATTACACTGTCATGCCATGCAAGTGATTGCCAGTGGATTCAAGTGTGCGATGACTTGCAGTGGAAATGTATGGTAAAAATTATGGTGTCCGCTCGATATTCCGAAGGTTCGATAGTTCGAAGGTTCGATAGTCCAAAGATTCTATACTCCGACATTAATTTATCTAGAAGCTGGATTAACTGATGAATAGAATTTGTCAAACTGGGAGCTGGATTGATATGAAGAGAATCATTTCTAAATAGAAGCTGAATGTATGAAAAGAATGGTGCAATCCAGTTTCTAGCCAAACATTATTCTTTTCATCAGTCCAGCTACCATTAAAACCACAATCTTATCACCTATCGATTGGACACCATGCAATCTTCGGACTATCAAACCTTCGGACTATCGAACCTCCGGACTATAGACACAGAACCAAAATTTGTCTCTGAGGAGGCATTTGTCTTGACCCACTTTGCCTCTAATCGGTGCTTTGCTTTTATCTGTTGCTTGTTTGCCGTTTAAATCGTGCAGACTCTATTGCTTATTTCATTCAATCACCCACATCAGAAGCGTAGGCGGCATGTTTTTGTTTTACTCCCCATCGAGACTATTAACTACAGGTGGACTGTAGCTGCTTATTCATGCATTTTGGATGAAGTGTTAATAATGGACATTACCACCTTCCCAATCCTGCCTCTTCTTTACCCTACAGTCATTCTCCCTGCTGCATAGTGTAGTACCATAGGAAATCGTACTTGTATTGTAATTGTAAACTCTAAACTTCTACAGCATCACATGTGAGCCTAGTGCAAGCACTAGCTTACTCACTGACCCTTAAAGGCAGCTACACGTAAAAAGTGCAATGAATCTGTCCTGGAGCATAATTCCAGGTGCATGCTTTGCACTGGAATGAAATCATTTCAGTCGATGCAGACGCCAGTCATCGTCTTCCCATTGGAACCGCACTTGATCCACACGTATCCATCCACTTCATCTTCTGTCTGTATGTGTTAAGTTGCCTGTCTGCAGTGCCTGCTCTGTTTTCTATTGTAAGAAATTATGATGGGGAAGATTCATCTCAAGACCTGTGACCTATTTTCGTGCTTGTGTCGTTTTCTTCAGCATTGCAAGGATTGTCCGCGATCCAAGATCATCATTGAACTGTTTACGCCTGTTGTTCACAGAATTCTTAAACACAGTGTGGTATGCTAAACAATTTCAACCTTGTCATCTGTATACTGTATGCAATTATAACTTTTATGAACCTCTCAAAACGTATATTTTTAATCGTCTGTTAAAATCGTCTATTGCAAAACTTTGTTTCTTTAAAATAATAGACATCATGAGGTGATTTCACTGCACGGCTGAGTAGATGAGTGTAATGTAATGTAATTTCATTCATTAAATTTACAGTCCTTTATAAACAGCCTTTGGCCAGTTGATTGTTTAAATGAATCAATTAGTCAGTTTGGAAAGATGTGCTTTGTCAGCCTACATATGTGTTTGTATATGTGTCTGAATATATGCTTGTATGTGTGAATGTATGTGCATGTTTGCGTCTGTGTATCTATCAGAGAATATTTAAATATTGCCATCTGAGGACCTCTCATAGGCACTGATGACACACATACATACTATACCAAATTCCTTTTGTACTTTGAATGTATGTATAACTGCCTATTAGAGAGTGGCGTGGGGAGAAAATCTTATCTCCATCTCTGCGCCGCAGGAGTTGTAAAGGTGAAAATTACTGCGTGACTCTCCGCTGCCTTTTTGCCACTACCGCTTAGCTCATCCAGTTGTTTATCAGTGGCTGATTGTGTGAATTTGCTCATTTGCCTTGAAAAATAAGACTTTCTGAATTATTCCATAATTGTCTTCGTCTACCTGCTGTTTTATCAGGACTTTGGGAAATTCACGAGGATGCGGTCGTTCATACAGGAATACATCCAGGCTCTGTGTGCTCAGAACGACGGAATTGCTGTTACCCAGAATTTTGTCAAAAGGTATTTCTTTGCAATTCTATCTATTCGACATGTCATGAAGCTCTTAGATGTCATGGTGATAGTTAGTTTTAAGACATGATATTATTAACATGACATTATAATATTATTAATAATACTAATAATAACAACGACAATCTATATGGATCCATTATGTGGTCGCACCACTGCAGAGGCACCTATATAACATTTTCTCCAGCAGTCGTTTGAGTGCTGCTTACTGCATATAGTCTTTACCATTGTTCATGCAATATCCAACTGTAGTCTATTTCTAATTACCCTTAGTTAACCACATGTAACTTGATCAATGAAAGTCGTAATATTTAATACTCAGTTTCTATTTGGTTAACTTAAGCTAGATCCAGTTGGTTGAACTGAGTTTGTCTGAGATATTACAATATACCCTGATGGACACTGAGAGGCTGTAGAGCCAATCACTGCGAGGGTGTAGGACCAATTCAGAGAAGCATGTAAGCAGTTCTGCAGACAATGTCACACTAGTGTTGTTCATGGTTCTGTGCAGACACCATGGACTAATATATATGTGTTTTACATGGATGAATAGTTTTTTTCCCATCAACAACCGAGAGTCTGACGAAAAAGAAATCAGTGATTCTGTTGACACACTGTGTGGAGGTCGAACGACTCGTCCAGCCCTCGATCCACTCTCTTTATCAGTCTGTGACTTGCCAAATGTCGTTCACATTTGTTTGACATCTCTTGAAATTGTTTGCATTCTGAGTACAGCCATGTCTTAGTTTAGGGGTTTAAGCAGAACTTGATGTTTTATTATCTGTTGGTTGTTGCAGTGTCCACGGAATGTGTAGTACGTGTCCTCATCCGAGAGTTCTGCCGAATCTAATCGCTGTCTGTCTGGCGGCCATTTACAACTGCTACGAGGAACGCAAAAGGTCTTTTCTAAATTATTTCGTCTCATTCTCTTTCGATTCTCTAGAGCATTATTTGCTTGCAATGAAATTTGTTCTTAATGAATCAGATGATTTTCGCTTTTGTGAGATATATAAAGTGTGTTATATTAAATTAATACATACAAAATAAATAAATGCTGTATAAATTTGTTAAATGTTTAAATATTTCAATGTGTATCATGTTTATATCTTTCAAATTTATTTAATTGGAAGGTCATATCTTAATTGCTTATTACATTTTTATATGACTTGTTATTGGGTCAATCCCTTTTCCACGTGTACACAGAATTTTTTTGGGAGGCTTTGAAAATGTATTCTATACATGTTGAAAAGTTATGGTCTTGTATGCAATCCATGCCTCTGCCCCCAAGGAATGGAATCGACTGCCACTCTCTCTTGTTAGCTCAGATTCATTTCCTTCCTTCAAAAGGCAGCTGAAAACTAATTATTTCTTCTTGGCTTTCAACCACTTTGATATCTAACTGCATCTCCTCCTGGTGACTGACTGTCCAAGCCTCAGATTCACATTTTAGTGTGACCATGTACGCATTGAAATGATAATAATAATAATTGGATAGATCTGAATCTACCTGATGACAACATCTGAACGCTGTTTTGTTGTGAAAGGATTCAGACGACGGTGAACAACCAGAGTCAGAGTGCCGAACTAAACGATATCGACCATCGACTTCGAACATACTTAGCAATATTCGAGACTACGTAAGTTGACACTCATAGATATGCTGAATTCTGTGGGTGGATTCTAATATATCAAAATAAAACTCCTGAAATATTAAACAATCCTTTGTTGTCAACAAAACACGTTAGATGATAATCGAAGGACTTGCAGTTGATCCATATGGTATTAACAATTGGAACACGTGGATAATGCTATCTGGTTGAATTGTAGTGTTTTTAATGGTGATGCGTTAATCCCTTCTCATGTTGCTAGTACACCACAGCCTCTATAGTCTCAATTATTAGTGTCTTATATTGTTTTAGATCGGAATACATGGATTGGAGGCCATGTCTTTCCAGTCTACTTCAACCAATTCCGTTTCCAGATGAGTAAGTACTCCATTCGTTTTGAGTACATTTCAATTTTGTCCTTATTTCCCTATTTGTGCTGAATGTTTTCTGTTGTGGATATTTGAAAGAGAACATTTGTTTCTGGTCTTTTCAAGAAACTGGTCAAATCATTCAGATTAATTTACAGTCTACCTTCATTACGGGGAGGAGGTAGACTGCTTTTCAGTAGCCCACAGTTTTCTTTTGACTTTTCTGGACTCTTGGCAGCAGTAACAGCAGCAGCTGAAGCTGTAATTTGCCAGCATTGTAAATACTGTAACCTGGAGTGCTGTCTGTGGCTTGAGACGGTTGCTGCATAAAGGTCTTCAGCAGGAGCTTAATGAGCAATTACCGTTGCCCTGTTGTGCGAGATCTTTGTCCTCATCAGACACGGTTGCGTTGTGTTAATGTCGGCCACTTGTTTATTTCGGATGTGCGCCTGGGACTAGGAAACAATGGTCGTCAGAGACGGATGACGCATTGATTGATGAATGAGACGGTCTCTGCTTGTAAGGTGCTTGGATCAACAACATCCTGTCAGTATTACGTTGTCCACTATGATATGGACCCTAGATGATGCACGGCATAAACAATGCAATGATTATATAGTATATAGCGTAAATATCCTTTATTATTTACGTGACGGCCTAATTGGTATGAATCTTGATCAGCATGTTGACCAGTTTTCAAGACAGAACCGAGAGCCGTACATGGTTTGCATATGATGTGGTTGAGTCATTATTAAATGGTTGTAGTGATCGAGTCCTTATCAGCTGTAGTGATCGAGTCATTATCAGATGACTTTATTGATCAAGTCATTATCAGATGACTGATGATCGAGTAGTTGTCGGGTGGTTTAGTGATTGAGTCATTATCAGATTGCTTTGATGATCGAGTCATTATCAGATGGTTGTAGTGAATGAATATCAGATTTTATAGTGAATCAGTCATTATCAGATGGTTGCAGTTATTTAGTCATTATGAGATGGTTACAGTGATTTAGTCATTATGAGATTGTTGTGGTGATTTAGTCATTACATTACATTGAGTCATTATCAGATGGTTAATTGAGTCATTATCAGATGGTTAATTAAGTCATTATCAGATGGTTGTAGCGATTTATTTATTTATTTATTTATTACCGAAATTTGATACCGCCCTTCTTCCAACGTTTTTTGCTCAAAAGTGCACACACACGCCTCGACAGGGCAATTGCAGTTGTACTGCAGAGCAATTGTGCGTGAAGGACTTGCTCAAGGTTCCTACACAGTGACTCCCCAGATGAGGGTTGAACCCGCTCGCTCAGCGCGCGTTGAACCCGCTCGCTCAGCGCGCACTGAGCGTTATGGGCTGACCGCTCTAACCGATTGACCACTGTGTCATTATCAGATGAGTTGCATAGCTGGTCTGTGGCTGTTGTCCAGTTGTAAGTTGCTAGCATAGAGGACAAGAGAGCTTACTGCATCACACAAATTGATTAGTGTTTACCACTGGCTGCTGCATCATCCAAGGAAGACGGTTCATCTGAAGATGCTGGTTCATCTTAAATAGCTGTTTGTCTTAAGAAGCTGGTTCATCTTAAGAAGCTGGTTCATTGTTGTCCTTTGATCAGCATTTACTTTAGTTAGAGCCAGAAGAAGCCAGAAAACAACGTTACATTTTCAAGATTATGATGAAGATTTGCAAGATTACGATGAAGATTTGCAGAGAATAGAGTTTGTGCGGCTATGTGCAGGTTTAGGCAGCCTTACATGGGACATAGGTATGCAGGATATATATATATATATATATATATATATATATATATATATATATAAAAATTCATACATCATATATAATAATACATGCATGCATATGTATACACTTACTTGCAATGTACATGCATACATATATACATACATTCATGTGCGTACAATACATGTGTATATGTATACATAGATACAGCTGTACATACATGCATGCATACATAAATTGATGGTGGCTGATAGTTGGCACTGAGGTTGGTCCACAAACGCAGTTAATCTCCAGGTCAGTCGACTACTGATCCCTGGAGTTAATTGATTTGACAGCTGCCATGGCAACGGCCAGTGAATGAGTGGACCGGTTTTTTTATTGGTTGCAAAATGACTGTACGAGAGACGTCATATTGATGTCATTTGCGTTGATGGCAATCGAAGATGCTGACGTTAAAAGCTTTGGTACAAAAGAGCAAATCAAGTGAGCGTACTGTTGATGCATTTCCTTCCATTCAGGCTATCTTATTTTAAAATCTGCAGGGTATCTGCCCTCTCGATCAGCGACTTACAATGAAGACTTACTGTATGTATTTCCACACATGCATTTAGCTATGTATATAGCACCTTTTAGAAGCTGGGGATCTAACCCTCTGACCCCCTGCAAATTGGACACTGCCTGTGACAGATTCTTCAGCAACAAGGGCTTTGATATAGTGCAGAATTCCTAGAAATTCTCATCACCCTGCTTCTTTTTTGACAAATTAGAACCTCATGAAAGGCGACGAAACATCTGATGGATCTAATTAAGTTCGTTAATGTGAAAGCTGACATAGCATTAACGAATTGTTCATGGAGCTGTTTTTGCTGAGCGATTCAAGGTGGCTTGTGAGAGTGCAATTGGGTTCTCATTAAGAGCAGAACAAGCTAGAATTTCTGGAGGTGTTGGACTTAGTGGTCGAGTGTGGTCTTGTTTGCGTACTTCAGGTTTACATGCCATTCAGCTCTGTGCAGTGTGGTGTGATGTCCCTGTAGTTCTTTACTTGATACGTCATACTGGTTAACATGCCTTGCTCAAATTGTAGTGTATACCCCTAAATATTTACTTTTCTGCATATTTATGTGTGGCAGAGTTTACTCACCGTGTCACGAGACAAGGCCCCCTTCTGGGCGACTTCTCAAATTCATATGGTACCCTGCTTTACATTTGTTCATCTGACCATTCATTTCCGTTGTGTATATTCCTCTGTTACCATACCTTACAGTTGATGTTTTGTGTGTGTTTTAGCGCTCTTGGTCATCAACTGTTTACTTTGTAAGTATAAATAATTAATTACTGTCTCATTGAGTTATTTATGCAAAATTTAAATAGTCCTCAACTTGAAAATGTTTAGTAGTGTGTTGAATTATTTCTGCTTACAATCATCGTTGTCTGCATAAGGCTAAATAAATAAAAACTAGTTGTCTTAACATCGGTTCTTGTCGATTGCGTGGTCTGATTGTGAGTTGTTGCTCTTTGTTATTTCGAAGGCACTTTTAAAGCGACGTTGAAGAACGTCAGGTTCCTAGATTCAAGATGTGATGTACATCAGGCACTGCTAGGAATAAGAGAGTGCAAAGAGGGATGGTTTGACCTCTACTGCCCTGGAGGAATCGCATGTGATGATGACGGTGACCTATACAGCATCTATGGTTAGTACTTCTGTCCAGTGGTTCAATTGCTGCTAGTTATAATAATAATAATAAATTATTATTACTCACTAGTTATAATAATAATAATAAAATTATTATTATAACTAATATAACTATTAAATTATTATTTATTATTATTGCAATAATAATAATAAATTATTATTATTGCAATAATAATAAATAATTATGTGATTCATATAGTATGAATAATATTATTATTAATAATAATGATAGTGATATTTATATGATTTATATTATATGAATAATAATATTAATAATGATAATAATGATGACATATTTAATAACGAACTAATGAGTCTGTATCCATGTCCATTGGTTCACGAATAAATATAATAATAATAATAATGATGATGATGATAGTAATAATCATAATAATAATGATAATAGTGATTATAGTAATAGCAGAAATAATTATAATCATAATAATTATCAATATTCAATATCAATAATGTGACTTATGTGATCAATTATAATATTGATAATAGGAATAATAGTAATAAGATGATTTATATAGTGCCATTTCACAGAAGCCGTGCATTGTGTGACTTAGAGGCAGCCATGTGTGAACAAATTCATTTGAAATACATAGCTAAGTTTTACTTCACAATAGCAGATATTATGACAAAGAATCAACAGCACTGATTAAGACAATTCCTTTTAAGAAAGTTTTGGCGCATTAAAATTTCTATGTGGCATTCCTTCGTTCCTTCCCTTCCTTCCTTCCTTCCTTCCTTCCTTCCTTCCTTCCTTCCTCCTTCCTTCTTCTTCCTCCTTCCTTCCTTCCTTCCTTCCCTTCCTTCCTTCCTTCCTTCCTATCCTCCTTCCTTCCTTCCTTCCTTCCTTCCTTCCTTCCTTCCTTCCTTCCTTCCTTCCTTCCTTCCTTCCTTCCTTCCTTCCTTCCTTCCTACCTTCTTCCTTCCTTCCTTCCTTCCTTCCTTTCCTTTCTTCCTTCTTCCTTCCTTCCTTCCTTCCTTCCTTCCTTCCTTCCTTCTTCCTTCCCTTCCTTCCTCTTCCTTCCTTTCCTTCTTCCTTCCTATCCTTCCTTCCTTCCTTCCTTCCTTCCTTCCTTCCTTCCTTCCATTCCTTCCTTCCTTCCTTCCTTCCTTCCTTCCTTCCTTCCTTCCTTCCTATCCTTCCTTCCTTCCTTCTTCCTTCCTTCCTTCCTTCCTTCCTTCCTTCCTTCCTTCCTTCCTTCCTTCCTTCCTTCTTCCTTCCTTCCTTCCTTCCTTCCTACCTTCCTCCTTCCCTTCCTTCCTTCCTTCCTTCCTTCCCTTCCTTCCTTCCTTCTTCCTTCCTTCCTATTCCTTCCTTCCTTCCTTCCTTCCTTCCTTCCTTCCTTCCTTCCTTCCTTCCTTACCTTCCTTCCTTCCTTCCTTTCCTTCCTTCTCATCCTTCCTTCTTCCTTCCTTCCTTCTTCCTTCCTTCTTCCTTCCTTCTTCCTTCCTTCCTTCCTTCCTTCCTTCCTTCCTTCCTTCCTCCTTCCTTCCTTCCTTCCTTCCTTCCTTCCTTCCTTCCTTCCTTCCTTCCTTCCTTCCTTCCTTCCTTCCTTCCTTCCTTCCTTCCTTCCTTCCTTCCTTCCTTCCTTCCTTCCTTCCTTCCTTCCTTCCTTCCTTTCCTTCCTTCCTTCCTTCCTTCCTTCCTTCCTTCCTTCCTTCCTTCCTTCCTTCCTTCCTTCCTTCCTTCCTTCCTTCCTTCCTTCCTTCCTTCCTTCCTTCCTTCCTTCCTTCCTTCCTTCCTTCCTTCCTTCCTTCCTTCCTTCCTTCCTTCCTTCCTTCCTTCCTTCCTTCCTTCCTTCCTTCCTTCCTTCCTTCCTTCCTTCCTTCCTTCCTTCCTTCCTTCCTTCCTTCCTTCCTTCCTTCCTTCCTTCCTTCCTTCCTTCCTTCCTTCCTTCCTTCCTTCCTTCCTTCCTTCCTTCCTTCCTTCCTTCCTTCCTTCCTTCCTTCCTTCCTTCCTTCCTTCCTTCCTTTTATGTTGTGGTGTTTTTGTCACATTTTCAGCTTCACAGCCTTATGCGCTGCTGTTGTCGACGAAAGAAGTTTTTACAGAACTCGCTGAAGATGATTGGACCGTGGCAGCTGTTGGCCCTACGAGAGAATGAAACGGCAATGGATGTAAGTGTCTGTTGAGATTCAGTTTCAGACAATCGGATACGTCAGCTGAATGGCAATCATGCGTGTTATCTAAAACAGAGTTCAAACAGTTCTCCTTAAATGTATCACTCTCTGCTGAAATGATAGTTATTTTGTGTGAGCAAGGTGTAAAATTTAAAAACAGTTAAATGCCGAGACAGAAACAAAAAGAGTAGAAGTGATGTTTGCCGTTCTATTCTGATTGTTTCTTTTCGTTCAGGTCTTGTGCGCTGTTCTTGAGTTTGAGGTGTGTGAAAGCAACGACTTGAAAATGCAGATCATTACAACGTTGCAGAGTACGACGCGAGGAAAGCACATGTATGCCGACCTCTGTGATCGTCAGATTCAGCTGAAAGAACTGGTCAGTTTGATTGGCAGCTGAGGCATTTGCTTTTATCCCTTCTAACTCTCCACAGACGGTCGTCCTACATTCTTCTTACTTTGGTATTTGAGGGAGAAAGATGATGCCAGGTCAAGGGAAATGATCGTTAATCATACATAATTGATATAGAGATAACTTTGTGCTGTGTTGAAAGGAGGATCACTCGATTACCATTTCGGATGTTGACTGATCAATATTACAGACCTGATGTCATCGGGTGACAGGCCAACGGACGTTACGCTTTGTTGACCTGACTTAGTGTTAAACGAACTAATGAAGAAATATCCTATTGTCTAACGAAATTCATTTGTCCATCCATGCATTCTACCTTCAATCTGTTCATCTCTTTGTCAGTCTGTCCATTCTGAACAAAATCCAATGCTACATACAGCATGGTATTTGAGAGCTCACTAATGTGCTCTGGGATAACATGCTGTTACACCCAATGTGAACATTTACATGGCACATTGACATCGACAATATGGTATGCTTATGTTTATCTCGTTTGTCAGTTGTAGTGGTATGGCCTTGTTATAGTATAATGCGTTACGGCGCTCTAGAAATCGTCCATTTAATAATAATAATGGTGCCATATATCTTATTATTATTATTAATATTATTATTATTATTATATGTCAACAGCTTTGGCGATGTAACACCACTTCACATTGGGCATAACAGCATGTTATCTGAGAGCACACTAGTTAGTTCTCAGACTCCACACTGTATGTAACATTGGCCTTTGGTCCATGATCCGCTTAGCGTAAAATGCTTAGAAAAGGAGGCTTTAAAGGAGGCTTTAAGGACTGGTGTGATTTTGCAAATATTCTGGGAATAGAAATGATTGTAACTATTGAGTGGCAACATGGGATTTACCAGGAGGTGCATTTTGCAGAGCTTAGCACACGGATGCTCTCTGTCTGTGTGGGATTGGATATTTTCTTGCCCAGACCAGAAACATGTTCAAGAATTTTATAGTTCCTTTTGAGGCTACACGATATGCAGTCAGGCACTTAATGTGGATACAGTCTACATTACCATCACTCTTTAGGTGCCAGTCTGTTTTGTGTTTTTCCGTATTATTTTGATAACCTTAGCTTTAAACGATTCTCAATGTTTGTTTTGTTTCATTAGTTTATGCTGCATTCATTATTCGAAGATGTTGTTGTTGCAGCAACAGAAGGGTGGGCCCAGGAAGTTGACCCTGCCGACGAGGTCAACGGATGCCGATTTAGTGAAGCTGCTGAGTTCGGGTTCGTTCGGCAACTTGGAATGTCTCAGCCTCGCCTTCACGCAAGTCACAAGTGCCTGCGCCAAGGAACTGATCAAGCTGCCTTCTCTTCGATATCTCAATCTGTGGTCAACTCAGGCAAGGCATTCTGGAAGGCTTTCTAACGTTAAATGCTGATTACATTACATTTACATTATGTTATGTAAATGAGTCAGTTCTTTTGAAAGGAGCTTCACACTGCCTACACTCTCTTTGACATTGTAGCTTGTGAAAGTATTTATATTGCTATATATGAGCATTGTCTAATATTCAGGTTATCATACATAATATCTTATCTGGACTGATGTAGGACTCTTACAGTCGTCATTTGGTGTTTGGTATCTAAATGGCAGTAGTCCAAATGAAATCTGAGTCTATGACCTTCGTTTGTTTTCTTGTGACATATAAAAGCCATTACTTCTGCACCAAACGTTCTTGAGTTCGAAGCATTGTCCTGGTTTCTGTGAAGGATTGCTGGATGCTGGCATGGCTGAGAGCCATCGGCAGATGTTCATGTCGCCTACCATCCAATGTCATTCCTCATTCTCAATTATGTGCATAAAGAACTCTGAACTTGCCATCATTTATCAACTCTAGTTGCGTTTCTGTTGTTTGAGCAGCGTGTGTGCGCGCGTGTGTGAGTTAGCCTCTGGTGACTTGACCCTTGGTCAATGTTTGCTAATTTTTTAGAACTAGTAATGTTTACTGACTTCCGGCATTGCCTGCAAATGCTGAATGGTTTCTGTCTGTGCTGCATCTGTGTGAACTTACAACCTAATAAACGAATTTTGATTGATTGATTGATTGACAAAGTTTCTGTTTTAATGACAGTTAACATCTTTTTGGCTAGATATTTGCTTGATGTGATTACTTTGTGAGTGTACATTAGTTTACTCCAACTACTCTGAGGATGTCTGTTATGTAATTGCTTGTAATGGTCATTTTGTGATTTGATTGTTCATATTATGATGTGCCCACAGTGCATTTGCAAGCGGTTCGATAAATTGCATACTTACTTACTTACTTCCTTAGTGTTGAATGTGTCTTGTGATTATGTTCATGAGGTGATAATATGTAAATTTCCTTAATCAAATATAATAAATAAATTCGAGTGCCAGTATCTCTGGACTGGTAAGGTAAATTGACTCAGAACAAAGGCATTGTTAGAGCCTGGTTGCAAAGAGATTTTGGTTGCAGAGGTTTGAAATCGTTTGTCGCAGTAGCAGTGCCTCAAGTTATTAAAGTGTTGCTTTTGGATGAATCACTTTCCATCAATTGTTTGATTGAAAATGTTGAATTGTGTTGTGGTTGTCTTTCTATTATTTGGTTTAATTGTGATGTCTTTGCTGTGTGTATAGTTTGGTGACTCTGGGCTGCAGCTGTTGTCTGAACATCTTCACAAACTCCAGGTTCTGAATCTGTGTGAGACGCCAGTCACTGACAAGGGACTCACGTCTCTCGAGGGTAACGCTTCACGATATTACTAAGCATCAGCAATTTGCTCAATTGTGAATTAACGAATGCAAATGTTGTGTCGTCTTTGTTGTATCAAACCTGAGTGCCTACCTCTTCCCCCGTCTGCCTATAGCTCTTAATGGTTGCCTGGCTTTCCAGGTGCACTTCTGAACTTTCTATAAGGAGTGCATTGTCAAATTACAGTTGTATTGTATTGTATTGTATCTTGTTGGTGATGTGTTAATGGCCTTTCCAGTCGCCATGTATCAAGTGCAAAGGTGACATATGATAGCTTATGTTTTGTATAATTATATTACTCCTTCTGGCATGGTGTATTTTCCCGAAGGATTTTGACTTTGCTGACCTCAAATATTAGCGTTCCTTCTAGTTTCCCTTTTCGAATGACCGTGATTTGTCCCTCGTAATTATGCATAATATGATTATTATCAGGATTTTAATAATGGAGTTATGGAGGTGAATAAGATGACTTCTAATGTGGCTGGATTGTGTCATCTGCAGTTTGTTCTATTGCATATTGTGTTTGCCTTTTTGTTGTAGCATTGAAAAATTTGCGCAAGCTTAACCTAAACAGTACCTACCTGTCTGCGTTGACGTTTGAAGGGCTTAAGGTGAAGTTGTTTCTTTTTATTTTCATTCTGATAGTTTTAATTAGCTTTAATTCAAATTATGTACTATAACTCATAAAGGTCGCATGCTTGTTATCTGTATCAAAGCTCCTCAATTGCATATTCCTGCATTCAAAAGATCATTAAGGTACGGTGTCATGTATGAATATTATTCGAAATTGTTCAAGTAATAACCCATCTGTATTGTCTTAATTTTACAGCACTGTTAGCATAATTTCATCACAGCTAATCAACTAACTGGTCATGGAAATTTACTTTGATTTCTCATACCAGTTGTTTGCTGAATAGGCTGGAGCTTGAATATCGTTCGAATTTCACTTCTGCTGAACAGTCTTGGTGCAGCTTTGTCATGTATTCATTCATTCATTCATCCATTCATTCATTCATTTATTAATTCATTACGAAGATTTATGTGTGTTGATTTCATTGATCTTCTGGTAAACTACTCAGAGGTACTTTCGACTCCAGTGTGGCCAGTATGCACGGTTTTCAGATGAGGAAAGAACATTTTTGTAATTTATATATAAGATTTACTGAACAGTGAACAGCATTTATTTAAGCGTCTTCATCACGACATATCATGTATTGAAAATCTGCCATAAAAATTTACAGTCAGCTCTTCTGTCTGTTTAAATAGGAGAAGTTGCCATCACTCCAAGAGTTTGACGTTCGTTACACAGACGCCTGGTAACTGCGTATCGCGTTAAGAGAGCACATCACCCTCCACTGCTGCAGTGGTCCCTGACCTGGTGACAGAATGCTTCATGTGTCTGTATTCTCGCATTAGTAAGAACCTAGGTTACAGATCTGATGACGGTGTCTTGCTGTTCATGATTTATCCAGAAATCTTGCCTGTTCGTAGCTCATTTGCGCAGGCTGCATAAGTTGGACGCTGGGCTACCAGTGGTCTTACTTTTCTGAATTGACAGTCAACACGTTCGGCAGCAACAGAAAGGAATAAAAGTGCGGAAGCCGTGGGCTTTCTATGTGATTGCACATTGTTTGTTGTACATTCAGCTAGTTAAATTGACAGCTGCGGTGGGCCTGTGGGGCGTCCATGAAAAGTCATGTGCGGAAGATTTGTGTCTAGATTTCATTCCGGGTTTGTGTCAGTGGTTTCAAACTCTCAGAACTGCGTTGTTGTACAAGAATCAGTGTAAAAATGTCAATTTTCGATCATGTCATTAGTAGCCAGGCACGCTGATCACTCTCAGGTGTAGATATATTTGTGACGACAATTTGTAAATTGATAAAATCTGAAGTCATTTTTCTCTGCTTGTTATTTATGCGAAATGCTTAGGGTTTCTGTTCGCCATGCCACTGCTAGTTGAAGAGATCTGAATCCAGAACAGTTTGATTGTGACATTTGGAAAGATGGAGTGAGCTTTAGTTATTGCGGAGCATTTTGGTTTGGCTCTGATGATCCAGTAGTGGGCATTATTGTGGTTGATTTGGTTGAGTTTGGCTTCGACCTTCGAGATCTGCCATACTTTTATGCATAGAAATTTAGTCGGGACTTATTCTGGCACGTGAGGTGGGGTCCTTGGGAGAGCAGCAGTTTTACATTTTTTATAGAGGCCTTCAGAAAACGTATTTCAGTCGGTTGTGTGCTATTCTGAAGTCTCATATGTTATTTGCGTATCAAAAGGATTCCCTTGTGTTTTGTTAGATCTGCAATATATTTTGTACCACAAAAACGATGACCAAATAACGCTTTCATATACTGTGCTTAGAATTTAGAAATAAGAGAGAGAACTTTGCGTGCTGCTCTTGGTATTGACTGACACCATATTTTCAATGAATACTCTCTGGAAGCCAATTTCTGTTATGCACTATCCTATCGAAATTTTTTGTAGACTTTCGAGTTAGACTTTCAAATGAATGTTTGCTAAATTGCTTTCACGTTTCTATATTACTAATCAATGTTTTACAAGCAATATATCGTTAATTCGTATTATTTGATACGCTGAACCTACTGCCGCATGCGACCCTGGTGATGGCGTGGTTCTATGAATATTTTGTTGGCAATAACAGCGAAATTAAACAATTAGAACCTGCATAAATGACTGTTTATTAAGTACACATCTGTTTAGTCCAATCCAGCCATTAAGTCTAACACAGTCATTTAGTCCAACCCAGCGTTTAGTCCAACCCAACTGTTTAGTCCAATGAGGCCATATAGTCTAACCAGGCGATTTAGTCCAACCCAACCATACGACCAACCCAACTGTTTAGTCCAGCCCAACAGTTTTGTCTCACCCATGCATTTAGTCCAACCCAGTCATTTGGCATAACCCAGCCATTTAGTCTAATCTAGCTGTTTAGTCCAACCTAACCGTTAAGTCAAACCAATCCATGTTGTTGGCTTGCTGTGGTCGTGTTTGTACTTCATCCCAAAGATCTTTCAATCCATGGAAGTCTAGGAAGTCTCTCTGTAATCCTGTAAGCAAGTGTGTAACATTTGCGTTAATATGTAATTAAGATACATGCATAATTATTTTTCTTATTCTTCTGTTTCGTATAATCGTATTCCTGACCAGGACAACTAATTGTAAACAATGTAATTAACGTTCAGTTGAATGTAATGTAAAATGTAATCATATAATGTTTATCACCCTACACAGAATCTAGCTTTCTCAAGAGGATGCTGGTACAATTGGCGTGTATTTTTTTCCCTGAAAACAAAACGAGTGTGAATGAGGGGAATGATCGATTTCTGTTTTTTTACCATTCCTCGGATGGCTAGAATCTTTCGGAATACTGGAGCATGCTGGAAATGAGTGGAATGGAATACCCGGATCGTTGAATGCATTCAGAAAATTATTTGAATTGCATTCTCAGAAATTAATTGAATTTTAATACTGGAGCATTGATTCAGTTGGGAGCATTAGCAGTACTTCATTGCAGGTTAGCAAACAGAACATTTTCCTGGGGCTGCTCAAACAGTGCTCATATTGCAAACGCATGAAGCAGCATACTAAGTGCACCCTTACAACCCCACTCCCCATTCTAAAAAGAAAAATTCACTGGAATTGGATCAATTGTGTGGGCCAACTTTTTTATCCAGGGGTGAGAGCTCGAGCATTCCCTATTTGCGCCCCTGCTTCAATTAACATTCGCACTGCTGTAGAACACTTTAACGACCTGCTGTGTTTGTTTCCCAGTCACTTGTGATACACGCGCTCGTGGTTGAAGTGTTTGGAGCATGCATATTTGGTCTTAATGGAGCATTCTAGTCTGAATAATTGATGCAGATTTGTTCTTTCTTGTCCTAGTTACGTTCTTTTAAGGACGGATTGATGATGCGGTAACATTTTATGGAGATGACGTGTTGTTGCCATTGTTGATCGATAACTAATGATTTTGGTTGAGTTGTTGTTAGGGTAATGTTTTGTTGTTCGGATTGAGTGAGCATCATGTGTTCTTGATCGAGGTTGTGTGTTCCTGTTGCAATTGATGGGAATAAGGTACAGCGTTGTTATAGTTGCAGTGGATCAAGACGCGTATCTCTCGTGTGTGAGAGTAACTGTGCCAAAGTTTTCTTCTAAGGCTCATTGCTGGCTCAACGCAAAGGATGCATCTGATGTCGTCGTCGTTGACTGAATGCCGTGTACAGTATTTCGTTGATATTTCCTCATCGAACGTCGCCAGCCAGACGATTAGCATCTAAACCATAGACAGAGACTTGTACCTGAGTTTTGGGATAGGTCCAAAAATTGAGGCTTGGGGAACAGGTCTGAAATAATTTCAATTCCCAAACAACTGGATGCAGCAAATAAAGATGAGCTGTGGAAAGCACTATAAATTTACAATATTTATGAAATATTTTTTGATATATTGAGGGGGTATAAGCAGCTCCACCTGAAATTTTTGAGGGGCTTTGTCCCCTCCTTTCCCCCGAAGTCTCTGCCCCTGGTAGAAACATTTGTATTGAAGCCCGGATGTTTCATTCGTTTGCGGTTCAGTTTGTTGAATTTCATTTACAATTGAGTCATTTAGGCTGAACAGCAAATAAAAAGCTGATGTTTATAATACATTGTAAAGATCTATTCTAATATTATTTTAAGGTTAAATATATTTTGTTTTGACCGTCATGTGAATATTTTTTCATTTAATTGTGATCCTAATTTTTGTTCGTGGTATCGAGAGAAGTGTTTAGAATTTTTGCTATTTCTAAATGTAATTAATTTGCCATTGTTACGCCAATTTTTGTAGTCATAGCTATTATTATAATTTTTTCGCCTGCATTGGTTGCGTTTTTCGGTTTTTGTCTGCGAGGACTTGTTTCAAATAATTTTTTACCTGAAGGCCATCTTTGAAGTATATTTCCTTCTGTGACAGTACACTTGGTCAGACACATGAATTAAATGTGCGGTTGGCAACCTTAGAGTTGGCAGTGTACGTGAGATGTAGGTATGGTCACTGGATCAATTATCAATCTAAAGAGAGAGAGAGATACCTGGTTTGAGGTGTTGGAGTGTGTGTAAAAAGCATCCATCTTATGGTGTTAAGTGTTTTTGGCAACTGGTCACTGCGCTGGTTTTCTGGGTTAGTCACTACTACGATGGGGATGCCACTTTCTGTCCTTGGTGTCAAGTCATTGCCTATTGTCCTGAGTGGAGTCATTGCCTATTGTCATGAGTAGAGTCATTGCCTATTGTCATGAGTAGAGTCATTGCCTATTGTCATGAGCAGAGTGCTCATGACAATAGGCAACCAGGCCATATTTTCGTGCGTGAAGTCAATGACTATTTGCATGATGTTATATTCTATGTTAATGGGTCAAGTTTTATTTTATTTTAAAAGTTATTTTCTCTTTTAATGTGCCCCATGACAACCTATTGTATTGAATCAAGGAGATGCTGCCTTTTAGTGGGCAAATGATTCTCTATTTAAATCTATCATACAGTGTGAATTTTATTGGGTCAGGTCGCTGTCTAAGTTAACATGTCAAGTGACTGCCTTTTTGTATTGAATTATTTCCTGAAGTGAAGTAATCGATTCATTTGACACATCGGAATGTTGAATCACGTAATGTATATGAGGCCGGGTTCTCAGTGTTTGAGGCTTTAGAGAAATTCTGCCTTGTCCTCGGTGTAAGCACTTTTGCGGGGTTCTCAGAAGGCGCTAGAAACTACGTGGGTAGCTACTTATATACCTCAGTAGAGCTTCACAGGTGGTCGGTTCTACAGATATCTTGCCTTAGAACAACATTGCAGATGAAATCGCTTGTTACTGACCCAGTGTGACCAGGAATTGAACTCAAAATCATTTGGTACTGTTACGCTTGTCCAGTGTACGAGAAGATTCCCTTGTCGTGTTCTAGCATTACTTGCCAACCGGTATTTGAATCTATTTTTGCTAAATTCTGCTTAGTGATCGTGCTTTCGTTTAACTGTCGAGTATGTTTTGATCTGTGGTTGTGTTGTGATTTGTGTCGTCGTTGTGCCGCTTAGCATTCATTCGTTCTCTTGTTTTATTTGTGCCTCTGTCGTGAGACGTTTGATCTTTTCATTTCTACTTTCTCTTGAGGCCGTCGTTTTGCGTTAATAGTGCTTGTCTTGTGTTTGAAAATCGTGTGATCCGGTGTCGACGTTTGAAGATTTGTTACTGTATATTAGAATCTGTTTGAGGGCATTAACCCTTGAAGCCGTAGAGGCAGGAGCGGCGATCCCGGGGGTGGAGGTTGAGGAAGACAAGTTTCCCAACTTTTACAGATAGGGGACACATTATACGTATGTTCCGACCCCCCCACAGTTTCTATCCCACTCATTGGGTGTACCACTCCTGTCAAATAAGATCGCCGCCTTTGTGTAGAGGTGCTACTGACCCTTTAAGTGCTGGTTTTTTTAGCACTTTAAAGATAACCTACATTGGTTTCCCAGTTGCTATTAAAACATGATCATCATAAAGTGTTAAGTGCTAACCTTTTAATAACTTACCCTTTATGATCCAACCATTTAAATCCTACCCCTCTTAGTGCTACATCTTTCGCTACCTAGCCTTTGAGCAATTACTCTTTTAAATGCTTACGCTATAAGGGCTACTCCTTGTAAAGCTTCCTCTTGAAGCACTGAATGTAAGTGCTGACCATTTTAGCACTAATCCCTGTAGTGTTTTGCAGTTTGCTGTTGCCAACACAAAGTTAAATAATTATGGTAGACCTGCCATAATTTTCTTCATGGTGTGACTGCTGATGTGACCGTACCCTGTGGGACAGTGGATTAGGATTCAAATCATTGTGGTTGGATATGTGACAGTGTGTAGGCTATGGAGTTGAAATTTAGGATATGCCATTACATTTTAGTTCGAGCCTAAACTTATTTGACAGAATCTGGTGATCCTCTGTATGATATGTTGGCCAACTTGGTGCTATATTATTTTCACGAAAATTGTAGCTGTCGGTTTTTTTATACGTCTTTCATCTCTTGCGCCCGGGGACGTTAGTCTGACGTCACAAATGTCTTCTAGCAAAATGCGACCAATTAGTTCTTGCTATTAATTTAGGAGTAAGGTAATTTCATCTTTGTGTGTTTGTCTTTTTGTCTACACTGTCCTAAATGCTGTGGGCCTTGACCAAGGGCCTCGTCCGGGCTGCACTTCTTAATTTGTATCTTGACAGTGTGTCCCTGGTCTTGATACTTGCTTGTGCTAAACGTTCCAGCCTTGTGTGCGCGTCAGCCTTGTCGCGGTCCTCATAGATCGAAGATTCCGCTGAGAATTTCCTGGACAGGGCTTGAGAGGGCTTGTAAAATAAAAGATGAACGAGTCTTGTGTTTGTTTTAATATTATCGTTTAGCCTATCTGATCGACGAACACTGCGCTCTTCAGACTGTGAAGACCTGTAGGTCCCGCGCTCCCCTTACAGGGATTCGCTCACATCGATTCTTCTCGTGTATTGAACTGTTTTCATTGAACAGTCTTTCACGTAAAGTCGAACTTTACCGCTGAAGAGAGCTCAGAAACAGTTTCATATGATCTTAAGACGCACTTCTTTAGATCTAATAGGCGTGTTAATGGCGTCTTTGTGAAGTCAAAACTTGTTCAGTTATATAATATTACAGGCATTGTGTGAATGTGTTACTCTGCACCCCTCCTACATAACCCCCCAGTGCCTCCCTCATCATCATTTCCGCCATGATAATGAACAAATACTAGGGCTATTCTGTCTACATAACGTATGACAAAGACAAATATTGGCGATCGGGGTTTTCGGGTCGCTGGTCCACGTACCTGCATCCATTCAGAAGATCAAAACCCTTTCTGCCTTCCAAAAAACAGTCAACATTACACTTTCTAGGCAATGGCCGCAATGCCGAGCATTAGTTTTTTTTACATTTGTGCTGATAGTAAACTGTTATGTAAAAGCACCCTAGACGTACCTTGCTACTGACTGTGCTCTATAAATTGTAATTACTATTGCAAAATACGGTTATATATCACGCACCTCTGCCGTTTTCCTGTTTCCCCTTCTGCAGGTGCTCTAATTCATCCGCTTACCGCTGAATTCGGTAGAGGACGCTAGTGTGGCCGACACTGACTACTGTGTCATTTAGATCCAACTAATACCTTATTTCTTTCTGTCATCTGTTGGTACATGTATATCTGTAGGGCCTATGTCACCTCACTTCATTTCTTACTTCGTAATTATGATACTTTGTGACTGAATGCGTATCACGTATGCAGTCCTCGTTGCAACGTATTGCAAAGTTTGACGGCCCAAGTTTTCACCGAGGCAGGTCTACTAGGGCCTACATCACACTACAAAACGCTTAACAATGTGACAACTCTGCAAAATGCATTGATGTTTCACACCTGGTTTCACCTATAGTCTCACCTGTTCATCTTGCCCTTACTCCATCTTTGACCTATAATATTGATGTCTTCGTTGGTCTACATGTTCTTCGTTCCTGCCCATCCGTGTCTTTTTAACTCCAGCAACCATCGGGTCAATTAGTGAAATTCCCTTTTCTACAACCTTGAATTCACACAACTCAAGCGTTTGCCTCGCCTCTCTCGTGCCTCAGATCCACTCTGCCGACTACCACAGCACACAATTCCCACTTCAACTCCACCCAAAGCGACTCATTCCTGCTCACCCGTCGACTCATAGCTCATTCACCTGCCCTAACCATCCGACAAATCTTATTCAAATTTCGGTAAAAAATAAATAAATGAAATGGACGATGTTGTACGAATCTCAATAATTCAATGAACCAATCAATGAATAGTGTCATTGTTTCGAACCATGATAAAATTATAATTACAAGTTTATTTTAATCAGAGTCAATCAGGTTTGGTAGCAAAAGGAGGACCCAAGAGACAAATTACAAGGCTAAAATGGAACCTCTGTAGGTAGCGCCTACAGTCGAATGATAGAGGTCATATTGATCAGTATGAGATTTTACATAGAACGATTGAAAACCAAACTGTTATTCACAAACAGTAATTTCAACTCTCGTAGCTTCTAAGAAATTTGAATTTAACTAGCTGATGCAGTGAAGCTAATAATAAAAATGCTTAATTTGACGTCTGATTTAAACGATATCAACTCTCAAAATAGCGCACCTCTTAGCGTTAGCAAGCCATCGATATTAAAGCAGGCCTACAATGTGAGCGGCAAATCAATGATTTCAGTGGAGTTTCATTACAACATTTCCATTGTTGCCATAACTGTTGTTGGTGCTCGCTTGTTTCCGAGTATTATGCCTCGAATGTGCCACATTGACCCGTAATTGGCGTCTATGGTTTCGGGGCAATGAAGGTGCTTTGTTACCTCTGAATGACCGAGGCGGATGCAGTCGGGGGGACTGACGACAGCTTTTGAAAGACTTGGCATCGCAGTGAAATAGACATAAATAGTTGCGAACCAATATTCGATAAGCCATCGAAGGAGGATCGTGAGAGCGGATTGTTCGACAACAATATTAACACTTAGTTCAAGCAGGGGCAGAAAGAGACTACTTCGGCACGGAAGGGTTCCCATTAAACTGTGATAATAGGCGCACTCAACAGTCGAACGTCCGTTCGCCCGAGGCACCCGTCCGTCGACTGCGAGAGTCTTTGAGCGGCGGCCATTCCGTTAAATCAATCAGCACCCATTGTATGCAAAAACGGGTTTGAAATTAACGATTCTCCGCGGTCAACCTTTTCAATCTCGCACCGTCGGCCGAGTCCCATTAGCAGAGAACGGGAACGCGGACCTGCCGAACGGGCATCTAGGGAACTCGGGGGTCGCGAAAACCGCTTCCGGAAGTCACCGACGCTGGGGGTTGAGGCGGCGCTAATTGAAACCGGCCCCCGGATGAATGATGACGTCAGAGGGGTCACGACGGTGGATGGTGCGAGGGCTAGAGGCGTAATTGGTGAGAGCGGTGGTGGTAGAGGCGAGCAATATTAGTGGAAACGGAGAGATTGGTTTCGTTGATTGGGTGGGCGGATCGAATGATGGCAGCGCTGGTGTGAGGTGGGAGTGGGTATACTCGTAGGCTGCTGTGGGTGTATTCGACAGGCAGTTCATGCATGCGACGGCTGTATGGTCGAGGAAGAGAAACAAGTGTTTTGTAGGTATGCATAAACAGCGACCCAATCCTAACCACTACGTCTGAAGTCATCTTGCATCGCATGCAGCAGCAGCAGGTGTTGGTTCTTCGCACGTTGATCTTTCGTCACCAGTAGCCGCACCTTGCAACAGGCGCTTCTACATGAAATACAAATGGCAATAATATTGTCAAATGCAATCGAATGTCTGTTTAAATGGCGTAGAGCTTCGCCTGCAATCGTAGTAGATATTTACATGAGTTCAACTATAACTATATCATCATAATCGTCAGCATCTTCATCATCAGCATCATCACCATCATCTTCATCGTCATCGTCGTCGTCGTCGTCGTCGTCGCTATCATCATCATCATTATCATCATCATTATCATCATCGTCATCACCACCACCATCAGTATCATCATCATTATCATCGTCATCGTCATCATCATCATCATCACCACCACCATCATAGTCGACAAGAATGATCAATCATTGTTCTAAATCACTTGTCAAGTCCATTGTTCCTCTGAGGAAATAACTTAGATGCAGCCGTATTCGTTGTGCTATTGTGACTAACGTACATAAAAAACCTTGGAAAATATCAATCCAATCACTTTGAGGAGGGTACAACAAATGTCTCACGATTTAAAACTTTGAAGACTTCTTACACCGCAGCCTATGCAGTCGCATACGTTTAGGTTTTTCCTCGGCAATAGCGGTGACATAATTCTTTAGAAACCGCAGCAGACAATGATGTACGAGTTGGTCATCATTACCATCATCTCTCCAACTCCAGATGTACAATTACAATCCGTCTGTGCGTCGATTCCTCTCTCGGTTGCAAGGGAATTAGATGAACGACGACGGGTAAGAACGAGCATGGTCGTGTCAAGGGCGGTCTCTGACAGACGATCCATTCTGTCGAACACCCGCCACTCCTCACTCTCGGCTGCTGCAGAAGTTGTGGGTGTGTCCGTCATTAGCAGCTAGCGAGCGCCAAAGGAGACGATCTATTATCTGAGACATCACGACAAAGATAGCCTACCCTACGACGACTGCGGTACAAGGCCACCCTCATATCCCTATGATGCGCCGGAGTGTACACTATATTCACAGGAACCATGCAAGTCTAATCAGGAGGCTGTCCTTTTATAGATCGAAGAGTCTCTGAATCCTGCGTCTTATGGTGGCTGCTCGAGGGTCCAGAGGCTGCCAGTCATCGGAGGAGGAGGCGACTGATGACAGAACGTACCTCGAGGACATCTCCCGCCAGCAGCATCTGAAGCGCCGATCGCTCGTAAGAGTATAATTACCACACTTGGATGATGATGATGATGACGATGATGATGATGACGATGATGATGACGACGACGATGATTACTCCCCTGATTAGAACAACGATTCCTTCTGCTACTATTGCAATCGACCTCCTCCTCTTCTTCCTCCTCCTCCTCCTCCTCCTCCTCATTGTCCTGCTGCTCTTTCTTCTACCCCCTCCTCCTTGGAAGAATACTGCCTACGAAGTTTTAAGTCGAAAATAAAAGAAGAAACCAAGCTATTTATAATAACTCAGATTTTCAGTTGGATCGATTCATTTAGTATGATTACCAGTGAAGGAGACTTATGGGGCGGGAGGGGGCTGTCCCCTCATAAATCCTAGGTGATGGGGATGGAGCCGCTTATATCCCTTCGAATATTTCATAAATATTTTATAAATATTGAAAATTTCTAGTGGTTTTCACTGCTAACACTTTTCTGCTGCATCCATGTCTTGGAATTGAAATTTGTTTCCGATCTGTCCCTCAAACCCCATTTTTTTCGACCTCTCCCCAATTACAAGTTATTCTCGACCAACACTGAGTGTTTCTACACCGTTGTTTAAAATTATGTGGCGACTACACTCGCACAACTTCCTTATACACAATTGCGTGTATATGTTAAAATGTTTTCAGAAATAGCAGTTCAGACGCATACATAAATTAATGCGTATATGAGCGGATGATGGGACGTGGACGAGGGTGGGATATGAGGGCAAAGCATCGTTAGAGGTGAAAACATATTCGCAGTAATGAGGAATGTGTTTCTCTTAATAGTAATCATTTGATGATTGTTATTGGCATGTTCGCAGTAATGAAGATAGGACTCTAAAGTATTTTGCAAATTTCAGCGAAAATATTGATGTATCATGTAAGGAATTTAATGTAAACCAATGGCATATCATATCTCATCCACTGACTTTAATCCAATGAAACGTTTTATTTCATAATAGTTAATGTTGCATATATTACAGACAATTAGTTATAAATAAATAATCAAGGGGCTAGCCACATGCGGTCTTGTAATCAAGTGTTTGGCGCAGAAGACAATGGGCGTTTACGAACAGCAGGTGCACGATCAATTGCAAAATGGATGGGTTATAATTATGAGGTCTGCAGTTTAAGTCTTTTTATCAAGGTTGATTCCAAGATTGTGGACAGGAGAAGAGTAAGGCGCGGGAGAAAGGAAATATGTTGGAATATAGGTAAGAAGGATATCGGCTGGTTTGCGTATGTTGCTTGTGGAAGCCAATAATGAGGAGCTCTGTTTTACGGGTCTATATAGTTTACGCTCTTGACATAGCAGGTCGGCGGTCATCCAGGTTGCTGATATCTTGGTTATGGTATCCGTGTAATACTTTTGTATATTACTTATACAGAGTGTGTGTTTAAAAGAGTAAGGGGAGACAGATATGAACAGTTTAGTATCGTCGACATCTTCAATTTTCCATCCGGGCTGATCGGACTCTGGTCGAAGGTGTCGCGTTCTATATACACTTGATGGGAGGCGGTTTGTCTTCAGATAATCTATTCCGCGTTTTTAAGTTGCACCATCGTAATGATAATCTTTCTATAATAGAATTAATTTTGCCTTACGGCCCTGAGCTTCACTTGAAAATGAATTTTTAACTGAACGGTCCTTAAATTCGCGTCTTCCGCGAGCGTTCCGTCTCAGAGAGAAGTTGTGGTTATATAATTAAGGCGCCTGATTAGGTTTATAATTATATCGAATGTCGGCGAATTAAGATTGTACAAAGATCGGAATTGAAGGTGAAAAGTGTCTGCTGAAAACAGTCACGCTGACCTAGAAATTCGCAGAAGAACGTCGTGTTAAGATATTCATATATCGCCAGAGCGTTCCGTTCGTGAGCTTTTCTTGGGATTGAAAGAAACGTTTAAATTCATAGGTTAGATGCACAAAATTATTAAAAAGTAAAGGCATCAGGCTAATCAAATGGCTTACTTGCTGCCCGCTCAGCTGCCTGCACTATAGTGACCAGAAGCATGATTAAGGCTGCAAAAGCTAGCAGTTACATAATAATATTTTGATGGTGCTGAAAGGTTTGCTAATTTAGGGAAGAATCAAAGCATGAGGAGAGAGGAGAAGAAGAAGAGGAATATTACGAGAAAGTTGAGGAAGCATATTGAGGAGGGATATAGGGCTATAGGAGCATGGAAAGAACAAGAGAGCGGGGTAGGGGCGAGTATGGAGGGAGGGAAGGAAGGAAGTCGACTTCAATGAATGTCATGATAAATTAGCAAAGTTGGTCGAGGAGACGAAGCGTCGCAAGTCATTGATGACCCACTGTTTCTTGTGATGAATTTCACCCATGCAAGCAACCCCCATCCACCCGCCCACAATCGCCCTCCCCCGCTGTTTTCCTCTTCCTACTTCTGCTGGTCTTTGTCTAGCTGCAGCATCTGGCTACTCATCTGCTGCCCTCTTCCACGCATAAGTGACCCGTGACCATTGACTGACCACACACTGCGAAGATGACTGACCAAGCATACACTGAAGTCATCAGTCAGTCAATCACTCACTCAGTCAGTCAGTCACTCATTCAGCCAGTCAGTCAGTCAGTCAGTCAGTCAGCAGATCGATGGATCAGTAAGTTTGTCTGTGAGTTCGTCTATTACTTCGGCTTTCTGTTTGTGTGCCTTAACTTACATGTACATGCAGCAATGACAACTGTAGAAATCATCATGACCATCATAGGCATCATCATCATCGTCATCATCGTCATCATCCTCCTCCTCCTCATCATCATCATCATCGCCATCATTATCACCATCATTATTATAAAGAAAGTATGATGCATGGCTTCAGTCTCGTTGGTCTCGCACGTAGACGTATTCATCACCTTGTGATGATGTGGGAACTTCATGGCTGAGTGACCGGCTAATGAACCTAGGGCTACGCCGGTCAACACCATATACACGCGAGAAAAGCAAATCAGCAGACACCTAAATAAACCTCGACTAATAAACTAAGTTGTCAGCTTTGGAATAAATACACAAAAAGGGTTGTGAACAGACAGCGGAACTGTAACCGAATGTTCTTAGGCGCTTAACTGTCAAATCTATAGGATCATGCTGTCGCTGTACTATGCCAATCTATGTTTTGTTTAGATATCTGTCTCCGTCTGTCCATTTGTCTGTCTGTCTGTCTGTCTCTGTCTCTCTCTTTATCTGTCTGTCTGACTCTCTCTCTGTCTCTCTCTCTGTCATCTGTCATCTGGCATCTGTCTCTGTCTCTGTCTGTCTGTCTGTCTCACTCTCTGCGTTTCCCCTCTTCCTCGTCTTCCTACTCTTTCCTCTTCCCTTTTCTAATCCTCATTCTCTGAAAGGTTCTTCGCTATATCTCTTTATCTTTTCTTGTCATCCGTTGTCTCTCCGTCTTCTTCCTTTCCTTTCCTGTTTCCTCGTCCGACCATTCCTTCGTCAGGCAGTCGATTATGAAAAGAAGTAGAAGCGGAGGGGAAGGCGTCCCTAACCTCTCACGATCTGAATTCCGGATCTCTGGCATCTTCCCCTGGCGACTAAGACGCCCTCTGGCGAATCCAAGGCCCACGCCGTGTATCAACGTCCGCGACGCCTGGCGACCGTCTTCGACCGCCAGACGGCGCTGGACAAACCAGCCATGGTGGCTGAGGAGGCCTCTCGTACCCACCACCACAACCACCACCAACGACGACATCCATATTAATGTCAAGCGCCGCTTTCTCCCATTTCCTACGACACTCCGTTCATTATACCAACTCCCGACGGCCGTTACGATGCCCGGCATCGACCCCTTGCCCTCCCGCCCCAAAGAGGCGCCCTCCGGCTGGCCAGCAGATACGCCGTCTGCCTCTCCGTCCGTCCGTCCGTCCGTCCTTCGAAGCCTGATCAAACGAACAACTGGCTACGGTCCGTTCGAGACGCGTGGGACCCATTAAAATTAACGCCGCTCAGCGATAAATCACGACGGTAGGACAAACTATGACACAGCTGATGATAGCCAGCCAACGATGCAGCCAGACCACGGCGCACATCACCACCGGCGCTGGATCAGGCACTGTACGCCACTGACATCACCGGCGACCGAAATGAAAGCGTTCATTATGAGTGGTCTTAGTTCCGGTTGCTGCATGCAATGACGCCTGCTTTTCAATCGCACCCTTTCGTCCCTCTCTCTCTACTTCACATTCTCTTTATGTCTTTTTATGTCTTCTTATGTCTTCTTATGTCTTCTTATGTCTTCTTATGTCTTCTTATGTCTTCTTATGTCTTCTTATGTCTTCGTATGTGTTCTCATGTCTTCTTATGTCTTCTTATGTTTCTTATGTCTTCTTATGTCTTCTTATGTCTTCTTATGTCTTCTTATGTCTTCTTATGTCTTCTTATGTCTTCTTATGTCTTCGTATGTGTTCTCATGTCTTCTTATGTCTTCTTATGTTTCTTATGTTTCTTATGTCTTCTTATGTCTTCTTATGTCTTCTTATGTCTTCTTATGTCTTCTTATGTCTTCGTATGTATTCTCATGCCTTCTTATGTCTTCTTATGTCTTCTTATGTCTTCTTATGTCTTCGTATGTGTTCTCATGTCTTCTTATGTCTTCGTATGTATTCTCATGTCTTCCTATGTCTTCTTATGTCTTTTTATGTCTTCTTATGTCTTCTTATGTCTTCGTATGTATTCTCATGCTATTCTTATGTCTTCTTATGTCTTCTTATGTATTCTCATGCCTTCTTATGTCTTCTTATGTCTTCGTATGTGTTCTCATGTCTTCTTATGTCTTCTTATGTCTTCGTATGTGTTCTCATGTCTTCTTATGTCTTCTTATGTCTTCTTATGTCTTCGTATGTATTCTCATGTCTTCCTATGTCTTCTTATGTCTTCTTATGTCTTCTTATGTCTTCTTATGTCTTCGTATGTATTCTCATGCTATTCTTATGTCTTCTTATGTCTTCTTATGTATTCTCATGCCTTCTTATGTCTTCTTATGTCTTCGTATGTGTTCTCATGTCTTCTCATGCCTTCTTATGTCTTCTTATGTCTTCTTATGTCTTCTTATGTCTTCTTATGTCTTCGTATGTATTCTCATGCCTTCTTATGTCTTCTTATGTCTTCTTATGTCTTCTTATGTCTTCTTATGTCTTCTTATGTCTTCTTATGTCTTCTTATGTCTTCGTATGTATTCTCATGTCTTCTTATGTCTTCTTATGTCTTCGTATGTATTCTCATGCCTTCTTATATCTTCTTATGTCTTCTTATGTCTTCGTATGTATTCTCATGCTATTCTTATGTCTTCTTATGTCTTCTTATGTATTCTCATGCCTTCTTATGTCTTCTTATGTCTTCGTATGTGTTCTCATGTCTTCTTATGTCTTCTTATGTCTTCGTATGTGTTCTCATGTCTTCTTATGTCTTCTTATGTCTTCTTATGTCTTCGTATGTATTCTCATGCCTTCTTATGTCTTCTTATGTCTTCTTATGTCTTCTTATGTCTTCTTATGTCTTCGTATGTATTCTCATGCCTTCTTATGTCTTCTTATGTCTTCTTATGTCTTCTTATGTCTTCTTATGTCTTCTTATGTCTTCTTATGTCTTCGTATGTATTCTCATGTCTTCTTATGTCTTCTTATGTCTTCGTATGTATTCTCATGCCTTCTTATATCTTCTTATGTCTTCTTATGTCTTCTTATGTCTTCGTATGTATTCTCATGCCTTCTTATGTCTTCTTATGTCTTCTTATGTCTTCTTATGTCTTCTTATGTCTTCGTATGTATTCTCATGCCTTCTTATGTCTTCTTATGTCTTCTTATGTCTTCTTATGTCTTCTTATGTCTTCTTATGTCTTCGTATGTATTCTCATGTCTTCTTATGTCTTCTTATGTCTTCGTATGTATTCTCATGCCTTCTTATGTCTTCTTTTGTATTCTTATATCGTCTGATGCCTTCTTATGTATTCTTATGTCTTCAATGTCTGCTTCGCTACGTACTACTTTCAATACTGCCTATATTGTTCTTAGCTAAGCTTCTTCCATTTCCTATGATTCCTAACATCCTTCCTTCGTCTTTCATCACTCCAAAGTTCCAGCGCGACCATATATCTCAATTCTTTACCAGAGAGCAGAAAGCGTTGAAGTTCTTTTCTTTTGGCTCACTGTCTATGCAGTAAGAAATAGTAACAACGCAGGCGTAATATATCTGTAAGCACCGCCTTTGAATGATACTTCAATCAATCAATCACTCAATCACTCAATCAATCAACCACTCACTCGATCGATCGATCAATCAATCAATCAATCAACCAACCAACCAACCAATCAATCAATCAATCAATCAATCAATAGCAGCTTATTCAGCAACCCAAACCAATTAGGTTCTATAGGTTAAGTGCCTGTAATAATTATAGTATACTTACTCGCTTGCTTCACAAGCCCCCACATAGAGTTCTAGTTAACAGCATCTATCGTCGGCAATCATTGACTAATAAAATAGGTGTTGATCTATATAGCTATGATCAAACCTTGGCTTCCATTCGTCAAAATGTCACTCTTTCATCCCAACTTCACTACATCGTGTTCTTCACTGGCGTCGATTAATCGTTTCGTACACACATCGCTCGATTTCACAACACAGCCGTCATTGACCAATCGTCGATACAGATAGAACTCACTCGAGATCAATATTCATTTAAGGCTAACTACTATGTGATCAGTTTATATCGCTATAGATGAAGTGAACAAGCAGCGTAAATATATATTATATATATATATTATGTATATATTATGTATATATATATATATATAGCATGCATTCGTCAAAACATTTGGTTAGATCATACGTGTATGACATTTAGCATCATTTAGGTCATAGCAGCCAGAGAGCGTCTCTGAGTAGATATCTTGTTAGGGCGCTATATAAATGCTTGACCACGTTACATCATCGTCAATCAGTCAATCAATCATCATAATCATAATCATCATTGTAAGCGCCATCATCATCGTCACCATCACCAACAGCTGCAGCATCAACGACGTCATCATCATCGTCGTCATCATCATCGTTAAATATGCATGTATGCATCATGTGTCAAAAATGTACACTATGGAATGCAACCAATGAGACGACAGCATAATTTCATATATTGACTGCTTCCGGTCATGCGCCGACGGATGTTGTGGCCCATGGGCGTCATCAGGTCTCCATACAGTCGTCTCTTCTTCTCTTTGTCCGTCTGAGTCTCTGTCTCTGCATGTCCTTAGCTCCTTGTCCTATGGTTATCGGAGTGACCGGATTTTCGGTTTGACACTCATATGGATATGATATATTAAGAGTTCTAATTACAATTGCGGTTTCTAGTGCGTTAGACATCTGCGCCATAGAAGTTATCTGTTATCGATTGATCTAACATTGCATGTCTGTCTGACTGTCTGGTTGCGTGCGTATCTTTTGATATATATGGCGCTGTTTCAGCTCCTGCTTTTACAGTATAGTTTCGCTTTGATTGGTATATCGTGTGTTTTTGCTTATAATCAACTTTTCCTATACTGCAGCTTATCACTGATTGAATTTTTGAATGTTCTTCACCCTATAGTTGATGCCAAACATGGGATTAACACCCAAAATGTTACACTCACTTTAACCTTCAAGATGTAAAGTGGGCGTTTTTTGATAGCATTTATAACATACAAATTACAATAGCCTATAGCCTTGCAAGATGTGAAATTATTCAAATGAAATGTGATTTGATAGCAGCTGTAACATCAAAAACGCTACATTTTAACCTTATACAAGATATGAAATGTGGATTTTGACATACACTTAAAACATGAAATAGGGCATATATGTTGCATTTTAACTAATGTTCGAAATATCAGCACAATAATTATTATGGAAAGGATGAACCGCGCTTTCTGCATTACACCCCGAAACAATATTATGGTTCCATCTTCACACAATATGGAGACTCCAACGAGAAAGTTGGTGTATGGCGAAAAAGAGAATTATTTGACAATTGGATTGGAGTCGATTAATTATTTTTTCATCCATGCGAATAATTCACCGCTAAAAATATTAAAAATGAAATAATTGGGATGCTTTGTCAATTCTACATGTAGCACACAGAGGTGTAACAAGGTTTTGAAAAGTGGAGGGCATAATTTATCTTAACAAAAGTCATCTTAAAAAGCCATTTAAAAAACAAAAGAGAACCGATTCGGAGGGGGCACATGGGAGCACTGAGCACTAAAACTGGAGGGTTTTGCCACCTCCAGTTTTGAAACTGGGGGCCGGTGCCCCTCTGCCCCCCGCTTGTTGCACCTCTGGTAGCATATAATTATGTCGTCGCTCACTATATATCCGTGCATGTATCATCGAGTTGGGTGCATCCGGAATTACACGATTCTCTTCTAATTCGTCCAATACTAAAGTCGGGAGGAAATGGCAGCGTGCATATCCAGCGGCGCTAAGTTTTCGGACAGATCTTCCAGAATCTCTTCTCCATGAGCATTGTTTCCTTTATCTTACAATTGAGCTCTTGTTCCTATATCGTTTGTCATCGTTCTTACTTGTCGGAATCGTTGAGGTTCAAGAATGGTTCAAGAGTTCGTGTGCTCATCGTCAGATATGAATCATATGATGCATGGCTTCCAACTTCTATGTCCGTCTTGTGCACAATGCTTGGCTACAAGATTTCGATAATTCTAATTGAAATCGTTCAGCAATTCAACTTTTCATTCGCATCTCTAACGTACGCGTGTGCGTCTGTCTGTATTCAAACCGCACCACTGCATTTGCTCTGGCAGTGCCAGTCCTAAGCCTGCACAAAGAAAGAGGGCGACGCCTATCATCTTAGTTATGAAACAGCGTCGTTAAAGGTAACTTACCGTACAGTAACCATGCATGTTTTCTATATAAACCCAGTATGCATTGCACTGCATACATACGTATATATATATATACATATATATATACATATATATATACATATATATATATACATATATGTATACATATATATATGTATATATGTATATATATATATATATGTATATGTTAGCATGTACAGTTCGCCTCCATGCATGTATTGATGCATGTATTTACCTGTATATTTATATGTACATACGTATGCATGTATGTATATATTAAAACTGCTTGTCTGCTCCTATGTCTGTACGGTTATGTTTCTGTGTATGCGTGCATTTATCCGGCCTGTTATAGAGCGTCTATTGAACATCACAAGGCGAATGAGTGTGCAACTGTGTGAGTATATCTGTGACTGCGTCCGTCTGCCTGTCTGTCTGTCTGTTCGTCCTTTCGCCTGCCTCTCAGTTAGTTCAGTCTGTCTGTCGCTCTATCCGTCTGTCTGTCCGTTAGGTCAGTCTGTCTGTCGCTCTGTCTGTCTGTCCTTCTGTCCCTCAATCTGTCCTTGTAGCCACTTACGCAGACGCTTTTAGCCAAACGACGGCTTTTAATCGTAGTAATAGAACGGTCGAGCGACGTCCATTGTGGGCGTCGTCCTGTACGTGTGGCTGTTCCTTCCAACGCGACCGCCACCCTCCGCCGCCGTCCCTCCTCCTCCCTCCGACCGATGGGTGGAGAAGAGGCGCAAGGAGAGGAAGGGGATGGCGTGGACACACGGCGGTGGCTTTGGGGCCACAGCGGTGGGGGCCGAGGGTCGTGTCAGCGTGAAGTGGCCGCATTACGCCCGTCATGGTCCTCCGTCGATGGAGCAATGGTTGGCAATCGTCTGTCGTCTGGCGGCGGTGGTCGCTATTAGAAGGCGGGCGACGACGGCAAACAATTAACTGGCGAAGAGATTGAAAGTCATTGAAAAGCTGTCAGAAACTGTTTAACTACATTCCAATCAACAGCTCTTAACGCCGTATCGACCGCACCACTCGACGGATGCTACGGGTCCTGCAGCTGCTGTTATTGGTGGTGAAGTGGTGGTGGTGGAGGGGGGCGGTGGAGGGGTGGTGGTGGTAGCTGTGTTGGTGCTATGAAATATTAATTGAGGCGAGGTCGTCGCTTGATTTCTGGCATCGCAGAGATCTGTAAACAGCGGCGGTGCCAATTGGAATCGCGCCTCTCCTCGTCTGCCAATCAGCCATTGACATCAATATCAGTCGAAGACCTCGATTGTTACGCGCAGTGGCAAACAACCTGGTTATTAGGTTACCTCAACAGACGAAGACGTCTCCTTGGAAACAAAGCGAGTTGCAAAGAGGAAGGGAGGGAGGGAGGACTCTTTCAACGCCTAGAATAAACCTAGCGCCTTCAGTTTCTTAGTCTCCGTGCCTTTCAACGGTTGCTGATATACTTCTCTCTGTCACTGTCTGTCTATTTCTCTGTCTGTTTCTCTGTCTCTCTGTCTGTCTCTGTCTGTCTCTGTCTCTGTCTTGGTCTCTCCCTCTCTCTTATCAGAGCGGCTAGTCGATGCTTAAACTCCAAATAGCTTATTGCATGTATGTATTTCCGTTTATTGAGAAAACATAACTGACAAAACGCAGCCATTTATATATGCAATATAGCAGCCTAAGAGTTAAATCACTGAAAGCAGTTCACCTAATGAGTGCGATAGTATGTCTAAATGTCATGAATTATTAAACGAACCATTACATATTTGTAATATAAAGTTACAAACCGTTAAAAACTTCAGTGAAACTTCGAGAAAAATTGGTGCTTATTGCTTATAGAACTGCGAATATATCATTGAACCTTAACACCATTTGACAGATTTTCGCCTGTGTTGTACATACTCATCCACTACATGATGTACAAATGATCATGCAATCGATCAAACTATAGCAATGTCCGACAAGTATAATGTGACTTCGCCCACAGTTGATAAGGTATAAATACTCTGTCATCGAAACTATGAAATGACCCTTTAGCTGTAGATGTCACGAGGCATGAAACACGTTCTTCAGGTGCACGTTGTAGCTTCTGTTGTACTCAGCTCAACTCTCCCCATTACCTGAAGCTGTCTCTCTCTCTCTGTTGTGTGACATCAATCACTGGCTGCACGTCCCACTGCGGGTCTCATCCACGTCATGTGAAGTCTCTTGACTTCCAAGGGTCAATGGTCTTGCATCCTATATACTGTTAAGGATTTGACAAGTTTATCAGTAGGCAAGTTATTATAAGTGAGTAATTGAGCAAGTGAGTATATGAGTAAGGGAGTAAGTGAGTAAGTGAGTGCTTGAGCAAGTGAATAGTGAGTAATTGAGTAAGTGGGTAATTGAGCAAGTGAGCAAGTAAGTTAGATAGTAAACCGCTAATTTTCAAAGCTTCAACTCTTTGAGATCACAATAACGACAGTCAGCATAATGATAATCTATACAGACTGAACACTTCGAGTGAATGATGCAGCTGTGTATGTAAACCGGTTTCCGATTTGTCCAAGCTTCAGCTGAATGTGCGATGAACTAACTAATTAATTGTACTAATTAATTAGCAATTAACCCCGCCACTGCAGCCCACACTCTGTCAGTGCCAGTCAAAAGCTTGATGAAGGCGTCCTTAAATAGTAAATGCCTAACAATGAGCTACTAATAGATTCAGATTTATCCCTCTATGGAGCAGATGGTCATAAGGGCGTGTATACAGAGGAGCCAGATTATTAACAATGTCCTGTCTCATCGTCACCGTCTGGACGTCTGACCAAGGTTCAAGACGATCCTCCGACGGCCATTGGCAGCAGTGCTGCATATATCCAATCTAGACACCAGACCTAGGGGAAGGGTGGGGCGGAGGGTGAAAGGGGTTAGTGGGTTGGGAATGAGTGTGCAGCTCTCCGGTAGATTTCATCGACAACCGACAGAACGCTTCATGATGACTTTCATGACAATCATACATTGTATTCGTAGGACATCACTAAAATTAAATAATAATAATACACACGCACACACACACACACACACACACACACACATATATATATATATATATATCGTAACTATTGCTGAGAAAGCGCTGAGAACATTCTTGTCCTTATTATTGCTGTATCTCCATTTTCATACTCGACCAATCGCCCAGTCAGTTGTCTGCCTGCTTGTCCGCCTACCTGTCTGCCTGCCTGCATGCCTGCCTCTGTCTGCCAATCTCCACCTGCTTAATTTCCGTTCATCGTAGAAACCCTGGTTGAAACGGAAGTTAAATAATATTGCACCAGAGCGCAACACTTGCCATCGGTCTTAATGGTCCGTCGAACAGGTAGAATATCACAAGAGGCGTCTGTATATACATATGCATCACCACCAGCAGCGCCCCAAGCGACGAGCGGCACGTACACTATATCGTCAGTCGCAATGGCGCTCTTCTTCTCCCGCCTTTTTCGACGACGACGCCAGTCGCCTGCAACAGCCGCATCCGATGACTGCCTCTCTCACCCTCTGCAGTCCGGAAACCGACGGATGCGTGCGTTCAAAGGCGCAGGTTCCGGGCGTCTGTCGTGATTGGCTGGCGCTGAACGCTCGAGGCGGGGCCTGCGGGGCTGCAACGACCAACGGTCGGATGGCGCTGGTGACTACATTAATTCGGACTTGTTGAAGCGGAGCGATTTGCACCGTAATTCGGCGTTTCCGAAGAGGGAGCTATTCCTCTGCCGTTAAGAAAGCAGAAATCACTTCTCCGTTATATAATATCCCCACGAATTACGTGAGTCGCCACAAGTGTAACCGCTGCTTCTGGCCATTTGTGTCTAGCGAAGCGGAATTAATGCCGATTGTAACTAGCTTATGTTCGTCTATACTATTAATTTTTATCTGCATTCTTTACACACAGGTTTTTCAATGAGCATTGGTGCCACCTCAACCTTTGTAAAAATAAATATTTACAGCCAGTTATTTCACAGCTGTTCCTCTGCTTCAAGTGATGATTGAATCTAGATAATGTAGAATAACATAACTAACAGGTAGAATAAGGTAGTCTAAGTAGGTATGACTGCCTCTCTCTCAGCCTCTGTACCATAGTATGGTAAAGATGTCATTATTTTTATTGCACAATTGTCCTGGGGAACGATGACCTGGATGCAATGTAAGTGCGATTCGACAGCAATATAAGACAAGAGGGTTAGCTTCCCTTAAGATATTAGAAGACAACTTAGTCATAGCCAAACGAGGAAATTCTTTATTTCTTATAGGCGACTATAGATTTACACATAGGAATTAAAAACCTCGGAAGAATTACTGACGACTTGATAAATGTAAGAAAATAATTAATTGTATAGCACTCTATTGTAAGCAGAGGTGTAACAAGGTTTTGAATTTTGCCCCCCAGAAATTTGAAAAATGGGGTGCACAAATTATTTTAACAAAGGTAATCTTTAAAAGCCATTGAATAAACATAAAAAGAACCGATTTGGGGGCACATGGGGAGCACTGAGCACCAAAACTGGGGGGCAGGTGCCCCCCTTTACTATCACCTGTAATGTAGCCTATCATATTGTTGTATTATACTGACAATGCATGTATTTTTGTGGTAGTCTAATAATATTACTAATCACATATCACTCAGTGATAGGCTTACCTGTGGGAACCTGCTATATACACTGTACTAGTTTACAGAAACTGTTTTATTATTATTATTATTACTATTACTATTGCTATGATAATAATCTCCGCTTAACGACAGTCAATTTGCCTATGCTTACAAGTATAGAATCAACAGTAGATCACAAGTCAATTCAGTTGTCGGATTTTACTGCATGGTAGCCATGCAAGACGCCCATTGCATAACACTCATAGATCAGGCAGATCGTGTCAGAATCTGGCTATGTTAAGAACTGGAGGAATTTTTTCTGGGTGGATAATTTCTGTTCTGTGCTGGTGTGGGTGGTGGTGTTGGTTGGTCCTCCTGTGGGACTGATGGATGGCTGGGCCGTGCAGCGCCCCCTATCGCCGACCTACGCCGTCGTTCAACACTTGCTACACGACAAGTGGTGTGCGCCACCATCTCGGTCGGCGCCGGCGGAGGGGGGATGGAAGAAGAGGCGGAGGAAGAGGAAGAGGAGGCAACGGTGTTGCTGTTGCTGGTTCTGGTGCTTCTGCTGATGCCGGTTGCAGCGGATGGTGGTGGTAGTGATGCGTCTGCAGCGGCGCTGGCATTATAAAAATTGCACGGACGACTTTCGTCGCCAGTTGCGCGGATTCTGTTGGACGGGACCCAGAGGAGGAGGAGTAGCACCACGAGAGGAGACTGACTGACCGACTGCTGCTGCTGCTGCAGGGAGGGGAGAGACTGCAGATGCCCAGACAAGGGCAGAGAGGAAGGAGTCTGTGATTGGAAGCGAAGAAATCAGAGTATACGTAACGCGGGATTTGATGACTCGCTGGAGGCATCCACTCGTGACGATCGTTTCGGATGAGCGAACGCAGAGGAAGCTATCGAATCCTTCGAGCTAGAACATGACCAATTGGATCTAGGTTTTACAAGAAAGAACTCCTTCAAGAACACCCTGAGGAGAAATTCATTCGTTCGTTTATTTTCAATAACTTCAACAGGAGGCATTCTACGTTCGACGATCCGTTTGTTATATGGAAATAGTCACCACAGCAAGAACGCACCTGTGGCCGACGATTTGAAAAGTTGCTTCTGTTTCTGCGGCCAACGCCTCCTTATACAAGAAGACATCTTAGAGTTGAAAGGCTACAATACGTGACGTCGGGTAAGAAAGAAAACCTCCACCACCCTCTCTTTACTTGGACTCGGCTATCCGGGTGCGCATAATGCCAAGGTCATTTCTCGTCAAGAAGAAGGGCGATCGCATCTTTCGCAGCTATAGAAGCGACGGCTCTGATGCCCCAGGCGTCATAGGCGGAGAGGTCTTTGACGTCACGACAGAGGGGTTCCATGACGCAGACGAAGGAAGACTGGCCCAACCAACCTCTGTCTGGCCTCTCGTCAGCGACGAGGTCAAGGACGCAAATGACGTAATCAGGAACGGAACATCCGATCTGTTCTTTCCACTTCCGGCGCTTGTTCAACCTCTAGCCGTTCGCGTGAAGAACAGCAACGGTCAGTTTCACGCCTCATCTAAGCATATTATATCGTCACAATGCGTATGACATCATCTATCAACGCTGACGTCATCTAGACCAGCATATGCATAGGCAATACCCTTGTGAAAAGGCGCAACACTATAGGCCTATGAGTACACTGCGCAAGTAGCTAATCCAACTAAGCCACCTGTGGCGTCACTTTAAAAAGCGAATTGTAGTAATAATAATAATAATAGCAATAACAATAATAAAAATTATAATAATAATAATAATTAATAATAATAATAATAACAATAACAATAATAATAACAATAGCACTGATAGTATATATATCAGATTAAAAAGCGCTG
>OY365815.1:25190786-25228286 GCA_959347315.1 Bimastos eiseni | reverse complement strand
TAGCTTCAAACTTAGTATTATATATATGAACAAACAAAGATCAAGCCAATCAGCAGAATGCAAGGAGCGAGGCGAGTATGCGGTTAATGGTTTTGCATATAGTCCGAGAGACATTCAGGGAATTACCCAGTCACGATTTGGTGACGTAAAAGAGGATCTTCTGTATGCAATGTAGTGGATGCGTGCGGAAATGGAGAGCCAGTGCGAGACTTCAAGCACATTATGTGGAAATATGCGGAAACCGGGGGAGTCGGGATATACTGAAGGCCATATATATATATATTATATACTATAATATTATATATATATATATAGTTATCACCTAGCTGCATATATTTCTCTTTCAAGATTTCTATATCATTCTATTAAAATTACAATTCAGCCATTTAACAGTGTTAATTTCGTTCACGAAACTAAAACTGGAACTAAATTGAATTGGTGATCGTTCACGAAAACGAAAAAGAGAACTAGAAAGAAATTAACAACTAGAACTAAATAAAAACGGAAAAGATTTTTGCAGAACTAAATAAAAACTAAAACGAAATTGAAATCGTGAACGAAAACTATAGAAATTACAAGTACCAATTTCTTTCCTTCTGTGCTAATTCAAGTCAAATCCAAAATGAAGCATGAAGATCTGGAGCATTAAAAGCAGCAAAGTTGAATGGACGAGACATATAACTACTAAGTAGACATAAATTCGATATCACAATGGGAAAAATATCCAAGAAGAAATGGACAGATATTTATCAGAGGTGACAAAGTATAGTGGAGACAATGCCTCTAGATTTTGGTCCGAACAAAGGATGATTTATCCAACATTATAGCTTTCAATATCATTATCAGGAGCACCAACAAGTATACACGACCAGTAATTCACATCTTCAGTTTGCCAATACAGGATGATTGGAGGTAAGCTCATCTGCCTATATCAAAGCACACCTTAGCAGTCTATGACACAGTATACATTTTATACACCATGCATATGTATATACATATATTTACATGTATATATATATTGTATGTCTGTGTGTCTGTCTGTCTATGTCTCTGTTCATTATAAATGCTGTCGTATACAGGCGATATAAATCCCAGCTATCGAGGGGGAGTGTGGGGTTGGGGGGGGGGCGTGATTTCCGAGGTGGGGAGTGCTATAGTGGCACATGTATCGTCTTCTCCCTTTATCGCTTGACCGTCAGCTGTCACTTGGTCAATGCATCTGACCCGAATGGTCAGCTTGCTCTTTGACCCTAACGTCGTCGTCGTCGTTCGTAGATACACAGTAGATACCCCTTCGTCTACGGACACCCTTCTCATCCTCTCACTTCTTTCCATTTCCCATTGGCCCTCTTCGTAGTATTCCTTCTCCCTCTCTTCTCCCTTTCCGTCCTCTTCTCCATTACTTCCTTCTCAGTTTCCTACTCAGTCTGATGCTCCTCTTTCTCCTACTACTCCACTTCTCCTTCTCTCCTAGCTCTTCTCCTTCTTCTTCTCATCCACTAATTTTTCTTATCTTCTCTTCCACTTGTTCATCTCTTCCATTACCTTCTTTTCCTCCTCTTCTTCTTCATTTCTTCATCATTCTCCCTTTCCTTCTTCTTTTAATCCTGAATTCTTATTCATTCCCTTTGCCTCTTAATCGTTTTTCTTCTCTTCCCTGAATATTTCCAATCATTAGTCTTTCCATTGTCCAGGTCTCCTTGTACTGTCTAGTCGACCATTCTCCAACTCCTCATCTTCCATCATCTTCCACTCCTTTTCCCATTTCCTCCTTCTGTTGTAATATATACTCCTACTATTAAAAGCATCTTTCGCATCCGACTTCTGCTCTCCATCCGCCTGTTCCTACTCCCACTCCTCCTTCCAACTCTTCCCCGAATCCTCCAAGAGCGATGGATGCGAGATGCTGATCGATTATAGAACCCGATTTGCATTTATCTCTGCCGCGCTTCGGAGGAAGAGGAGGAGGGGAAAGAATGGAGGAGTTGGAGGAGGAGAGAAAGGGATGAGCTGGAAGAAGAGAGTCGACTGAAGAGAGTAAGAAGGGAGTAGGGAAGGACGAGGAGGAGGCTGTGAATAAGGAGGATTTAGAGAGGACGAAAAGAGAGAGAGAGAGAGAATAAAAGGAGGGGGAGGTAGGGAGGAGACTATTGGGAGCAGAATAAGAAAGAGGAAGGGAATAGATATGGAGGAGAGGACAGAGGAGGAGGATAAAGAGGAAAGGGAAAAGAGGCGAAAACAAAGGCTGTCATATGTAAAAGGTGATGATAAAACCTCAGATGGATGTAATGTGAAGGAAGGATGGATAACGCGGGACGAAAGCTGATGAGAAAAATAAAAGCTAAATTTATACAAAGCCAGTCGACATGAAACTTGGAGAGAGAGAGCGAGAGAATCATTTCCTCGTCTTCTTTTTCGTTTTTTCCTCCACTTCCTTTTTTTTTCCTCCTCCTCCTTTGAAGGCGAAGAAGAAGAAGAAGTTGTAAGTGAATATGCTACATAGCGTAGACGCATGCGCAGAGAAAGGCCAGGATGTGGAGAATGACCTGAAGTCGCTTTTGGAATTCGATAAGAAAGGCAAAAGACAGAGAAGACGGAGAAGATGAAATGACTCGTTTTGTAACCAGTCAGTCCGTTCTAACGAGACGACATCTGGTCACCGAATGGCCCTGCCTGTGGCGGTCAGCCAGGCTATCATCTAAAGCGGTCATCCAATGTCATCTGATGTGCCATGCCAGATGACAAATGTTGACGCATGACATCTCTCAAGCGAATGATAAGCGCTCACTGCAAACAGTTGATTAGACGCTGTTCAAATCGCTATTCAGCCAAACATGTGAGTGAGAGACGGTGACAAAGAGACATTCAGAAACAAAGAGAGACATGGGAAGAGACAGAAAGAGAGAGCAAGACAAGAAGAGAGAGAGAGAGAGAGAGAGAGAACCGTGCACGCGACCGTACGTGCAGGCGCATCTGCTTGAGTGACCATTTGACTTCTGACCTCACCAATGCTGACCAAGGATCAGATACCCTGTGCATAAAAGAATCTGGCGCTTTAGAAGTCATTAAGTTTGCGAACAAAATTGATTCGTTGCTACAAACTGACCAGCGCAGCCAGAATCTGAATTACATAACTAAAAACACCATATGACGTTTAATACATCAGTATGAGACAAAATGAAATTACAGAGAGTGATTGATGTATCATGCATATATACATGCACACGGATACAATGAAAAATTATGTCATGATGATATACATATATAAATATATATACGTGTATTTGAAAAGTAATGTGGCCTTGCTTTAATAAATCCATCTATGTGGGTGACACAGTGGCCGATCGGTTAGAGCGATCAGCCCATAATGTTCAGTGTGCGCTCAGCGCGCGAGTTCGAACCTCGTCCGGGGAGTCACTGTGTAGGGACCTTGAGCAAGTCCTTCGCACACAATTGCTCTGCAGTACAATTGCAATTGAGCCATCGTGGCGTGTGTGTGCACTTCTGAGCAAAAAATATTGGAAGAAGGGTGGTATCAAATTTCAGTAATAATAATAATATATATGTATATATATATATATATATATATAGGTACAAACTTTATCGATGTTAGTTATATCCTATAGAGATGACAGATAATTATATACCGACAGTCTGAATGAGACAAAACCAAAGTACGATCAAACAATGTGCGGTAGAACCTTACGTAAAGCGTCTAAGGAGTTTTGAGTTGAACGGTTGAACGTGTACCAATCTTCGGGATCGGAATCGGTTACATGCACGCATTACCCAAGAACCATTGCTTGTTTTAGCCAGTGTACCATATAGGGAAGGTCGATGTAATCCACCGACAGATGGACACATGGAGGGAGGGTTGATGGTGGTCCATTTAATGGTCAGTTGATTCAACTCAGTTGACCTCTGCCTACAGCGCCCACTGCCGCCCAGCAGCAGCAGCATCAACCGATACAATTGACTTCTCCATCTTTGATTGGTTAAACATTTCCGTCTGCTTGTCCGTCTGTCCGTCTGTCCGTCTGTCCGCCTGTCTTCCACACAGCGCCTCTTTCTTTTAGACCAGTCCGTTGATTCGCTTGTCTGTCCGACTGGTTTTCAGTCTTTGTGTCTATCTCTCTGTCCGTCGTCTGTCCGTTCGTCCGTTTGTCTGAAAACGGTTCTTGACCTTTGCAGTATCACCCGCTTCATCGATTGCACCGGTCATTTTCTCTGGTCAGTCACAAAGCTGATGACCACTCTGCTCAACCGTCACGGGCACCTGCCACATGTTGGTCGAATGGGAGAGGATTATTGCTCGGTTTCTGCGTTACCTAGCAACGGTCACGTGCTCTGCCATGACAACTGCCATTACCCTTTGCTACTCGCTCCGGTTCGCTGATTTCATCGGTTCTTTTTAGAAGAGGTTGCAATTAATCGCAGCTTAGAATGACGGAACCGAATGTCATGTAGATAAATGACGGCTATGAATGGAGAATGATCTTTGAATGGCAGATATTCAGTCTCGGTTGCATTCATTAGGCAATCAATTTATCCGTTAATTAGGGGCCTAATTCACGCATGCGCGTTACAGGTCTTATTTAGGCAAGTATCTGCACAATAAGCCAGATATAGATCTAAAGACACCTCTGAAACGACGCACTAATGTAATGGCCTGACTGACTGTTTGACCGACTGACTGACTGACTGCCTGACTGACTGACTGACTGTCTGACTGGCTGACTGACTGACCGACTGACTGTCTGACTGGCTGACTGACTAACCGACTGACTGTCTGACTGGATGACTGAGTGACTGAGTGAACTAAATGACTGAATGAACTAAATGACTGAGTGACTGACTGAGTGACTAATTGACTGACTGAGTGACTGAGTGGCTGAGTGACTGAGTGACTGAATGACTGAATGACTGACTGACTGAATGACTGACTGAGTGACTAAGTGACTGAGCGACTGAGTGGCTGAGTGACTGAATGACTGAATGACTGACTGAATGACTGACTGAGTGACTAAGTGGGTGTGTGACTGAGTGGCTGAGTGACTGAATGACTGAATGACTGACTGACTAACTGAATGACTGACTGAGTGACTAAGTGGCTGAGTGACTGACTGAACGATATCCTATGCGTGTCTGCCTGTTATGACTTTTAACGTCGATGTAAGGCTATACATGCATTACTCCAACAGAGCCAACGTTGTCTACCATAACTTACCAGTAGTATATATATATATATATATATATGCAGTTTAACGACCCTGTGTGATAACAAGGATCATTGGCGTCGCTCTCTTTCTTTATCGTTTCAGTGGCGAAGTCAATGAATAGACTTTAAAATTGACTTACTCCAACTGAATAAGCGTATGAGCATGATAATATAGATGGTCTCCCATTGACTGCTTCAAGCCAATCCTCAATCGCCGTCGATTTGGGCTCGGATCGGATGCGCCATGTCTTAGCTAATCCTGCGATTTGTTGGCGTCTTTGGCGAAACCGGATTGGGTAATTCCGATTAATTGCGTCGAAGGAGTTGACGTCGCATTAGAGTTTCCGAAACACTGATGCATAGGAACGACTGGATTTTGGGTGAAAGGGGTAATCTTCATCGACGGAAACGTTTCTGCCCCAACGGAAACGAATGGGTTTATTACTCCAGAATGGAAATTCAAGTCTCGAGAAGCAGGGGAAGGAGCAAGGATAACACAAACCTAACATTAGTCTTTATTGCATCTAATACCATTCGCAATAGTAATGTGTCACAGTATTTAAGTAAGTGGCTTCTGTATTAGTTAGATGGAAACAACTGGGAGATTCAGAAGGGGCGAAGGTGCCGCAAGTTAGGATCCTCAATTAACATACTCATTTATTCTTGACGATTACAAATACTCAAGTACTATCATCTTAGAGAAGTAGAACACAAAAAATTACAATTGCTCAGATTTCTTGAGCCATCATCGGCATCAAACCAACTGAAATCAAACGAAAGAATGGTGAAAACCAGGATGAATAACAAAGGAGGCTCTCGTTTAATAGCGATCAAATAGGTGCTTTCTTAATGATCATTAAAAGGAAGTAACCGTAGGCGAATTGCTATTGTCTCTCATCTAATATTATAATATATTCATGCATATATATGTTTGTAAATTTATGTGTGTGCATATGTAAATATATGTAAATATATGTAAATATATGTGTTCATGGATGGGTATATATAAGTACATAAATATATTGTATGTAATTATATCTAGTTAATTCTAAAACACATTGATCGTAGACCAGCGCTATAGGCCTAGAAAAGTGATAATGAACCTCTTTTTCTGGGACACGAAGGGCGGAAGACTCACAAGGGTCCAGACTTCAAAGAAGGTGGCGCTCTAGAGGATCGCATCTCAAATATGAAATCAGTGTAAATGACGAAAACTCAACATGAGCTTAAAATTAATGTCAGAATCCATTTCAAGGACGATGCAATAGTTCCAGTTAAATACATGTGCGCTTGTCAGATGTAAACAACGTCTATTGAAAAAGTCTATTTATCTCTTGTCAGTACAACTGGTTTTAACCATAAACAGAATAGACCGATTTAAGAAATGATATTCATGCCACTCTCCGGAAGCAAGAGGAAGATGAGTTGATCAGGAGAAAGAGGAAGAAGAGATGCATGAGGAGGAGAATGAAGAGAAAAGACCACGAGGAGAAGGAGAAGAAGCAGGAGGAGGAGGAGGAGGTGGAGCGAGGAGGAGAAGGAGGAGCGAGGAGGATAGTGATGGTGTGGAGGGAGGATGAGTTGATGGGATTCACCGATGCGCATCCTCAAGCGCTGATTTGATTTCATTGAAGAGCCGCAGTCATTGTCTCTGTGGGGGCCGCGGGGTATAAAGCCCCTCATCTGAATTTCTAAAATTCCGCTCGTAATCGTACGACATTTCTATTCACCGCTAATAATTACAGACCCGCGATCGGCATTTATCTCTGCTCGTGTCGTCGGCGCATATCTTCTGCGCCTGCGTGGCCCGTAGAGCTTCCGGCGCGTGACTTCCGGTTCGTCCAACATTCAAAGCGCCCAGATATAAGACCACGAGTCCGACGTGAGAGGGGCGAGGGGCGCCGGGAAGGAAGGAGGGAGGGATGAGCAGACGCTCGACTCGCAACACGCACGTCTAGTCCGGTCGAGACTCTATTAACTTGTGCTCGAGCGATCGGTCGGTCGGTCGGTATATACCTGTTACGGTTAGCATTGGCTGCCGGAAATGAGAGGAAACCAGATATGGATGAGGTATTATTCGGCTCCGATCGATTCCGACATACGGCGATCGATCAGCGGCCATTGATCTCGAGACGAACGCGATAGGAACAATGGTGAAACGGCCCGAGCGATAATATGCTAATCTCGGCGAACGGGGGCAACTCGGTCGGGCCATTGAGACGGTGGCGATGGTGGGGCAGGGTAGGCGGGCGAGAGGGCGCTCGTGTAGGGGAGAGTGAGGTCGGCCGACGTCGTCAGAAAGACGGCGGAGGAAATTGAGTCCATGATGGATTCTTTCGCCCGTTGAGCGGCGCGCCCCCCAAGCGAACAAAGGCGTCGAACGAGTTTCTACTTTTGACGTCAGGCTCCTCGCCCTCCGTCGTGTATACTCCGGTCCATCGCGTGTCTTAATTCGACGCGGGCACGTTCAACGGGCTGGTGGCTTTCGATGGAGAGGGGAGGAAGGGAAGGGAGGAGGGCAGGGGTGCTGGGCTTAATGGGAAGGGGATCCGAGTGGTGTTTGTTCTCCAATGATTCCTCTGATTGAGGAAGCGAACGGCGAATCAATCGAACGAGAGCGGATGACGATTAATTATTTGCGCTTGAGCGACTATCGGATCGAGTGTATATGCTCGCTCAGGTTGCTGTCTGGAGAGGGAGGAAAAGGGAGGAACTGTGGAGAGAGGGGTTGAGGTCCAGATGGAAATCTGTCGATGTCGAACGCACAAACAGGTGAGCCGACGAACACGCTTGACTGGGGCCCACGGTCATGCATGGCGTTTTAATTGGACACGGTCCTCTGCGCACGGACCATTGGCGCGTTTATATAGACGTCTATAGATTAGTTGTTGCAACAGCGTATTCGCTGGTCTGCAACATTTGTGATAGGGAGGAAGCGTTGTGGCTGCGTCTGAGAATACTGATGAACCAACCGATGAGCGGGAGTCTTAGCCACAAGTGGACGATGACATTGCTGATGAAGACTTTCGATTGACTGGACATCAATTAACGACTGAAATTAATAGGTTCTGACCCAAAGACGACGATTATAGTCACAGACTCTGACCTCAATCGACAAGTCTACTTCGATGTAACATGGTGGCCGATTGGTTAGAGCGGTCGTCCTGTAACACTCAGTGTGCGCGGAGTGAGCGGGTTCGACTCTCGTTCGAGGCATCACTGTGTTGGAACCCTGAGCATGTCTTGCATTACAACTGCAGTTGCGCCTGAGGACGGAAGCGCTTTTGAGTAGTAACCTTGAATGAGCGCTATAAAGATCTTCAGAATGAATGAATGAATGAATGAACGAATGAATTAGAGCTATATCTACATGTATACCAAGCATCAATCGATGGCGCTCATGAATTAAACTGTAAAAAATACGATATTAAATAGCAGTTGTATTGTATTCTATTCTATTTTCGGATTTATAAAGCGCCTCTCACAGTACAACCTAATCAGAGTCGCTCGTTGTATTGTATTACCGGTAGTGTATTGTAATTCTCGGTTTCCTCAGCGCTATCGTCATTGTCATCGTCGTTATTATCGGCGTCGTTATCATCCTGTTACATCTTCAATCCTCTCACTCATCTTCATCAATATCATCACCTTCTTCCTTTGCCAACTCGACATCCGCGTCATAATCTTCCTCGTAATTCCAATACTCCAATATCCGCCTTCTCTTCCACCTGTCTCCGTCTTCTCTCGCTCCCTCTCTTCCTCTTCAGCTTCCAGTAATTCCTTTTCTTCCTTCCTCCTCCTCCTCTTCCTCCTCCTCCAGATATTCGTCTTCATCTGCTACCTCCCGTATTCCCTTTCCTCTTCTTATTCCCACTGTTCTAATTTCTCTTCTTCCTACTCTTACCATTTTCCTCCTACACCTCTTATTACCAAAACCTTCTCCTCTTGCTCATCCTCCTTTGCCACACCTCTTCCTCGTCTCCCACTCTCTGCTCCTTCTTTCCTAGTCACAATTGTCATTGTCATTATGGCAATAAAATCAGTTTACTCCTTCCAATCGGGATGCTAATCTGCCTGCACATCCTCGTTTCTTTCAGATCATCATCATCATCGTCATCGTCATCGTCATCGTCATCATCGTCGTCGTCATCCTCATCGTCATTCATTCCTTCTTTTGTGCATCTTCTTCCTCAGCTTCCAATTCCTCCTAACTCCCTCCATGTTCCCTCTGCGTTTCCATCCGTCGTTGCCCTTGCTCTCTGCGCATGCGTCATCTTGTCTTTGATCATTCGTGATCAGAAGATGCTCGGCTTCAGCGCCTGCCATCTCCATTGAGGCCGCCCTTTCTCCTTCCTTCTTTCCTTCCATCCCTCGCCTCCTCCTCCTTCTGCGATGAACAGAAATCCCTTTGGCAGCGCCGCAGCCAGGCGCAACCAACGCAGTCGACGAACTGTGAAGACGATGAAATTATCAAAATCTATATCTCACACTCGATTTCAATGCAGAAACACTCCCTTAACACCCTCTCTCCCTCTCTCTCCCTCCTTTTCTCAATCACTCCCTCCTCCTCTTCCTCTCCCTCCCTCCCTCGTCTTTCACATCGCCGCAAAAATCTTTGCTCGGTCTTCTTCTTGTCTTTATTCCACTATGTGTGCACCAACCTTTTTTCTTGTATCTCTCTTCCGAGTCTTCCTACTGTGCGTCATAAATATCTGTTCGTTTGTCTGTCTGACTGTCTGGCTTTCTCGTTTATTTTCCAGCTGTCCATCTGCAAGTACTACTGTATTCTTATGTCTGTATAGGTAAGTATGCATCTATGATCTACATGATTGTGAGCATGTATCAATGAATGTATGAACAGTTATAAATACTGAATATATTGTATGTATGTATGTATGTATGTATGTATGTATGTATGTATGTATGTATGTATGTATGTAAGCAGTGGTCGAATCGCTTGTCAGCGGTAGCGCATCTCCAAAGTGTTTCAAAGCAACAACTTATCATTAAATGTCCTTCTGGTTAATACAACCGATGAGCGCTATTTGAATATAACAAAAAAGTACGAAAAGATGCATAGCAAGATTCTCTTATGTATGTATGTATGTATGTATGTATGTATGTATGTATGTATGTATGTATGTATGTATGTATGTATGTATGTATGTATGTATGTATGTATGTATGTATGTATGTATGTATGTATGTGTGTGCGCGCACACGCACACGCACGCACGCACGTACGTATGTATTTGTATTTATATATATATGTATGTGTCTGTATGCTCGCCTCTATGAGTTATAACGCAAGGTGTGTATGCCTAAACCAGACATAGCTTCTTAAGAGTCTGCGTGTTCATAGGAATCAGACAAGGAGTGTATGCTGCATGGGTCTATCCATGGTCAGTTGGTAGCACCACGTCCATCGTCCGCTTCGAGTCTGCCTCTGAAGTCAACAACTTCGTCGTTCTGGATCATGATCGAATAAATCCATTGCTTTGATCTGATCCGCGGAACGTAACAAGCATAAAAGAAGACGGATTCGCTCCTCGTGGCGTAGACGAGCACCTCACTCCTCGTCCATTCCTCGTCCCTGTCCGTCGCTCGTTCGAAGAGGACTCGCCGTTCCTCTCCGTTCACCCCTCGTCGATTGGCCTCCTGTCGGTAGTTAAGTAATCGACCTGGGTCTTTGACGGTGTCATCTCCGTTCTCCTCTCTTCCCGTTCTCCACCTCTTCCCTTCCTCCAACTCTTCCCTTCCTCCGAACTCTTCCCTTTCTCCAACTCTTTCCGCTGTCTTTGTAGAGGAATTCCCCACGGACTCGTTAGTCGAACATCGATTTCGTTACGATCGTCAGGCGTTAACAGTCTGCCACCAGAAATACCGACAGAGGATTGAGTCGGACGAACAGGTAACCAGCCAAGAGACAAGACACACACACAGGCATAGGAACAAACTGACTAACAGACTGACTCGATAACTGGCTGACTGGATTACTCTGACTGGCTGACTGACCGACTACTTCTGCTTCAATCATTCTGTCAGTAAAAATAGCAACAAAGATCAAAATAGAGAGAGAGCCGTTCCGAGATTCATTGGGACAAACAGGTCGAAAGAGAGACAGACAGACAAACAGACAATGTCTGAGTGAGTCAGAGACAGACAGTCAGAACAAAGAAAGAGAAGGAGAGTTAATTTTTGAATTGACAGACAGACAGATAGAGTTTGTGAGATAGACACAGGCACAGAGTAAAAAACATAGAGAGAGAGAAAGTGTGTGTATGAGAGAGAGACAGAGACATAGACAGAGAGAGAGACAGAGACAGAGAAAGACAGAGAAAGACAGAGGCAGAGACAGAAACAGAGAGAGAGAGACAGAGAGAGACAGGGAGAGAGACAGAGACAGACAGACAGACAGACAGACAGAAACAGAGACAGAAACAGAGAAAGAGAGACAGAGACAGATGTATGGTGGCCATTGAGATCGACTGTGGAAATGTCTGGTCGTCGTGCTCATTCATCTGATCAAATGTCATCCGTCGCTTAACGATTCCACTTCAGTTGAACATCAACTCTATTTACTCTAAGTGACGTTATTGTCGCTGCTGCTGCTGCTGTCTCTGCCTCTCTCTCTCCTTCCCCTCTCTCTATCTCTCTCTGTCGATCTCTCTCACTTTGTCTCTGTCTCTGTCTCTCTCTGCCTCTCTATGTCTCTGTCTGTCTGTCTGTCTGTCTGTCTGTCTGTCTGTCTGTCTGTCTGTCTCTCTTTGTCTCTCTGGCTGATGTCGAATCGGTCAGAGCGCTTGCCAACGGAATGCACTCGACTGAAAAGAGGTGGGTGTCGCGATGTGAGAACAGAAAGAGGAGGAAGAGGAAGAGGACGAGAAGGATGAGAAAGAAGAGTAGGAGGTGGCGAAAAATGGCATAAGGGCAGGGGAAAGCAAGCAAAAGGACACTCGGAACAGAGTAGAAGAAGATCACAAAGAATTGCTGAAGGATGGAAAGAAGGATGGGGAGGAATAAGGAGGGATGAGGGGGAGAGGAATAAGGAGAGATGGGAAGGAAAGGAAGGAGGAGAGATGGGGAGGAGAGGAATAAGGAAAGATGGGAAGGAGAGGAATAAGGAGAGATGGGGAGGAGAGGAATAAGGAGAGATGGGGAGGAGAGGAATAAGGAGAGATGGGGAGGAGAGGAATAAGGAAAGATGGGAAGGAGAGGAATAAGGAGAGATGGGGAGGAGAGGAATAAGGAGAGATGGGGAGGAGAGGAATAAGGAGAGATGGGAAGGAAAGGAAGGAGGAGAGATGGGGAGGAGAGGAATAAGGAAAGATGGGAAGGAGAGGAATAAGGAGAGATGGGGAGGAGAGGAATAAGGAGAGATGGGAAGAAAAGGAAGGAGGAGAGATGGGGAGGAGAGGAATAAGGAGAGATGGGGAGGAGAGGAAGGAGGAGAGATGGGGAGGAGAGGAAGGAGGAGAGATGGGAAGGAGAGGAATAAGGAGAGATGGGGAGGAGAGGAAGGAGGAGAGATGGGAAGGAGAGGAAGGAGGAGAGATGGGGAGGAGAGGAAGGAGGAGAGATGGAGAGGAGAGGAATAAGGAAAGATGGGAAGGAGAGGAATGAGGAGAGATCGGGAGGAGAGGAAGGAGGAGAGATGGGGAGGAGAGGAATAAGGAGAGATGGGAAGGAGAGGAATGAGGAGAGATCGGGAGGAGAGGAAGGAGGAGAGATGGGGAGGAGAGGAATGAGGAGAGATGGGAAGGAGAGGAATAAGGAGAGATGGGGAGGAGAGGAAGGAGGAGAGATGGAGAGGAGAGGAATAAGGAAAGATGGGAAGGAGAGGAATGAGGAGAGATCGGGAGGAGAGGAAGGAGGAGAGATGGGGAGGAGAGGAATAAGGAGAGATGGGAAGGAGAGGAATGAGGAGAGATCGGGAGGAGAGGAAGGAGGGGAGATGGGGAGGAGAGGAATGAGGAGAGATGGGAAGGAGAGGAATAAGGAGAGATGGGGAGGAGAGGAATGAGGAGAGATGGGGAGGAGAGGAATAAGGAGAGATGGGAGGAGAGAAATGAGGAGGGACAAGGAGGGATGAGGAGCAGAGGAGCATAAGGAGGGAGGAGGAGAGGAATAAGGAGGGATGAGGAATTGAGATTTGGAGGACGGAAGTGCTGTGCAAAGAGCGCGAATCAATATTTGCCGATCATTCATCGACACAACAGGTCCCTGTTGACTGACCGACCGACCGTCCGACCGACTGACCGCTCCAGCTGACCAACCAACGACGTCGCCGACAACGACGACGACGCCTCGAAATCTACGACCATCTATGTCTCAACTGACCGCCCGACTTACCGCCCGACTGACCAGCGACGCAAATCCACCGACGTTTATGTCGACACACCAACCCTTCTGCTCCCTATTCCCCTCCTCCACATTCTCCATCACCTCCTTCTCCCTGCCACATTCATTCGATCATTTTATCCATTTTACTCCCTTTGGTCATTTACATTCTTCTCTGCATAGTTCATTCTCACCTTCTCAACTTCTTCATCCTTTGCATGCTGCTCCATATTCTCCACCTTCTCCTTCTTCATCTGCTACCTTCTCCATCTTTGTCTTCTTCTTCTTCTTCTCTTTCTTCTTCCTCTTCTTTTTCCTCCGCCCCCTTGCGTCGTCCCATTCTTTCTCCACATCATGCTGGTCGGTCCAGTTGACGCTGGGAAACAGAGGCTATAAATGAATCGACGACAGCCAACTTATTGTTTCAGAAGCAATTGGGACACTTCTCGCACGCACGCACACACACACGCACATATAAACGTTAGAAAGTGATGTATGCAAATAATAGACACCGTTGTAATCTAATCACATAAGAGTCGGGTGCTCTACCATAAAGTAAGTGTTTGATCAATTAAGAATCTTCGTTGTGTTTATACAGTCAAATAGTGCAAACTTTACATAGAAAAGCAGGCATTCGGTTAATAGTCAGACAGTCTACAGGCGCACTGGACAATTTGTGTCTAAGGATGTTGGGACAAATTATCTTCTGATCGTTAACAATTTATATCTTTCGATTCAATTACATCGATGAGGACAAAGGGGTTCGTGGCAAGAAGACCATGGCATGGGAGATGGGTAAGTAAAGCAATGGCAATCAGGTCATGGGAATGGAACAAGCCACGATGAAGATGAAGATGTTTTTTTAATGGGCGGAAGTGACAACTTAAAAGCAATCAGCATCTTCACAGTATGTACATCATTTGATGATGTTTTACCAAAGATTAAGATTCCTAAAAGAACCTCTATGCTGACTAAGAATAATAATAATAATAATTAATACTAATACTACTACTAATAAAATAATAATAATAAAGAAGTTCACAAAGTCCGTAATCCTCCATTCAAGCACGGCTTACCCTATGGATCTATGCAGCCAATCCTATCCTCAATCCTCTCTTATACGAAGAGCTTCACGTTGTATCATCAGTCAGGTGATTAGCAAATGGAATATTACCGTACGCGCCTGTGTCTATGTGTATACGTGTGCAAATGCTGGAGTATGTCGGTGTGTGTGTATGTATGTGTGTGTATGTGTGTGTGTGTAACTGTGTATGTGTGTATGTGTCCTGCTGCGGATCGTTTGATGCATTGGAATAGGGAGAATTGTGTCGGAATCTATTACGTGTCATCTCGGTTTCGATGTAATCCATACTAAAGAGGCGTCGAAGGAAAAGGAGGAGGAGGAAGAAGAGAAGAAGAGAAGAAAAGGAAGGAGGTGGAGGACAGATAAGAAGTGGAAGAGGAGGAAGAGAAAACAGGAGGAGATGGTTGATGAAGAAGAAAAGGAGGAGGAGAAAGAAGAGGAGGAGTAGGAGGAGGAAGAGGAGGAGGAGAAAGGAGTAGAAGGAGGAAGAGCAGGTGGTGGTGGAGGAAAAAGATGAGGAGGAGGAGTGTAATAGGAGGAACAGGGGTAAGAACAGGAGGAGATGATGGAGAATGAAGAAGAAGAGGAGGAAGAGAACGAATATTCGGCCAAAATGAGACCCAATAGTAAGTAAGCCAGTAGTTGACCATACTTCAGCGACTGGTTTTTATGACGGTGATCATGACGATATTGTTCATTACATCATGCTGAGATCCATTTCGCACGATGGCTGTCGTCTGTATAGCATAAACTATACCATCACAAAACTCACATCACATATACGTACGTGTCTGACTATATGTCTATTTATTTATATATATATATCTCTATGTGTGTATGTATATATATATATATACATATATATATATATACATATATATATATACATGCGTGTGTGTGTGTTCGTGTGTACAGTAGGTCGTATACTTATGTACTTGTAGGCGTAGGGGTAGGGGTAGGGTAGGGGGTAGGCCTCGGCCTCTATAATTTCCATATTACACATATTGCTTCTCCGTTTGTTTCCATTATGCGCAGATATATTGACGAAATGTTTATAACCAAAACCAAATATGTTCATTTTATAAATATGTATTTATTATGTAAATATTAATACGTGAAGTCTCGTAATGTGGTGATATACCTGTGATGTATCTACATATATGTGTGCGTCTGCGTGTGTCTGCCTGTGTGTATTTGTATGTGCGTGTGTGCTTGTATGTGTGCGTTTGCGTATGTTGGCACACAATGAAATTGGAGAAGTGTCTGAATATCTGGTGGTTGTGATGGATCATCGGTGCCTACGAAAAGTCGTTCTTGTATCTCAATGAGCCATCTTCTGACATCTTGAGCGATGGACGGCCATTCTGTTGAGCAGCGCCGCCGATAATTGACCCATTCACTGCACAGAACGAAGACGTCTCTAACACACGCACGTACACACCACCACACCATTGTCTTCCTCCTTTGCCCGGTCCATCTGTCTGTCTGTCTGTCTGTCTGCCAATCTATCCAAATGTCTTTCTATCTACCTGTCTGTCTAAATGTCTAGCCATCTGTTTGCCTACTTACCTGTTCGTCTATCTGTCTGTCTATCTATCTGTTTGTCTAACCATCTGTTCGTCTATATGTCTGTTTAATGTCTATTTGTCTGTTTGCCTACCTACCCGTTCGTTCGTCTATCTGTATGTTTGTTCATCTGTCTGTCTGTTCCTCTGTCTGTTTGTCTATCTCCTGCTTGTCTATCTGTCTGCATGTGTGTGTGTGTGTGCGTGTGTGCGTGCGTGTGTGTGTCTTTTAATGTTCGTTTCTTTCCATATGCCTCTGCATGTCTTCACTCCCGTTTGCTTCAGCTTCTCTGGCTCTCTTGTACTCTTTCTGCGTATCTATCTGCGGCACTCTGTGCCTCTGCTTCTGCCTGTGAGTGTCTGTCTCTCTGGATCTCCGTCTTTCTGCGTCTGCCTCGTGAGCCTTCCCACTCGTCTTCCCACTTTCGCCCACTTCCACCTAAGCGCTACGGCTCCTAATCGCGCGATTTCGGTCGGAAGAAAGACGAGATTTCGTTCTCGAACGTTCGCCCTTTGTTCGACGCCGCACCACTCGAATCTATATCGAAGGTTGATGGCGGCTTATACTTCTTTCGCACCGAACGCTTATTCAATCAGTCAATGAGGCGTGATTTATATAGCGCTCTACTCTTCGCTCTTTCTCTCGCCCGTTTGCTCGGTCGGTCGCCGCTTTGAGCTTTTCGACGACGCTTACAATGGGCTTTTGCGCTGGAGCAACAGTCGCAGGGAAATGGTGTCGGACGAATGGGAGAGCGATTTATGCGATTTGTGAAAGCCCTTTCGACCGACGTCACGACATGGAGTTTGCGATGCATGACATCCAGGGCAGAACACACACATATATACACACATACAGACACACTGTTTGGAATACATATTGAGAGATCACTCTAAACGACAAGAGAGCAACTGATGGTTGGCGTCAATGAATGTGCAGTGCGTGGCTGAATATATGTTATAAATACTGGATGTTTCTGCGGTGTACCAGATACTTAATGTATCCGTTTCTGGTAGCACGGGACAATAATATAGCAGTAAGACTGATAGGGCAACATTACCAGGTCATACAATGTATGTGGCCTACTTTCAGACATGTTTTTTTGTGATCACACTCGGTGTTCTCCTGCATGCGAGTCACAGGAAATTCGTATATTTGACTAATGAAAGAACTGATCACGTTGGTGTAAGCTGCTGTCAGACGTTGGTGCTTTCCTGAAGTCCTTTCATAAAATTAGATTACATAGGATTGATATAACGGGGAATTTATACAGCGCCCATCCGCTGTTATAGAATCGGCGTAGACGCAAGCGATAGCAAACTTTCGTTGAAACTTAAATATACTTGTAATGAAATTTTATGAATTAGTTCGAGCAACGTCAGTGCGTTGAGGCGGGCGAAATATTCTCTTCTGAATCGAGTTCTTCTGCTGGGAAATGCATTTCCTATTCCTTGTTGTCAGCTTGTTGGCAGTGAAGGTGAGAGTCTGCTACGTAGGCATATTTATCAGTCTATATATTATAGGTAGACTTATCAGTTAGTGTAAAAGATGCCATCGATGGTGACACCCAAGTCACGAGCACTGGACGAAGATCTTAAGTCATGATATATTCAGTCGAAAGTTGGAGGCCAAGTTTAAGTAGCAGCTGCTTGATTCGAAACCAGATCAGTAAAAACTTGTAGGAATTAAGTTAGGTCGGTTGACCGACATCCTTAAGTGGAGAGCGAGCAATTTCCACCGACAACCGGGTACTGAATCCGGGTATTTGAATGTACTATTTGCCGGATTCGGGTACCAACTGAGTATTAGTGGGTCGATACTAGAGCGGCCACTCCGGCAGTATGCCATTACCTTGTCAATCGTCGTCATGTGTGGCGAAGCTTAAAATTTATAATTTTCTTAAAGCGAGATTTAACTAAATCTATAGACTCTATTCACTAATACTGCATACGTAAATCTTGAAACTTTATGATTAGGTACTAAATAACACCGATAAAATAATTTATCCAATTACAAATTTTTTATTTCTGGCTTCAATTTTTTTCAAATATCTATTTGCCTGTGTAGGGCAAACTATTTGCTGAGGCGATTACTTCTGATCGGTTACAAAAATTGGCATATTCGGCCTAGCCGAATGTCAGAGGCGCTTTCCGGTCGGTCCCTTGCGTATACTGTAGAAAAGTTTTTGTGTAATCATCCAATCTTGTAGTCCGATCCTTCTTAGTCTTTGTTTAATGTATTAGGCAGCTTTAGAACAAAACTTGCCTGATGCTCGAATTTACTAATCGCGTTGAGATTACTTAAGAATCCGAAGCTAAGTCATCACGCTTTTCGTAGACTAGGCTACAACGCGTAATGGAATTTATTAAGGTTTATAGAATTACCTGAAACCCATTCGATGGAGCAAATATTCTAAGTTGCGTTGCCTGCCGAAGACCTTCAACCCCGAGTCAACCACTAAGAACAACCTCCAAGAACGAGTCGCTTTCAATCATGCAAATGAAGTGACTGCTGGACAAGACGCAGCCAATCAAGACGCTGAATATATCCACTCCAGCGCCGACCCGGATCGTCTTTTCCAGCGGACCGTGACATTGGCCCCATTCCGTGGAAAATCTACATATTAACCGCTAAGAAACATCTATCCACACGTCAACCCGTCCGGCGCAGATAAATATGCCGCTCGGTAAAAGGCCAACCGCCTTAATTAGGAGTAATTACAAAGCACGGTCGCCATCTTACATTAACGAAACGAAATCGTTTTCGTCGCTAGGTGTCGTCACCATCGCATTCAAATAAAAACAATGACTACGAGTCTAGAATAATTCATCGACCAGATACGACGCTGGTCTAATGCGCCGAGTTAACGAAGTATGCGATATGGAAATGAGACAGGAGAGGATTGATGACCTGGAAGCGATGGATACGAAAGACACGGATCGTCAAGAAATCTCCGGTTAAGACGATCCGGAATTCATTCGGAGTGGTTGCGTCTCAGCGAGGATTAACGAGAATTTAGCTTATCAGAGTTTATTGCTGTCAGCGTTTTGTTCCGAGTATTAATTGAGTCTACAGCGGGAGTGACATGGTCTCGTATTCTTAGAGGCCGAGCGAACAAACGGAGCTGGGGCTCCAAGGGTCGAGTTGTCTCCGACACATTCAGGATGGGGAATGCATAATGGACTTCATTGTAGGGAGATATTAGGAAAGCAGATAATTAAGGAAAGGAGTATAAATGGTTTGCAAGAGCTAGTGTAGTACACAGACCGTAAAGCTTGTACGTTGAAGGCTTTAATAGATCTATATCGACAGATAGATAGCCAATCAATGTATCGATATATCTATCACAGACAGGCAGGCAGACAGACAGACAGACAGACAGACGAACAGGCAGACAGCTGTCTTCAGACATATGGCTCTATTGCTGTATAATTAAGAATAGATAGAGAGATAGAGGAGCAGATATTTACATTTGGATATTGTACGCTATAGACTCTCTGTGTTTTCTTCCGAGTCGTTTCCTAGAACACGAACTATATATAATAGGTAAAACTGGTTCCTTTGAAAAGTAAACAACAAGCTTCTGTCGACAGCAAGCGACAATTTTTCAAAAGCTATAGTTATACTCTAGATCCATCCAGCAAGATGGGTGGATGGGTGGAGATGGAAATAAATATATAGAAAGACAGACAAATAAACGCAGACAGAGCATATAATATGTACAAAATTATAGATATACACAGTAGAATATAAGTATAAGCAGCCATCGTCATCGTTGTAGTTATATTCATTATAAGGATTCATTAATAACTGCGACTCTTTGCGTTATTTTCGGTCTCGTCCGCCATCTATCCAGCTCTGATGATGTTCTCGTTCTTAGTCAAAATCGTATTAATATTATGTCTTCGTTGATCAGATGTCTATCTGTGGCCGTCGTGGATTTCCCTCTTCTTCCCTGTAATGTAATCAAGCCTTAATCAAGCTATATCAAGTATTTTTGATTGATTGATTAATATAGCGCCCCTTAAAAATATCTACTCAGAGGCGCTCTCTGCGCTGGCCTAAGTGATGGTTTTACTACAGCTCATCAGTATTTTAGAATTCTAAACATTGTATGCCAAGATAATTACTCTATCGCAAGAACTTCTAGTTGCCAGACGTAGCCTGCTTCCACTGGAGGACTGTCCTTTCCAGAGTGACGATGGGTGAGATGAACAGTGGGATAGGCTTACGGAATACATGGAGGTGGAATAAACAATAGGATCGATGGAAGATGGGAAGGACTTAAAGATTGACCCGAAGGTGGATAGCTATTATACGGACAACGGAGCTCTGACAAAATCGGATCTAGAAAAGACGACGAGTCATGCCCAGCAGACGTTAATTTCTCAGTCCTCATAAACAGGCGCCATCTAGAGAAGAAATCGCTGGTCATTCACGCACACACATCGGCTCGGAATCCGAAAGATTTACCCGGTCTCTGTGACCCCGTCACCTAAACCGGTTTCAGCCGGACACTGATGGGCCATTCGCCACTATTATCGGATGCGAATAATCTGGCGATGTTTATTTTCCGCGTAATTTGCGTTCGAGTGGCCACTCCGCAGTCTCCGCTAGACGGCTTCCTTACGCCGGACGCCTTAAGGATGTCGGATTAAGTGACCGTCGTAAGAACTATCCCACGTTTCGGGTCCAAAGGCGGTAATTATTATTCAGCTCTTAAATGAAACTCAATTTCATGGACATGACCGACCATCACTGCCATTTCGTGATGAGGAGGAGTAAATATGTTATGATGACGCGTCAGCTGCGAGTATATATTAGGGCGACATCTAGCGGTGGGCGATAAATAAGAATTTTCGGGCGACTCATACCGAGTTCGTGCTAAATGTAAAAGCCGAGTGGACGCGATCTCATGCGCATGCGCAGACGATAATCTGCTTAGGCGCTGTCAATGGCCGGAAAATGACTTCCCGAAATGCATTTGTGACGGGAAGTGCACGTTGTCTAAGATGAACGCCATTGTGGCCATCTAGCGATCGCGGCTGCTAATTACTCTGAATGGACGACCGATGGAAGAAGAGAATCATTAGTAAATTGCTTCCATTCGGCAGATACTCCAGTCATTATGCCTCCATGAATTCTTACTAAACACAAAGTAAATCCACTGTTACGCCCTTATTGTATATATATACACATAATATGTATATGTATATGTGTGTGCGTATGTGTATATATGGGCATATATGTATATATATACATACATGCATTTCATGAGCGTAATATATTTAAAGCAACCTGTTAGTCATAGGTATATATATTGCATATATATATATAATATATATATATATATATGTATATATATAGCGCAATGTGTAGAATAATAGAATATATATGAGGAAAGTAAAGTAAAGCAAAGCAAAGCAAAGCTACGCAGCCCAGACCAGAGCAAATTAAGCGTGCAGAGGCTTTGGAATAAGTTCCAAATTCCTTCAGCAATCTGACATCTTGTGCATATTCAGTCTGCCTCTAAATATTGCTGACACTTACAACACATTCATCCTCAACGAATTCTTTATCTAGCCTCAATACATTTATTCACATGAATATGTACACAGTCTGTTCCGTAAAGGAATTGTTTCTGCTTAAATACTTATATATATTGTTGCTGCGGATGTCGTGCATGGCTAGAGAGAAGCAACAGGCGATGACTCTGTCAAGCGCCATCGAATACGTAATTAATGATCCGTGAACGAGGCAACAGGCGCCTCTTATCTTCACGGCTGATTGACTCCGATGTCGGCATCATGATGCCAACTGGAAGGACGATGTCACATCAACTCCACTTCATATCCAACTCATCTTACTATCTCCACCTTAACTAATAGTCAACCTCAAGCCTTCTCCTCTTCATAGCATGAATCAGACGTCCTTGCAGGCAGACTTGCATGAGCCATACGTCTCATCGAGAGTAGGGGATTATAGTCCCATTATCTGATTTGTCTGGGCTGAGGGGTAGGAGCCAAGGAGGGTTGAGCCCCCAACTTCTGCTATACGAGGGCATTGATAAACTGCGAAATTTTTTGAATTCCATAAATTCTCATCAAGAGTGGATATAAGCTTCAACGACATTATTTGACGTGAAACTCAGAGCTCTTGAACATAAATATTACGACCGGTAAAAACACTGGATTGAAGCGGCAGCTTGTGAGAGCCGCCTACTAGTGTAGGTCACAATGTTTCTGGCCTTGTTTCACGACTGCATTTGACCTTTAAACTTTGAACTTTAACCACTGGGTTCTTTCGGGTCATGTTGACCGCATCGTTGAGTAGAAAATTCTCAGCTTAGGTCAGATTCGATTTGATTGGGTTGTGTTATATTTTATTAGATTAGAATCGATTAAGTTCGATCAGACGCAGAGAGCTTGCATTATACAGATGCGGATTCTTCTTATGCATAATAAGCTTACATTGCATTACGCTGGGCAAACACAGAATTGACCTCGAGTTGAACTCCGAATGCACTTTCTGTTGTTCTGTCGATCGACGACAATTAGAACGGAAATTGGATGAATTCGATGCACAATTTCCGGTTCTCCTCCTCCACCTCCTCTTCGTCGTTGACCTGCTGCTGCTGCGCCTGCTCTCCCAGACTACGCATCTTCTCCGTAGCATCCTTCAAGTCTTAGAATTCCGTCCCCTCTCCTCGCTCCATGCCAGGCCTGCTCCTTTGACCGTTTTACATGATGGAAGAGGTGTTGATGGTAATGGAGGAGAGGGAGAGGAGGAGGAAGAATCGGTCACTGGTGCCCTAGTTGACATCGGCGACTAACGAAATCGAACACAACGATATCCTCCCTTCCTGCCTTCCCTCTCCCTCATGTTTTCCATCCATCCCCACTGCATGCATGCCCAACATTAGCCCGCATTCCTTCCCCTTTTCCAGAACGTTCAAGCTAAGTGGTCTCTTTAAGAGGATTGGACATTAAATATAACAGAGGCTTCGAGTGGTCTATAGTCAACGCAATACGACAAACGAGTGGGTGAAAATAAAACCCTTTCGGGTAAATGTCACCGATCGATGCCTCTGTTGAACCCACCCCATCCAGAAAATGGGGCGATGGGGCAATGGACAACAGGCGCACTTTGAATATTTGACCCATGACTCTGATTACCCTCTATAGTTTTAAGCTACTTTAGGGACTGTTAAATTCAAAGATAGATTACGGTAAGATAGAGTGTAAGTGTGACCAATTACAATAGCCTCCGCAGTCTCTCTCTCGCCATATCATCTGCCTATAACATCAGTTTACGGTCAATGTACTCGTTATTGCTAAGTTGGCAATGGGGCACAGGTGGCGCAGAAATCTCTGGAAAAATATATTATTTCTTTCTGCCGAAGTGCATATATATATATATATTCATAGATGACGCAAGCCTTCAGGAGTATATATAATTATATATATCATGTAATTTGCTTGTTAAACTCTGTATGTGCAGTGAATCAAATATTAATTTCCGTGAGGGAAACTAACATTTTAATGTTCCTTCGGCTCATATCGACTTTTGTCGGTTTAGTCGGTACTTTGCGGTTTTCTAGAGACCAACTTCCGTGTCGGTTTAAGTTCGTCCGAATAACTCGCGATATTGGTTTGGTGTCGATCAAACGGTCCAATCACCGGAAATAGCGTTCGATTTCTTCTGTAACTGTCCAAATACTGATAATTAGAATGGCGAAAAACACTGCTGTTTAATTCATTCATTTCATTTCGAAAATTTATATAGCGCCCTTCTGGAAACCTACTCAGTATACTCGAATAGCAGCAGATATCCCAAATATATTTTATATATAAAAAATATTATAAATATGATTATTATATATTATAAATTAATGTTAATGAACGTATTTGTATCAGCTGTTCAGTCTCTATGAAATCCTCAAGCGATATATAAATAAGATTTTCTAAAGTGTCCGATTCAAAATACAAGCCACAGGACAACAGGACTTAACAACAGGATAACAATTCCTCACTGGTTGTTACGGTTCTACAACGAGCCGGATTTCGAACTGTGGACATCTTGCGCCAATCCACGCTGCCACCCCAGTGACCCCCACCCCTCAGGACTGGCATTATCTCTGACTATTCAGATTGCTCGCAGCGAATTATCACCATGGAAGCCAGCACCCTGAGCGATAGATTGTGTCGATGGCCAATGACGGGGCGCATTAAGGGTCGAATAGGTCAAGGGGTCAGAGGGTCGCGCGTCCATAGAAAACTGACAGCCGCGCTTTTACAGATATCCGGAGTCATGTCGTCGCCATAAACTCCTCTTCCCGACATGCTATAAACGACCATCGTAGCCGATCTACCATTCCAAGGCTTTCACAATCCCATAAACGCCAGCAACTGAGCGTCAAATAACTGCCAATAAGGAACAATTTACTTCGCTAAATTTCCTTCCGGTCGCGACAATGGCCACCAATCACAGAAAATCTCCTTGCGACCCCAGAGGTCGCCCGTGTCCAATGGCAACAAAAGCCATTAAAATATGACTCGGGAGTCGGTGTTAAACCCTATGATTGACACGGTAATGATATAATATACGCGATTTCGTTCGCGTCGGTCATTACCGGATCAGTCCCGATATTAGTCGGACCATCGAAGGTTATCGGCTCTCAACCGCTGTTGGACCAGAATTCTTCGAGCGTGCTACCTAATTGGATTTAAAGCGCCTCTCGTCGGTCTCAGAGCGGCCGAAGAAAGCGTCCGTCTTCAGATCTATTACGTTTAGATCGACCGGAAACGGTTAGGACCGAAAACAGAAACCGGAAGTCTGATGGGAGCCTATGGTTGTTGTGGAATTCGATCTAATGCCGTTGCGTGTCTGCCTTTTCATTGGGTCTGTTTTGCTTCTTTCGTCTGAAACTGTTGAGCTAGAATCCAGTTTCCTCTTCAACATGCTGCGTAGTCATACAAGCACTGTATGCAGATATGCAAATTCATTCAATGACTTAAAAATTTATATGGCGCCCTCTCATGGTAACTACTCAAAGGCGCTATCAATTCCAGCCCGGGCAAAAAGGTAGGTCGTCAAATGGCCATTAAAAGCACCACTATTCGATTTGGGAACAGGCCTAACCCCAGAGATAGACGATTTTAATATGCGGGTTGTCCTTCATTGGCTCCCCTTCTCTCAGCGGATCTCACACCGGGTCTCATCATTGGTATGGTGCTGTATCGAGGCATCAGCTTCCAGATATATGCAGGAACTATGCTGTTTCACACTAAGTGTCCAACGCCGAGGCTCTTCCCTACAGGTCGAGCTTCTTGTCCCTCACTCTCAGACTTCCATGAGGCAACGCCGACGCCGCCGAGCCTTCTCGATTGCTGGCCCTGTAACCTGGAATGGGCTCCCTGTCACCCTCCGCCTTGTGCCCAGATGACAATCAACCGTGTTTTATACTAATCTTAATACTATCCTTCTGAGTAGATGTCTTGAAGAGGCGCTATATAAATCCTCCAAATAAATAAATAAATGTCGTTAACATAAAGACAGCAGTATTTAAGAGACTATAGAAAATTACACCCAGTTCCGAGAATTGGGAAGCGATCCTTCGCCCAAAGCAGTGAGACACAGAAAGAGTAAACTGCTTCCTTACTTATTCAATTACACGTTTTCGCGCATGACTGCTCGACTGATTGATGGCGTGCTATGCTCCTATTCATTTCCTTACTTACTTGATTTCTTTCTTCCCTCAAACCTGTGCGTATGTGCGCGCGCACGAACCGGTTAGCCAGCACGCACAAGAATCATTTTAGGGCACCCGATAAAATTTAATTTATGAGTGACGGATGTCGTGGTCTCTAATTACTCAATGATTGAATAATTAGTTAATAATCACTAAGTGATTGAGGTTTATTGACATTTTGTCTTATGTATAGCCTATGCCATTTTGTTGGGTCATCTTATTTAAGTGTACGCGCATAATTTTTATTGCAAAAATATATAACGAGTCACAATTTTGTTATAAAACTACGTAAATCGCGTCTCTTAGCCGGCTGCCGCCTGTACACCTTATTCCATAAACTTTGGTTCGTTGACTGATATGTCCCTTTGTATATCTTTAGACAAGGGACTTTTCTTAGGTCATCAGAACTAATCACCATAAACTAGACTCGGTTCGAATCTGCGCACTAAGTGTGAACCATTTTATAAAATGATGCACAAACAACATTTCTTGCGCACACTGTCATCAAAAAATTTAATTAAAGGGAACATTGCCACCTACGCATTAACTTAACTTATTATCTTCTCGTCTTTGCAGCGATTTGTGGCATTATTCGATGACGATGATGATTTCATCTTTTATTGCTCATTGTTATTGTTCCTTGTTGATGATGTCGCTGTTGACGTTGTTGTGGTTGTTCATATTATACTGCTTGCTCAGCTCTGGTGTGAGCGTAAATCGGCCGTGTCATGACCCAACCTAAATCATATACGTCGTTGACTTTATACTGCGGCAGTTTGTATACAGGGTGTATTAAAATGTGCACGAATGTCCGGTTGCACTCTGGGTGAATCAACCTCTCCAAATAAGGGATATATTAATCCCACGAGTTGGAAGAGGTTTAGATTATTCATTCCCACTATAGTTGTCACAGAAAATGCTTCCTATAAGAACAAACCCTTCCAAAGAGATGAGTGAACTAGAAATAATTTCATATTAGGAGCTGTCTACACAATGAAATGGCCTTCCCTGAAACACGCTATGATAATTGCCTGCTCTAAAACGAGTAAAAAATCACATTTCCTAACGTGTAGTAGGAATTGCAACATTTTACGGTCTCTTAACGCACCGAAAGCGGTTCGTAAAGTTTGTCCAAAACAGCAGACACGTTTGTCAGCGTGTCGCTCAAGTTCAAAAGACAAATATCAGCGCAGAGACAGACAGTCAGACAGAGACAGACAGAGAGACAGAGAGACAGAGAGACACATACATAAGCACAGACACACATAGACAGACAGAGACATGAAGAGTGCTTGGGCCATAGAACACAAGTCTTCGAGGAATTCAAGGAAACCTGTTGGTCTATCGAGAACAATATTATTCCAAATTCATGCAGCATGGGCGAAGCAGCCATGTCTATTTTGGATATGGCTAGGATCAGCTGAGTTTGACACTGCGCAGAGATAGAGCAGAGACGGTCAGACAGTCAGACAACGACAGACAAAGACAATGTGAGACAAACAGACAGACAAAAGCGACAGAGACAGACAGAGACAGACAGAGACAGACAGAGACAGACAGAGACAGACAGAGACAGACAGAGACAGACAGAGACAGACAGAGACAGACAGAGAACAGAGAGACAGTGAGATAAATAGAGACAGAGAGATAAAGAGACAGACAGAGATAGACAGAGACAGACAGAGACAGACAGAGACAGACAGAGACAGACAGAGACAGACAGAGACAGACAGAGACAGACAGAGACAGACAGAGACAGACAGAGACAGACAGAGACAGACAGAGAACAGAGAGACAGTGAGATAAATAGAGACAGAGAGATAAAGAGACAGACAGAGATAGACAGAGACAGACAGAGACAGAGAACAGACAGACGGTGAGATAAATAGCGACAGAAAGATAAAGAGAGAGAGAGAGAGACAGACAGAGACAGAGAGACAGACAGAGGGACAGATAAGAGAGGCAAAGACAGAGAAGACAGCGATAACGCACCAAAATGTACCAACAGTCGGTGAGTCAGCTGTGCTGGACAGCGGCGTCAATGCCATCACAATTGACTGAACCCAGAACATAGTTCAGTGGAAAGGAGTGGAGTGGAGAGGAGAGGAAAGGAGTAGAGTGGAGTGGAGTGTAGTGGAGTTAAGAGGAGAGGAGTGGAGTGAAGTGGAGAGAAGTGGAGTGGAGTGGAATGGAGTGAAGACGGAGGAGAGGAGTGGAATGAAGAGGAGAGGAGAGGAGTGGAGTGAAGAGGAGAGTAGTGGACAAGAGTGGAGTGACGAGAAGAGGAGAGGAAATGTGGAGTGGAGTGGATGGCTTCTGAGTGGATGAAAAGGCGGCGCAACAGTTATCATCGACGGCCAAGAATCATCGCCAATAAACAGTCGACGACGCCAATGTCCGTGTAGCACTTGACTCCCATCGTCGTCTCTACGACCACTCCCTCCCACACCCTTCCTTCCCAGTCTCATTCCTTCTCCTCCTTCTCTTACTCCTCCTCACTTCCATTCCCCGTCTATTCCTCTCCTTCCTCCTTCCTCCCACACGGTCTCCCATTCGCCTTCGCGGCAGATGGGCCGTCACCCGGGTGTTCGCTCCGTATCCTCCGCCCAGTTGCCCTTCGGGGAGTCGGGCATTAGCGGACGACGCTAGCAGAGCGCCTGCTCAGCGAACCGTGGCAGCAGCGAACGGCGCAGTCATGCGTTCCGAATGGGAAGATGGCAAGCACCGCAGCCGCCTCTGTAGCCGGCGGCGTCCACTCCTCTCCTGCTCCCCTCGGCCCCAGCTCCGACGCTCGATGCTCAGAGACACGCAGAGATTTCCCGCCGTACGTTTATTCCGGCACCGAAGGATTAGCCATCATTTCACACAGACGAAGCAGAGATCGTGTAGCAAGTATTCAGCTAATCCCACTGCGCCGACGCTGATATCCCGGGAAATGACCAACCATTGTTTCGCTAATTTTCTTTATTAAAATATCCGAAAGCGGGTAATAGGTCGAGTTACGGGGTTATGACGGAGATATATAAACAAGTTAAGGGAAACTGTCATGTCATGCCAGCGGGATAAAATGTTCTCTTGTTAGAACTTCATTAATTTGTTGTTTCCATGGAACACTTCGTTGTTCGACTCAGTTATAAGATACCAGCGTTAATTTATTTGTGTAGCTTTTAATCGATACTGTTTTTCTCTATTGTTGCTGCAGTGGTGAGTGTTGCCAATTTTATACAACTGTTGTTCACTGAACGCCAGTGTAGTTGCCTTCGCACGCAGAATGCAACACACGTCTTCAACGTCTTGTAAAAAATTATAATCATGATCATAACAAGAACACAAGAACTTTTTTATTGAAGAATAATACTTTTACTCGAATGCCTTTCAATGTGAAGACAAATAACCGTATATAGAAGTAGCTCCAAATCCCTCGCATCATTGCTCCAGGCCCACAGCGTTGTATTGCTCCAGATGGTTTACATTTAAAGCGTTTGAGCTGCATTTCACGTCATTTTCCAGAGATCCAACAACACCCCCTCCCTCCCCCCCCTCCCCCCTCCCCTCCCCCTCCCCCTCCCATCGCCCCCCCCCCATGGTCATCAACACAATAAACATAGGCCTATGTGATGCGGAAAGTAATGTGTAGGCCTGCGGGCATACTTCGGTGTCTACGAATAACCTTAAAATGATGGGTCAATCATAATAAATATGTATTTAGGTTAAAGGGAGGGAGAGGAGTCTAGGGAAGGGCTGGATTGGTAATCGCCAATTTAAGGGATGGGCAAGCAATACGCCAGTGATTGTGTGATGTGCTACTTTTCCATATGTATTTTGAATGTTGGTTGTATTATTATCTTCTATTGTTTCATATGTATTGTTTGATTATGGATTGTAAGGTGTGCTATTGTTTCAGATGTATATCAAGGTATCAATGAGGACTCAATTATGTAATTATATTATTTTACAGTAGTGCGACAATTACATAATACTATTACTTTCAAAAATGGATCTCCAGTATTCTTGTTTTTACACCAATTGACTTAACGAACGGTGCTTTAATTGAGTATGCTGTACCAGGATCATGTAATGTAACGTATAACGTAAATCTACGTCAGGGATGGCCAGCTAATACACAGACGCCATACCAAAAGTCGGCATCACCTACAATGGTTGAGGTAATGATAATAGTCGAAAATTCAGATTCAAACTGGCAGATGATATAGCGATTTTATCTAAAGTGCTACACAGTCACATTAAAATATACATCACAGCTTCTTCAGTCAAGTAACTGTTACTTGCAGACATTACTTTGGTCAGCACGCTTTTACAAGGACTGATAAGTGCACGGGGAAAAAGTATTTTATTGAGAAACTTTCATGTCTGCGTATTTCCTCTGTCGCAACGATTGGTTTCATTGACATCACTCTGTGACTGAATTAGCCTATGACACTAACAAACATCAGTGACGTGACTTCCTGCATTAGTTTGTGACGCCATATACAAGACCACAATCATATGGTATATTGCATTAGTTTCTGACGTTGCTAGACAACATTGATATGATATGTTGCATTAGTTTCTGAGGTCAACAGACATCATCGATATGGTTTGCTGTGTGCACAGCGGACCAAGGGATCGATCTTATATGATTTACTTTCCATAGCGTTGATTACGAAGACCTAATTATAGCCGCCTAATCATTGCATACGTCTCTGCGTGGGAATAAATTTCACGCCAGTACAAATATTTTGCGTCACCCGATTCCTCCTCCGACCGGCAGAGGGCCGTGCCTACCAGACCGACTTCGGTTCTTGACGCTTGGCCTGCGATGACGAAGTGATTCATCCGTCGTTGACTGTAGCCTCTGTGAGATGTTAATATAGACACCACTCCCGCCATCATCATCACCACCGCCACCATCACCACAAGCAGCAGCAGCCCTTGCCTCAGCAGCCCTAGCATCTTCATCACCATCATCATCGTCAGTGGTGGAGATCGTATTGCTCTATTTGACTTTGGGGTCGTCGCGTTAAGACCACAAAGTGGCGGCGCCTGGCGACGTTGTTTGCTCAGACGGTCTCCGCTATCCGTAGTCTTTGGCGGCTTCGTGGTCCAAAAGCCCTGCACCAACCAATGGCAACGGCCAAGCCGCAGAAAGTCGCCGCTGCCGCCGCCGAGGCCACGCTTGCCTTCAGCCGATCGAAGCGGTCGAAGAAATCCATAAAATTATAAAACAGTGTGGAGGAATTTCGGAAACGAAGACATAGTTGCGGGAAAGGCGATGAACGATCGTGTCCTAAGATCGAATAATTAGGTACAACGGAAAGTCCTGTCTGCACGTAGTCTTTAAAGTATCATGCAATGACCGAGTTATAGACTGAAACAGAAGAAGTGGAAGAGACGAGGATGGAAAGAAGAAAGAAAACAAGGAAGAAATGAGAAAGTGGAAGAGAACATAACAAAAGGAATGGGTTTATGGAAAGAACATCTCGGAACTGGCGATTATTTCAATGTTAATGTAGGATTATTCGTTACTAAAGTTTCAAGGCATCGAAATGTATATAAATCTGGACTTGCGGATAAGCTGGATCAATGCTGAAAGGACTCGATAACTGCATGCTTCATCAGACAACATCCTCGCGGTAAGATACTATGGTCGCTGTAATATTTTCTCAAGTCTAAGCAGAGTTAATTCTGATTGTAGTTTTCAACGTCATCATTGACGTCACTATTATGCATCGCCTATAGCTTATTTGGGAGCCAATGCTGTCGAGGATAGTCTGCGGTTTACGTCATTAAAAGACTGACGTATTTGTTCGTAACATCATCTTTTTAAGCTGTTGTAAATATTGACGAAACCAAGGGCTCAACAAACGATGTCGCCATAGCAGCTTACGCAAATGTTGGGCTAGAGGATCATAAAAGCCTGTCATTCAAAAAACGCTGACGTATATATATTGGTGTACTATATAGATGCTGACGTCATTGGAAACGTCACATGATAATGATACATTTATTTGGTTATGCAGAATAATAAAGTTAACAGAGATTTTAACTTAATTGTCATTCGACATCTTGAGAATAAGGTTTACGTTGATGTAAACAAGGCCTTGGCAACGATATAGCACAAGATCTTCATTCTTAATCCCAGCCAAAAACACCATGAATTTAAAAGAAGAATTAAGCCGAGTTATTTGGCATTCTAACCGCAGAAAAGTTCACCCGTGGGAACCTTTTCTCAACGATTAGTTGTTTAAACAGTGAAGAATTGTTTAGTGTTATTTAGGCCTAATTCTGAAATCCCGTACCAGTCATCCGTTTTCTGTTTGTTTATTCTAAGATTTGTTGGCTGTTAATAAACATGATTAATTCTTGTATGCTGTTAATTAACTCCATTGCCCTTTTGAATGAGCAGGCTAAGTTCACATTTTCGCGGTGGAAGGCAACATTGAAACTTAACCCCAGCGGTTTGATGAAAGTCGCAAAGAGGAGAAATATAACACAAAACGGAGTGTGAAATGGATTTTAGCATTTATTACTCACATATATCTAAGACCAGTGAAACGCATTAACCGAGCTGATATCCGCGTATTAAAGCTTTATTAAAACTCATTTCATACCTATTACTAATCAGCGTGCTCCAGTTGCTATTCAGATTAATTAGACTTATTAACTGTTATTGCTTATCAAATTTGTTCTAGTAAATGATGGATGGTGTTGTTTTAACCAGTGAAGCTGAAGTGATGAATTCAGACGAAGATGCTTGATCGTATCATCTTTGGCGTCAAGACACACGCCACTCCTTAAAGATCATGGAATGCCTCTTCCAGTAGCAACAAGTTCGTTTTCCAACGACAGTTGACTTGAAATTGTCTGCTAATTGGGCCAATTTGGAAATCGCGGTTTTCAATTTTACAAACCCCGTCATATGATGATAATAATTATTTATTTAATGTACATGCCAATGATGTCATGTGACGTCATGCATGTCAAATGAGCATTCGGAATGTTGACAGGTCGCCAAAGCTGTCGTCATTAATGCTTGAATCTATCCCTGGATTTCTTCGGTACTCAAAAGCTAAACGGTCACGGTAACCAGCTTATTCGCAGTGGCTAGTTCAAATCGAAATCATTGTTGCATGCAGTTACGGTCAGGTTCGGTTTCACGTCGATATCCAGAGATAGACTGGTCGTTCCGGTGAATGACGTTTGGAATCAAAGATAGGTGATGTGTTTGAAGAAAAGAATTAATTTTGGTTGGTGCCCTATGTACACGACTAGGACTTCCGCCTGACATCTCTGGAACGATGTGACGCTCGTGAAAAAGCTGGTGCCCTGCGCTTAGATTTTTAATGGTGCTTTTAAAATTGTGGGATTGCTAGTACGAATATACACTGGCGCGATAAGAGGAACTATAGTAACAAAAGTACTATTGACACCTCTAATCGTCTTTTATGAGACGTCTACGAGAACAACTCAAGATTTGTTTAATTACTTGCTCGGAGTCGGGGAAGCCAGCTACTAGAAGAAGAGAATGATTATACATACAAAATTAAATTGAAGGAAGAAATTAAATTCAGTAATTGGCTAATGAAAATGTAATAATTAGACATAAAAATGAAACACACAATGAAAATCCAGACTGAGATTCAAAGGAAGCGTTCGCCAACTAAGATGGTGCACGAAGATATTCAAGTAGGGCACGGTTTCCATACCGAATATCGCAATCCATAGGTTCCATGCTTATATGGAGTATTAATCCCATGTAGGTATGGCGATATCCAGGCGTCCAAATACGGGTACAAAAGGTGGGACATCAATTTGCAGAATCAACTGAAATGGCCCCTCCCTGGTACCATGGACCAGAGAGGGACCTGTCCGCTAGACACGTTGCTTCAACCGGAAACCCCATCGACCTTATCTAATAGGAACCAGACTCAGTTGGGATGAAATATAATTTATATGTCGGTCACACCAAGAGAAAACCTGCCAACGTTGAATACCAAAACCCATTGACGCAGCACTTGAGGGTTGTCTCCTTTGACGACATATATAACCACTCAACGCGCCAAAGTTTAAGGCTTTGACGCTGAGCTGCACTGTGCTATCACAGTCGATTTTTATGACATTTTCGTCGTTAATTCGTCAGATATTTATTGATGTTAAAAACTCTCTCCGGTCTTTTCTCTATAATTGTTCTGGCATTTTCGGTTCAAAAGAATTTCCCTAAAAACAACGACTTCTCTTCTGACGTCAGATCCGCTTAATGAATGATCGAGCGATGAATTAATTATAAATGGCTAATTACGCAGGAAGCCTTAGATCAATAATTCTCCATCAAACTGGCAAGTGGCCAAGTCGATCGAGCACGGTATATGAGAAACTATGAACGATCAATACCAACCATCGCAGCTCAATTTACAGGCAGCTTACCCACCGGCTTCAGATATTATATCTAAACTCTAAAGCCTACTCTTATTGACAATTGTTTTTCCCATTCGATTCAGACATAGTTTTATAAAATACTAAATCGTCCATGATGATTGGTTCATTCTCTCTCGAATACTTGTTGATTTTATTTGAGTGTTCCATAAATTAGTTGCTTCTGCAGAAAATGCTTGTCGGAATGTAGTTCGGCTTAGAATAGGTTATTGCATTCTTATCAGTCCGAATAACTAAAGGACCCTTACTGAGCACTGAGAACAGAAAGACTGCCTAATACTGAGGAAGGCTTTGTTCTAATGACGTTACTCTAAACTATCGTCTATATAAGCCAGGCAGCGCTTTTACTGCATGAGGTATACATGTACTTATTAAGTGTACATAAATTATAGCTATCTAACCAGTATACAATAACAACCAAGACGCGTAGGTTTTGTCTGTTTATATTGGTGGTTCGTTGTCCAATTTTGGTATAGACATATCCCTGCTACTCGCTGAAATCGACCCACCTTTGCTTGGTCCCTCAGAGTCTACAGGTAAAAAATGGATGGTGCAGGGTAAGATGTAAAGATCATAGGAAAGGCATACATACACCTCAAGGGCTGAGAAGGGGGAAACTGGAAATACATAGCTGATCAAGAGCCCATTGTCTTTTGAAGAGCTTTACATTTACTGTTAGTCTGTTACTGCTATATTTATACATTCAGTTCACAGAGAGTTATAAGGGCTGACTTAATAGGTTCCGATTTCTTCAACATGCCTGTGGTTATGGCGTAGGACTATAGGGTTATTGTACGCTGCAGATGGTCATTCTTAGGCGTAGAGCCTATAGAGGTGATAGCTCTTTAATTGGTTTTTGTTTATGTTGGAAAAATGAGTAGTGCTACTCGTTAATTATATAATTGATTTGTTTGTGTTTTGATGAATGTAACTTGCTGCGGTTTGCCAGCCTGACATGTTCAAGAAACGAAGATACATGACGCATTCGTGCTTCAGCGCGTACATGTGAGAAATTTACAAAGACCGTGAGGAGAATTTCCCTGTCCCCCATTACTCATATGTACTCTTGTTACTGCATTGATGTGAATGTTTGCAGTTCAAGTAGTGCTCCCCAGACAGTCGTACAGTCAATCCAACGATTACGGGAAACGGACACCGTGCATTTTAGAAATAGACTGTCCAAACATTTTCATAGCTATTTGATTCGTAAGCATACAATAAGTTTGTGAAGAATGGTGTACCCTTCATGCCACTTTTCAGGTGCTTTCATTGTGTGAGGCCCAAGTGCAGGCGCGCGGGCCAATCCGACAATTGGTCTGAAACTGAAAACCATCTGACGAAAGGATAGATCTGATCAGAAAATTTTGCTACTTTAACCCTTACCACTCCTGAGGCCGCTGTGAGGAAAGAACTGGAAAGAAGAAATAAGGAGAGAAGAAATAAGACCTGATGAAAATGGGAATCATAAATCGTGACAGAAAGAATGAATTTAGAAATAAATGATTTTAGCTTTTGTAGCTCGTGGCAAATGTTTCTATATGTCAACCAGATCTTACGAAATGATCATTGACTGGGTGGCAGTGGGTGGGCTTGCGCTCGTGAATAATCTGGTTCCCTTCATGCACTTAGCTTTCAAGTGGCATGCAGTTGCAGAAGTTTGAAGTTTCCGATAATGATAACGATAACGTTTCGTGTATAACAGATGAGTAATAACTGTGTTACTCAAGAGCAATAGTCTGCGTGTTCATGAGCTGCTTCATTGAAATGCAACACGTGTAGCCACCAGATGTGTTATGTCGTTACTTTAACATGTGTTGTAATTTTGCATTTTAGTGCGCATAGATCGTTAGTAGATATTCAATTAATCGTTGAAATTATTGAACAATTTATGCATAACGTGTATCGAAAGCAATAAGCAATGTATAGCAATACGATTTGATGATTAATGTGTATAGTTTGCTTAACTTTTTGTAATTTAACATGTTTTGTATCATTGCATACATGTGTACACCGTGTGACTGACTGTTTGTCCAATGTTATCGCGTGTATAGTTTAATCAATGCTTGTCGTGAGATTATGACTAATTTACAGCGTTACCCTTAAAAGGTTTGAAATTTTACATGTCATTGTTTTAGTTTCACTGACTCCATGCTATAATTCAATTGCGATGTGACTGCCAGCGAAACTCTTAAAGAAAATGTATTGACAACGCACGATGCAAAATTTAACTTTCTTTATTGGTCTTTGTAGGTGAATATTATATATATATATACATATATATATAATGTTATGTGTATATTATATGGGCTTTGTACAATCTATTTGAATTTTCATGTTTAAGTTGAACAACTCTTGACGCTTAGTTTTAATTTCTTAAGTGTGATGTTTAACGCTTTTCTTTTTCATGCCTACAGCTTTGTTCGACTATAGCACGTCGTAAAATTGGATGCAAAGGTTATTAAAAAACGTTCGCGTGAAGCTTTTCGATTGAATGACCGACTGAATTTAAATGACTCACTGACGCATTAACTGGCTGACTCACTAACTCAATGACTCGCTAATTCATTGACTCACTAACTCGCTGACTCACTTACTCGCCGATTCATTCACTCGTTCACACGCTCACTCGATTGAACTCCCAAACATAGCAAACGTCTATGTAGTAAATCTCTCCCACAAAAGGTATATATAAGATTCTCCTCGTGCCCAATAACCCTTTGCTATCAAATTTATACATACTGACTTAATATATTTATATGTCTAGACTATATAGTGCTTATCTTTAAATTGCCTGGCTGCACCGCCCATGAACATATATATATATATATATATATATAATTTTTATCGAAACAGTCTAATACATATATATATATATAATATATATAATACATATATATATATATATAATTTTTATCGAAACAGTCTAATACATATATATATATATATATAATATATATATATATATATAGAGAGAGAGAGAGAGAGACAGACAGACAGACAGACAGACAGAAACAGACAGAGGGAGGCAGGCGTTGCATTGATACGAATGGCTGACCGGTGCAGGCATGCACCGCCGCCCTGTGGTGGCGCCACAGTCGCCGATGTCTTCCG
>OY365815.1:24868286-25185786 GCA_959347315.1 Bimastos eiseni | reverse complement strand
TGGGCCCCTCTGCCGTCGATCGCAAGACGGACCGTGTCCTGATCTTAGGGGTTACCAGGTTGACCGAGAAAGACCGATCGTGAGAAATGCTCACAGGTCTGGGTGTCGTTCGAGAGTGCGTAGAGACCCGATTGAGAGAAATAAATGAATGAGTGACGGGAATACGGGGAAGACGGTGACCCCGTCGGCGGCCGTGAGAAATAGAGATCGGGCAAAGCCCCGAGGAACCGAACGTTTATGTCGAAAGAGGCCTCGGTGGCCGTGGATACAATATAGGGGAAGAGTTCCCCAGTATACGTTGGTTAAAAGACGGGGAGGGCGTCCCCGTGAAGCCGTTGGAGCCTAGAGAGCTACCGGTGAATCCGTTGACACATACTGGGAAACATAAATACGTTCGATAAATACGGGGAGGGTGACCCCCATTGGTGCGTTCGATACAGGGAAAGTTCCCTTTGATGCCGAAAACCTGATCAATTGCGGGCGTCTCCGCATATTCTTTTCTATTTACGGTTTTCCGTAAATATCTATACTTGGCTACTTAACGTGGTCATACTTACTCCTCCCGTTTACCAGAAATCTGTTGATTTGCGTGTCTGATCGCAATGTCTTTGGTCGCGGTTTCCCCGCGTATCTTTGCTTGAGTTACTATACGTAATATTTGTACTTGCGGTGTCCCAGCAGTATGTCTTCTTTATTGTCTTACGGTCTTTCGATAAATCTTGTTGGCTACCTAAATCGGTCACAGTTACTCCTCTCGTTTTACCAAAGTATATTCAGTTTAATGTCTAGTTGCATTAATATCCTGACTCGCGGCTTCCCCGCGAGGCTTCTACCTGCGGGACTAGCCGCAGAATTTCTTTTAGTAGATCTAACTACATAATCTTTTCGGGGACTTCCTCGTTCGTTTCAGTGTACAAGAGAGTACAATGGTTTCAGAGAAAGAAGTGATTATAATAATACAGGTCTGTATGAAATATAGAGCTAACGTGGTGACACTTACCTAAGGTGCCTGTGAGAGAATCGAATCTGAGGACTCAGAAACGAAGTTTGCGAGAGTTGGTGCATTACCGTTGGGCAGAGCTCTAGGTGACGAATACAAATATGTTCCTACGATGGGAGGAATAAACGCAGTCGATGAGAGTTACAGGCATGTGAGAGTATGGGTGATCGAATACTAAAGTATATGACAGATGCAAGCAGGCCGAGAAATATACTTGTTGGCTACCTAGTTCGGTCATAGCTATTCCTGCCGGTTCCCAGCAGGTTGTCGGAGACGTGAAAATTCGGATGACCGAGATCGAGAAAATTCGGGTGGCCGCAAGAGATACAATAATTGCGTGTAGATTCCCGGAGTAGCAATCATACAGACCGAGAGAGCTGCCGGTGGAGCGTTAGCACATACGGGGAAAGTTCCCCAGTGGCTGCGTTCGATAAAATACGGGGAAGGTGATCCCATTGGTGCGTTCGACGATTACAAGAAACGGTCGTGACTGGTGCCTAAGACCTCAATAATTGCGGGTGTTTCCGCACATTCTTTTCCATGTACGGTTTCGTTAATATATATACTTGGCTACCTAGTTTGGTCATACTTGCTCCCGTGGGTTTCCAGCAGCACTCGAGTTGTCGGACACGTGAGAGTTCGGGTAGCCCAGATCGTTAACATTCGGGTGGTCGTGATAGATGCAGACTGGCTAAGTTCCAGAATTAGCGATCGCATATAGTCCGATAGGCCCCGGTGGCCGAGTGTGGCCGTGAATGAGTTCGGGTGGCCGTTCGATAGAAATATCGGGAAATTTCCAAGGACACGCTGGAATTACACGTGGAGGGTGAACACGTTAGATGAGCGCGTTGCAAACAAGAGAAAACAAGGATGCCGATTGATACCGTCAGGTTACAACTCAAATAACTCTTCTTGATGGCTTTATGGTCTTTCAATAAATACTCTTGTTTGTTACCTACGTTGGTCATAGTTACTCCTCCCGGTTTCCCGAGTATCAGAATATATTACGATGCTGGCGGGAAATTGCCAACGCAGAGGACGGTCAATCGTGTACATGATAACTTATGCGTGTGTGGTCGGTATGCCACACACGGAAATGGACCAAGAGGCACGTGAAAGTCTGGGTTGTCCCTTGTCGTCCGATACCCAAGCATGAAACAGATGAACGCAGACATGAAAGTCTGGGCAGTCGGAAATGGACCAAGAGGCACGTGAAAGTCTGGGTAGTCGAAAACCCAGGTTAGAGATAACAAGTAGACCAGTAGACGAAGAATTGATCGATGCGTAAATATTACTGTTGGCTACCTACGTTGGTCATAGATAATCCTTCCGTTTTCCCGAAGTGTATCTACTTGCGTGTCTGATCGAAGTGATCGATACGAGTAAGTCTGGGTAATCGGGTTCCCAGGTGAATACATGGTTGCTTGTCGTCACACACAGTTCCCAGAACTGACTGAAATGCGAGGTCGGGCCCCCTCGTGCGTAGGTCGGATCGAAGATCTGTGTGCAGATAGCGAAGGTTATAGACAGAAGACCTTCACTATCAGAGTCCGTGATTACCATGCCAGTGTCATTTTTATCGAAGCAGAATATATCAGTTTTGGTGGGTAACTGCCAACACAGAGGACGGGAACTTACTCCGTCAATTGTGGTGCATGATAAAATATACGTGTGCGGCCGTCATGCTATACACGGAAATAGACCGAGAGATGCGTGTTGAACAGAAGGCGTAATAGCTAAGTGTCTAGCATGATATGACGAAGATCTGTGAGACTGGTAGTGCCTAGGACGACAGAGTTTAGAGAGTTGTGCACAGTAATGTCTAAGAGTACAAGACGTTGAATTAAGCTACCGATAATTGTCTTGGCCGATATGACTTGGGACTTGTCTCAAGTATGTCTTTCTGAACCTCGTAACTTAAGAGAACGTTTGGTGTCCCTCATTGGCGATTGTTTCAGAGTCACAAGATGCTGAATGGTACGACATCAGGTAGAGAGGAAGAAGAGGCTAGTAGCTTGGAAAGTAGACAAGGCAAGAAAGACTCCTGCCGGTATGATTACGAACCCTGGTTTGAGTACCGCCATCCTCAGAACGTTGCCCATCCGGCGACCGCGAAATAGGCAGAGTCAGACCTCGTTACTAATTCGAGCCGTGTTACCTTTCTTGGAGAAGAGACCCGTCCTCAATCTAGCCTGGTGAGAGCGATCATCCTGGTAGATATAGAGAGCTACCATTTGGCATTGAGATTTGATAAGGAGGTGACTCGAGCGACTTCAGACGTGTTCGCGAGCTGGAGTCGACACCGTCCGAGAGCTAGGCAGGCGCTCGGGCGGCAGAACGCCACAGCTGTACATGGAAAATCACCGTTTCTTAAATATTGGATCATCTGCAGGTCCTCACTTGCTTCGATCAAGACATGCACTCCTATAGTCATGGCTCCCCATTAATAAATTCTCAAATTATTAACGACAGCAATAGGGAAAATGTTTAGAGCAACCCTCCCCAAAGTCGACTGGATTTGTGTTCTAGCCTGGCACAGCGTAGATGCCAAAATGCGAGACGTCCTCCACTGACCCCGCCTTATCGAGCGAATCGAGTATAGGACAGCAGCTGATATAGCTGCCTTAGTCTGGCGATGCCTACCGGGATTCGCTTCTGTCAACCTGCTCGACCTCTGTATACACCCACCATAAGTGCTCTGGGCCCGCGCCCTTTCTGCTCGGCCGGTTAAGGTCTCCTCTCCACCAGGCGGGACCAAATCCAACACAGCTATAGAAGACCATCTTCTCTGTGGTAGGCCCTCGATTTGACATGACTTCCCTTTGGCGCTCCGCTCACTTCCTGGACCTCCTTCGCAGGCATTACTCTCTCTCTCTCTCTCTCTCTCTCTCTCTCTCTCTCTCTCTCTCTCTCTCTCTCTCTCTCTCTCTCTCTCTCTCTCTCTCTCTCTCTCTCTCTCTCTCTCTCTCTCTCTCTCTCTCTCTCTCTCTCTCTCTCTCTCTCTCTCTCTCTCTCTCTCTCTCTCTCTCTCTCTCTCTCTCTCTCTCTCTCTCTCTCTCTCTCTCTCTCTCTCTCTCTCTCTCTCCTCTCTCTCTCTCTCTCTCTCTCTCTCTCTCTCTCTCTCTCTCTCTCTCTCTCTCTCTCTCTCTCTCTCTCTCTCTCTCTCTCATCTGAAGATGGTCTTATATACCTGCGTTGGGTTTGGAACCGCTTGTGAGTAGTCTCAATAAGAAGCGCTATGCAAATTCTCGCGATAATTATTGAATTAATTAATTAATTAATTGGAACCTACGTTTAAATTATAGCCTGTTAAAGACAAATCTAATACTATTTCTAATAGAACCCAACAGAAAGTATTGAAAGCAATGCTCCCTCTAATGTTTTGGAGATAGCGTGGGCAAGAAATTTCGTGTGTGCAACATTTTATAAGTGGTTCACACTATAGAGCGCAAGTCCGAGTTGAGTGCGATGCTGGTTAAATAAAGATCATATCTAAAAGTCTATGGTATTTAGTGCTCATAACCTAAGAAAAGTTCCTTGTCTAAAGATAAAGTTTCTAGTGTAAGGTAGACCTCAGACGACTAGAAGATTCGATTTAAGTAGTTTCATAAAAATATTTGTGTACGCACACTAGATGTTTGTGAGGGAGTATTGATTGGAAGCCTCTGTAGTGTTAAGACATTCTAGGGTGACGCTGGAGCTCCTCAAATCTAGGAGCAAGGTAATTATGATTATCAATAGGCGCACATCTGACTCTGAGATGTGTCTTGATAATGATTTGAATAAAATGAATTGGTTTGCTGCCTATTCCAAAGGTGGCGCATCATGTAGACGTTGACTTTCGGCATGGTTGCTGATTAGTTGTATAGTAGTTCGTTAGATGGCGAATTTAAATTGTCAATGAATTTTTATGATTTCATTTGGTCAAATTCATTTCGACGGGTGCTTATTTGAATGGTTAATTAAGGTCCATACTTTGTCAGCGTGCTCATGAGCATTCGAGTGGACCAATTCATACCCAGACTAGGTCGATCATACCTAATTAAGGACCCAAACGACACCCGCTGTAACAGTTGCTCTGCCCCTCTGGCCCTCTCCCTTCTGGAGACGGAAATCGGTCCTATTGACTATGCCATCTTAGCAACCCCTCTTATTCCTTATGGTGAATAAGCTGATGCCCTGTCCTTACCTTTCGAGTTGCGCTTTATAAGTTTGGAGTCTGCCTGGGTAGACGTTGGTTTGATTTCTGACAATAATTTTAATGTTAGCGGATGCTAAGTTGATGCTCAAGTGACATACTATAAATACAATTGGCTAATTATTTAATTAGTTAGCATACTTATTTGCGAAACTGCATTCATATTTCCTGCAATCTTATAATAAAGACCAGTAAAAACGAGGGTGAATAAAGATGGAATATGCCCGAAACAACGTCATAGTGTCGAGTGTATGAATCAATTTAAAATACGTATTCTTTGTACTCACCTATTGATGGCGGCTTTCAATTTGGTAGAATATTCCAGTTCTGAGTCGAGTAGCGAAGAAACTACTTTATCCACAGATTCGCGCGGACAACATGCTGCGTTTTGTCATAAAAATGACAGAAAGCGGAAAGCTTCCACAGGTTCGTCCAGATCATTGCCTCAAAAACAGTCGCAGATGGTCGAGGTAAACAAGTAAGTGTATACTAAGTAAATATTAATTGTAACTAACTTGCACTATTTTGTTCTCGACCAGGACAACGTTGTGAAGGGAACAGCCTGATTAGCTATCAGACTTTTGTTCAAGGCAAAATCGCAGATGGCAAGGTTGAGAATGAGACCTGGTTTGGGGTTTTAAGGACTAAACATGTGTATTCCCAGACAGAAGTTGAACCAAGTGAATCTGTGATTTAAATTTTATTGCACTAAATTGGAGTGATCATTCAGAAGTCATCAGGTCACGGAACGTATTCACTGCTGCCTCAATTTAGTCAATGAATGTGATGTAAATTAGGTAATTAAAATTACTTGCCAAATTTCCTTGCTCATGGTCTAGCTCCAGGTTCGCCTTGAAGTCTTATCTCGTAGAGTGACTGCCTAGGCGAGCGATTGACCACTCATGTCGACTTTTGTTAGGCGAGCAACCAAGGTGAAGTGGGTTCGTTTGTAAATGGTTTGAGAATCAATCGTTATTCTGTATTTTGAATTTGTGTGTTTATGCAATTATTATCAAAAATAATGCTTTACAGGAGTAAAAGACTTCCACCCCCTGATGCGTTGATGAAGATGTTCAAATCATCAGATAACTGTGAACCAAGCAATGATCCTTCACACCATATGGGTCGAGTTCGATCATTTGCTCATGAGCGAGGAAATTGGGCAAGTTTTGTGAGCCTTCCATGTAAGACACTAATAAATACAAGGTTTCTGTGATTTTTAGTAATTGTATTTGATAGTAATTGTATTAACAGTAATTGTTCACAATAACTCTTTTACATTATAATTATAGAATTGAATAAAACAAATTATTCAGCTTTCTAACATGACCCACTTGTAACAGAAGCTTGTTGTAATGCAATGTTACTGATAGTTCCCAAAATCAGATATGGTTATGGGCCTAATTTCTTTTATCAACATTTATCATCTGAGGCTTAACTTTTGAGATTGTAGAATACTTTGGCATAAGCAGTGCTTGACAACAGTTTTTCAGCTAATAGACTACTTCTAATGGGATGCATATCTAAATGGTAAATTGCTACTTTCACATACCTTGGATGTAGAGGTGATATGATATGAAAAACTGCTTGTAGTCAAATGTGGGATATTACAAAGTAACAGCAGTTTTTAAGCTATTCACAACAATTCATTTTGAACCTTTTCCAGTAGTTTTTGTTCTAGTCCTTCCAGTGGCACTATTTGAACCCTTAGGCAATACCAGTTTAGGCTTGTGTTAAATAAGTTTAACACTGTACTAACAGAGCTTTGCTGATTATTCAAGTTGGCAAATTCTAAACTTTGCTATTGAAGTTACCATTTCATAAAATTTTGATTTCGTAATAATATTGAGATGATACATCTTTTCATGTAGTTGGTGATGCAGAAGAGATGCTCGAAATTGTTCAGACATTAGTTGAACACCTGAAGCCTTTGGTTGACTTCCATCCAGTCTCTGACTTTCACATCAGCCTCTCAAAGACATTTGTTGCTATGCATCACTGGATAGAACCACTTGTTCAAGATCTCAAGAAGAATCTCACAGAATGCAAGAGGTATGCCTGTATGTATGTGCATAATAGTACTGTATAATAATGGTATATATCTAACACCTATGTGGTCTTCACAACAAAATGCACAAAAATGGCATTCAAAAAGGTGCAATTTAATGCCAGTTGAATTCATATGTAACGGTATAATGAATATTATACCGTTTGTAATGATATGCATCCCATTACAAGTGCAGTTGAATTCATATGTTTCTTGGACTTACTCATAAAAGTATGTTTATTTAGTGTTGAAGATTATTTTAGAAGGACTAAAGGAGAGTCGGAGATGGTGATCTTTTTAATGATAGCCGTCATGTTTAGTTCCTTTAATATATATTGTCCAGCACATCTGTAATTTTGCTGATTTTTTTCATTTTATTAGCTGTCACACACATGGATGTTTGGAATTGTTTAAAAGCTAGATTAGTTAGTTTTCCTTAAATTAGAAGATACATATAAAGTATTCCAGGCTCACTCCTACCAGAGCCTTAGTCCAAAATTACTATTGCAAGTGTTTGCAGTTATGAGGCTTTTAAAGAACTGCACGGCGTAAAGCAGGTTAGTTCTAAATTAATAACCAGCCAATAGGTTAAGTAAAGCACAGTAAATACAAATGTAAAATCTGACAGCTGGACACAGAATAAGCAGCCATTTCTTTTCTGAGCTTCAAAGTCACATACAGGGGTACTAGCTTCAGTTTAATGTTCTTGGTATATGTCAGCTAGAAGTCTTGGATAAATGAATATTGTTAGATTGATTTGTGTAATTTCCAATTTATATATACTAATTTTTGCTGTTAACGAAATAGTATATAACAGTTACTATTTACATTGTGCTTTACTGTTTATAATGTATCTTGCGAAATATGAACATGTTTAAACTAATCAACATGTACACTGGTATTCCTCAAATTTCGATCAAGTTGATTTCTTGGATTAAACTAAGCTCATTTCCACATAACAAGTGTTTTGAGTCAGACTTCATTTTAGAGTTATTATGGTTATACTTTAAAGACTGTTTTGTTTATTTTTTTCTGTAGGGGAACAGTTAGGCTTTCTTCACTGGAGCTGTATTGCAATGAGGAACAAACAAGGTATGCTCACAAGTCAATGGAAATCGTGTTATATTCTGAATGTACTATAGATACGTACAAGAACTCATATTTTGCTTTCCTGCTTCTTCTATCCCATACTAGTGGGAGTCAGCAACTTAAAATACTACAAGTGCAAATAACTGATGTCTTATAAGTAGAATCCTATATTCTGTTATTGCATGCTAATAATTTGTTTTGTTGAAGTTTTAATGCCTAGTCATCATGTGTGTAATTGTTTTGTTTTCTTGGTTTAGAACTTTCTTGGGTGTGGATGTTCTGATTGGTAAAAGTCTGCTGGAGTCCTATGTTCAAGCTGTGGACAAGTCATTGAAAGAATTTCGTCTCCCAGAATATTACAAGGTCAGCCTACATAAAAAAAAATCATTAAGAACGTACAAAGGAAACCTTTGCTCCTATAGCGAGCAGCAGGTGTTAATAATTTATCATTCATGCCCTGAGACTTTTATGATGAAATTCATTGGCTATTTTTTAAGGTATGCAAACCATTTGATATTTGCTGTAGAAGTGATGTAGACTGTTTGACTGGCAACATGATTGCTTGCAATTATTGAATGAAAATACTGTGTGTGGTGAAAAGATGTTTAAATTTAAATGCTGCATATACCCAATTTCACATCGGTACGTATTGCACATCTAATTATATATGGTAGACATTTGAAGTTAGTCATAAACCCCTTGAAGTAATAGATTAGAAGGGATTTCTCCACTTTTGCTAGAAATAATCATGCTTTTCATCATACAAATGATTGAATACCTTTTTTATTGTTAATGTTGTGTTTTCATTGGTAATTAGATTGACCTGATCTATTGTCTTATGGTACTGTTAGCATAATACCCAAAGCTTGAAGCAGCAGTTTTAATCATAATCTGCTTGAGTCCATTGAAATACAATAGGTTAATTTATGCATGTACAGCTGAAAAATCCCTTTGCAATTCTCAGCATTTAGCTTTCTGGTTAATTTTCTGGGAATTCTCTTCTATTTGCTATAGATCAGTTGATCTATAGCTCTGGCAACCTGATGACCCTTTTAATTGCATATTTATCTTTGAAATAATTTTTATTTCAAGGAACCAAAGTTTCATGTTAGTCTTGCATGGGCGCTTGGTGATGTTCGACAACCAGTTCGGCCGTCATTGTCTTCCCTACAGGTCTGTCCATTAAATCCACAATTTCAAGCAGAGTCCTGTGAAGCACAAAGAATCACTACAAACATATAAGTTGTTTTTGTAGCTTTAACTCTAACAGTGTCAGACAATTGTTTCCATTTTGTGTAGAGATTTTGGAAATTCTGGGTGATTACTAAATATGGCAATTTTAAACGTCATTTAGTTTCAGGTTTTTAAATATCATGTTTTATTTGTTATCCCACATAGTAGTTTGGGATAGCTTATTTTCTTTCTGTGTATCGTGCTATTTTATTCAATTGCTTAAATGTTTGAGCAAAGAGTCAACTTTCGGAACACTAAGATCCAACTTTTACTTGGTTTTGTACTTTTTTGTAGTAGAAGGGATATGCATTTATGAAATTTAGCTGTATTTTTGATAGTGCAGACTGCAATGGGTATGGATTTATGAAACTTTTATACATGTATCTACTTCTAGTGCAATATTTATGGATGTATTAAATTTTTATGTATATCTCTTTAGTGTAAAGGATATGGATTTATAAAAATAATAATTTGTATAATGCACATTTTAATGTTTAAAATATTTAGGATGGTTGGAATGACTGTGTTTTAGGATCTGTTGGATAGGTTGTTTTCGGAATCTGATGACATTTCCAACATGAAAGTGAGCCACTTACGATTAAAAGCTGGAAACAAAACATTTCTTTTAGAATTACCTCTTCAATCACAATCAATTGTTAGCTGATACTTAACCAGACATTAAATAAATTAAATAAATTATGCTTTTTTCAGAGAGTTTTTTTGTATTATAGAAATGTGTTTAGTGTCATGGTTAACAATTAAGTTAATTGTCATTGATGGTGTTACAATAAAATCGTTATTCAGCATGTGGATAAAATACTAGCAGTTTAGCAGTATTTTTGGGAATTGCTAGCTACGATCTATGGTTGCAGGGTGACCATGCAGGGAGGATATAAAGAAATATGGCTGTTGCTTTTGGTACAAAATAGATCTGGTCTTAGACAGGACAGTGAGGACACTTATTGTTTTGTCCTGGAAAAGCTAAAAATACTTCCAAGTTCTAAATCTTGGACAATATTATAACATCTCCAACCATGTTAGTGGGTCTAGGCACACCAACAATGGCAGTGCATCATTTTCTTGAATAAGCAAAATTTCAGTAGACCTGCATGTAATGGTCTTGTGTATTGTTGAAACGTGTTTCAGAAGAGATGTTTAATTATAAGCCTAAGACATTTATGAACCAGTATTCAAATGCTTTTATATGCACAACTTATGTGTGCAAAAGTTTTGCTATTGATTCTTTTTAGTACCTGTTGACTTACTATCAATTTTTTTATAACGGTACAACAGCCTCTGTTCACGGGTGATCGAAAATCCTCTGGCTTAATACCAAAGGTGAAGATCGTCTAGGATTTATCGACTCTATTAGACCAACAGGCAGGTCTTGCTATACAGCGGTCGTTGGCATTATTGTCTGAGGTAGTGCCGTTCAGGAGATTGCCCTATGTCTGAATAGGTGCACCAAAGGCCCTTAAAAATGTTGCATACGGATATCTTACGATAATGACTTTGGCTTACGTTACGCATGCAGTGCAAATTGATACCAAACTCCAGCAAGGGTTGGAAGTTGTTTACATTACTAAATTAGTAATATAGACAAAATTAATTATGAAGCAAAGGTTATCTTTGCAAACGAAACACGTATGTCCGTACGTCTTTCACTCTTATATTTTCAATTTTCATCACGGGTAGATGCCAGCACGTAGGCCTACACAGTAACAGCCTACGGTATAGCTGCACAGAAGAATGTTATATCGTCCATTGGCAACTGAGCCGCTAGATCTCGTGCTTACATCTTAAGCCTAAAGAAGCGAGGCGCATCCAGGATTTGAAGCTGAGGAGAAGAGTGAATATACATAGTTATACAATGCGTCTCGGACGTGAACAATAAATATTTAAGCCAAAATGTCCGCTCGTCCAAGTTAGGCCTTACCGGCACATGACATAGACTATGTAGGCCTATATAGTAAAGGGTCTAAATGGCGTAAATTCCTTTTTCCCAAAGCTGTTTCTTAGTACCAGACTATGTGTAGGATTTAAGTGGACCTGCAACAATTAGCAAATTGAAAGTGCCTTCTCTTTCTCTCTGACATTGGACGAAGCAGGACATTTCAGTGCAAGAGTCGACGATGCAACGATAGACCCTAATAGGCCTACTCTGTACTTGGGCCGACAGCTCGTCGAAGGTTAGAGGATTGGTTACAGATGGGGATTTCCTGGTCTTAAGTTTAAATAGTTGCATGTGCCTATTACCGGATTCGGTCAAACAGAGGTCGAAGTGCACACGTGCGTCCGTTATATGGGGCACGCACAAGTCATACAGCAAGGCGGAAGAACGAGAAGACGTTTCAGCAACCTACCACAGCACGTCACTCAGCGTAGTTATTTAAACATCATACATCTATCACAACATCAATAACAAAGATAAATTAACTGGAACCGAGAGTTCCACACTGCTGCTCAGCTTCCGGGGTTGCCGTCATGATCGCGTAGAACACCAAAATTAATGGAAGTTCAGGTATAATAAATAAATGCCAGCGTAAACGGTTTTCAATAGCTACTGTATGCGATTTCGAAAATCTAAATTGCTAATCATTATCCTTCGATGAGTATCGAACGGCATCCAATAGGATTGCTGCTTTGCAGTTATCCAGGAATTCGTTCAGCGCTCAGCCCATCCCAAGAGGTCAGTGTGGCAGCGGTCAGCGACCATCTGTCTAGCATGGCTCTGTGTCTAGCCAAACGCGTCATTGAAATTCCCAAATAATTATAATATTGGCCAACACAACTGCTGTAGTCTTCCCAATGATTCTATCAAAGCTAAAAATAGACCATTCGGTCAAGCTGTCTAAAAATAGCACACGGCGCCGGATGTGTGCGCTATGGTCGGCGTATTGCAGTCGCGTGTTGACAGTCACGTAGACCTGACGCGTCCTAGCAATGACGTCTTGAGCAACGGTCGTCCTCGTATAAAGATCGTCACCTCGAAGCATTTCGCGAGCAATTGTCTTGTAGGTGGTGTCCGTCTCTCCCTGTCAACAAGGGCATTAGTCGGACAGTTTTTCGGAATCAAATTGCTCATTCGTTAATTGTGAGCTCCTTTTGAAAAGGTTGGTCTTGCAACTGTTTCCGTTTCTGAATTACTTTTGTGGTTGAGGCATTAGTATTGTCGTCTGCTTGCGTCTCGTTATTAGTTTTGTCCTCGTCGATGACAGTTAACTGCTGCTAGTAATAATTAGTATTATGCTGCTGGACAAAGCGGTAAAAATTTGTTGAATACAAATTTCTGTAAGGTAGGCTAATGTATTGTATATCTTCGATAATTTATCTGAATTACTCGTGTGGTTAAAGTTGTCTGCTTGCGTCTCGTTTTTAGTTTTGCTTTTCGTCGATGGCGTTTTACAGCGATTGAAAACTCACAGTTAACTGCTGCTAGTAATATAATTATGCTGCTGGACAAAGCGGAAAAATTTGTTGAATAATAATGTAAGGTAATGTAATGTGAATCTTTGAAAATTTCTCCGCCCCATAAAAGTCACGTCATATTAGCTCATCCCAAGAGGTCAATGGCCTACACAATTATATTTGTTTAGGCCATTGACCTCGAAACAATGACCTATATAAAACTGGCGCTAAAATATTTTTTTAGAATGTACAGATTTAGAGTAAACTTTTATTTGTGAGGGATTGGTGTATCTCCATTAGCGGAGTCATTTGGGGGCGGAGCTTTATCGGATACGCTATATAGACAAGAATTGATTCATTTGCGTCAATTATTTACATATAAATTATTTATATATAAATAATTATATATAATCATAATTAATTATTTATATATAAATAATTATATATAATTATAATTAGTTATTTATATATAAATTGTTTCTAAATATAAATTATTTATATATAAATTGTGATAAATAATTATTGTGATAGACTATAATTGGGCCTAAAGACTATAGTCTATTTATCTAAGATTGACAATCTTTTCCAAGGGAAATATGTTCTCATGTTACTGTAAAAAACGACTATTAGATTTCATAAAATATACTGACGTAAGGCATGGCATTACTTGAAGAATCACAGTATTTTTATGCCTTAACTTCAAAGTGAGTCGCCTTGCTATAAGCCTATGGTTAGTATGATCCTCAATTTCCTTGGGGAGGGATGGATGGGGAGGTAGCGAACGATGAACTGAAGCCGTTGTGACCCAGCTAGTATAGGCCTATGCTGACGATGTTACCTTGAATAAAAAGTCTAATTTGGATGTTTACAGAACAATTATAAAAATATTTGTGAAACTTTCCTTTGCTTATGCTGTTGAACTTAGACACGCTTTAAGGTTATATTAATGTCTTGTTCACAGATGAATAAATGTTTCAATTGAGGTCTACATCACTGCAGGAATCATCTGTTAAGTGTATGAGTGGATATGTGGTGAATTTAGTCTAGGAATACGGAGACTTTGTGATGGGTGTTTATTTTGTTCAAGTACTGGTACTTCAAGTTTGAGAAAGTGTTGTTGCAAGCCAAATAAATAAACAGACCAGTATGGAGAGTTGGTTTAAGATATTCTAAGTCGTTTAAGATATTCTAAGTGTTTCTGTCGTGCCTCTCGAAAGAAAGCAACACCAAAAATTATATGATGGTCATTAAAACAGCAAGATTATGATTGGCACATCTGTCACCAATTAAACTATCGTTGAACACTGAACAGCCTGATAAAATATGAGAGAACAGGCTTGTTTAAGTATCTGCAAGAATTAGTTTTTCACGTTCTTGGTAGTTTTTGCTGTATACATGTATACATTAACTGTATATTTCGATATTGCCTGTAGACTTTATATCCTATGTCTGACAATTTATGTAACAGGTTTGAGAAGATGCAAACCAAGCCAAAGCAGAGTTTGTTTGGACTCGGTATTCTGCAGAAGAAATTTGAGGTATTTATAGGACATTGTTACTCTTCTGTTTAAAAAAAATTAATTTTCTATGCCATTCTGAATGCACAGCTGAACACAAACTAATTGTTCCATCTGAGAACAAGGCAGTGGAGAACAACAAACGAAATGAGAAATGAAGATTGTCTTGTAGTATACAATATACTTTACAATATTATGTATACATAATGTTTATTTTAAGTTGTAAAACTTGTCATGGCCTGGCAACTGTTTCATCACTGTGTGAGCTAACTCGTGTCATTATATGATCACTTTAGGAAAGAGAAACTGACCCAGTTTAGTTTTTTGGGCAGAAATTAATGATCCTATTATAGCTTCTCTACTCTATGTCACTTTCTTCCTTACATAATGCTGACATTTGCTGGATGTATATTACATGTGCATAGTATATTCCCCTTGTTATGTACTGGCATATATATTGATATTGTTATGCATAATTAGGAGCTCTGTGGGCAGTCTGAAGAGTCTCTGCATGAGTCTTTTTTTTTGCCACAGCTTGAGTTGTGATTTATATTCCTATGGCTACCCAGCTAAATCAATTATTTGACCAAATGATCTATTGTTTAGCCTGCAGAAAAGAACCGTCTTCATTAGTTGCATGATGTGCACACGTTGTATAGAACGATTACATCCATATTGTATGAAATAGAATATACCATTGAAATAGAATCTACCATTGAAATAGAATTTACCATGAGCAAATAGGAAGCAGAGTATTAAATGAGAAATCTCAGCCTTTTAAGCCAGGTGTGTCAGTGTGTGTATGCAGACAGTTGAACCATGAGCTGCTCTGGTCTGTGCAGTTGAATGATCGTGCGATAGCGATAAGGACTTTGAGTCACTGAAATTGAACCGTACTCATCTGAGCCACACTTATTCAACAGTAGATGTTGGCCTTTGGCTCTTTATCAATCATGCATCCAGTGCTTAACACTTTTCCTACCGATCACCGATCAGTTTAAGATATCTTCAGATTATCTATGATTATAGTAGGTGATAGTTGAACTGCCTTGCCATGGGAAGAGCACCAAAATCTTAGGGCACTGAATTATACTAATCATGCATATATTGAATTGATGCACATAAAGCACTCTTTTATTGCTTAATATTATAGCCTTCGTGTACATGTATAAAGTACATTATGTGTGTCTTTCTAGGCTTTTTGAATATGTTTGCAAAATACAGTAGAGTACCCATAAAACAAGATTAGATCCTTAGATGTACCAGTAGTTGACCAGAAGTACGTACAAGTTATCTCAACATGTGAATTTCACCGTAGTAAGAATTTACTGTAAATACTGTGACATTGAGGTCCATGTTGCAGGATTGTCATTTCATACTAATCACAACTGTCTCCTACTGCATAGGTCTGTGTATCACTGTAAAAATTCATACTAACATTTACTTATTTTTATATTCATGTATGAGCAGTTTCACTTTTGCCCTCATAACTACCCTTTATTACCTGCTTGATGATGTAGAACCATATCTGGTGTAGGAGTCGCTTATGCAGTTATTTGCTACTGACAGGCTGACCAGAAGTTACTACATATGTAGAAGTAGGTCATATGTAATCGGTTTTTATTGCCACACAACTAGCAACTTCTCTTTGCATAATATCACCATTGATACAGTAAACTACTGGCAGAGTTAGTTTTATTATAAGTCATTGCAGATGACATCTAAAAGTTACCATCTTAACACTATGATGCTTTTGTATTGAGTTTGTATATTTATTTGAGCTTTCTTTTAGTATTAGCCCACATTCAGATCGTGGGTGAAATGTTTAATGGCGGTAATTACATACTGTTTAATGTGAAAAACTTATTGTGAGGGTATCAAAGTTAGGTATGCCATCTCGGAATATAGTCAATGGGTGTTGTAGTTAGAAACTCAACTAATGTAGGTAACACAAGGGATATGTTAAGGAGAATATTTAGACATTTGGAATAAGTTTTCTGCTGATTAGGACAAAACCAAGTAGAATGACACAGGCTTTGGTTTTCCGGACACAACCATTTTCTTATTCTCTTACCACTTTATCCGTGCTGCTGCTGTAAGGTTTCCCTCAGTCCATTTGCTGGACTTCTTTGAGCCTGGCTTATTCACCCTGATTCCATTGTGCAATCTGTCATGTTTAAAGTTGAAAATGAATGTCATTAAGTTAACTGTAGTGTTTTTTTTTATAATTTCAGCTGATTCCATTGGTTGGCTTCATAGGAGTTGCATGTGTTGGAGCAATAGCATATTCCGCCTATTCTCTCTACCAGAAACCCGATGTGAGGTAATAAATACACTGTATTATAACAATGTATGCTGCTTAAAATTTTTGCATTTGCAATGGTAGGTAGATGCCTCATGCTGTGAGAATAAATTCACTGTTGTATTGCTGTTCGCAAAGTGTGCTGGGCTTCAAGGCTGATATTGAGCGATGCATTTACTGACAGTTTGAACACAACTCCTTCAATTGATTAGAAATTATAAAGCTGGAATAGATCTGTGTTTATTGTCAATACGATCAAAAGTTTTTTGGCACCGGCACTATATCAACTCGAGTTTAGGTGCCAGGACGGATTCTGGATGTTGTTGAAGTCAAGGAGAAATCATAGTGGATGGTGGTCATGGGATGGTGCAGTAGCAAAATTGAGATATTAAAGATGGCTTGAAAACTTCAATTTCAGATTGTAGTGATCGCTGCCTTGTTCACTCATCTGGAACTACCCTGTCTTCTGTACAGTTCAAGATGTGCCATGTCTAGCACAAGCATGCCTAATTGAAAATGTCTAGCGTCGAATAAGTATTGAAACCACTGGAAACCAAGTTTGATGAGGATGAGATTGCTGTTTTATGATCGTAATTAAGCTGCCAACATTTAAATGTGATGAAGTTTCATATTAATTGTTAGCTAGTGCTTTGATATTCTTTTCAGACTGAACAGATATTCCGATCAGCCACCATGGGAGAAAGTGAATCCAGAAACACCTCAGAAGGTATTGGACAAGTTGAATTTGTCAAACTGAATACATTGGAAAACATGTGGCAGTAAATAACCTTTAGGCCCATCCATATATTACTTCTGCAAAATATCTTCTTTTTAGACTTCCTCTGTTGCACCGCATACATTTCTGGTACTACCAGCTTTGTTGTTGTGCATACTTTTCTTACTAGTCGAATTGACAACTGTTGTTTGATCGTTGGGGTTCTGGGGCGCATTGATTGGGTTCTGCACTCAGCTGATTACGTGAATTCCTAAATTCACCAACGTCTCTTACTACATGCACAATGTGTTGCTCTGGTTGCCCCTGGCCCAACGGATCTCATATCGTAAAGCTGCATGATGCATCCTTGGCAGTGCAATCTCACCAGTGTGATCTCGGCCACCCAGTGTCTGACTATGTAGCACGTCGAGCATTTAACTTTGCAACAAAGGAGGGAACTCTTAGTTCCATAGAATCGCCTGTCTGCCAGGCAACACATAGCTATCTCGATTGCAGACTCCTCCATCTGGATATGCCTCCTGTTGGAGCTGTGCTTTTTACCTCTGACCAATCAAGCCATGTTTTATAAATCACACAAGTCGTGTTTCTTTAGCCATGACTGGACTGGGAGCGATCCTGAGTAGGTTGCTTGTTGAAGGGGTGCTATATAAGTCACCAGAATGAATGATGAATGAATGAATTCAGAGGACATTCAAAGGCCACCGCTTTGTATATTCATACACCAAAACTATACTAATTGATCTGAATATTCTTACAACATGCTTCCTTACAATACAAATTCTGATATAACACACTGAATCTGAAGTACAGATTCAATATTTAGCGTAGGTTTAAAACGTGATTTAACAACATGCTGAATGTATAACATGATACTTTATTCTAACTGATTATATGAGGTTACTAACAATCTGGTGCATATATAATTACCAGACATGTGACATAAATCGTGTGCAGTCTTGCTTAAACATTTACTCTGAGATACTGCAATAAGGAAGTTCTGGTGTATATAAAAATTACTACGAACTCTTTGGACAAACCCTCTGATTCGACACAATGCTCTTGAATACAGTGAATAAGCCAATGCACTGAACCTGGCTTTTGAGAATGTGCTTCAGAAGTTTAGAGATTATGATTACCAAAATGTGACATAAATCATGTGTAAAGTCGTGTATAAATGTTTACTCAGACTGCACTAAAGAAGTTCTTGTGTATATAAAAAAATGACTTAAAATGTGAGATAAATCACATGAAAATTCTTGTTTATCTGTAGCTGGTTACGCTCAACCAGAAGTATAAGAAGATCCCAGAGCTCGAGGCTCTGCGAAAGGAGATTGGAAGCTACAAATACTAAGGCTTTTGTGCAATGGAAATGACTTGATTTCCTGAAGCAGGTGGGCTCCATGTACCAATATCTGTGAGCATTGTTGTGAGCAAGTGGTGATATAAACATGAAAAGACAATTGCAGTTGTAGAACTTTGTAAAAGACTTTATATGGATACAAATCATTAGTTACGTTTCGTTAAATGTCATACAAGACTGTCTTAGTTGAAATGCAACTTCAAGAAGTTTTCTTTTCATTTTGAAAACTCCAGCTGCTATAATGTATCCTGATACGTTTTGTCTGTATTTCAATTTCAAATGTTTACATTTTGCTAATCCAAATAATGCATAATTGCAACTGGCAATGTTGAGTTCAATTACTGATTAATTTGTAAAAATATGATGCATACATTTGCAACATCTAAAGTAGGGTAATTATTGAAAGCATATTTTGCTGTGTTTATGTATATATATAACCTGTATGTATATGTTGCACCACAGCCAAATCAATTCTGAAATATTTAATTTGGCTAATTCAAATATTGCATAACTGCAATTGGAGAAGTGGTGGCCAGTTACCAATAAATATATAAAAGGTGCAATTATACATTTTTCTGTAATGTCCATTCTGTACCTGCTTGTGAGATGTTTTATGTTTTGTAGCATTTCTATAAGGTTTGAACTACATTTGTTAATATAACCATAACCAAATACTATTACATAGGTCCAACACCAAAAAAGCCAGTGGCATTATATATTCTGTCAGTTATTTAAAAGATTCTGATCTTTTGTTTTGATGTGGTTGATTGGTTGATTTTAAATAGCTCATTTTAAATAGCTCATTTTAAACACATCTGACAGGAGAAGATGGTGCAAGTATCTCTGAATGTATGATATTGATATTGTAACACATTATTGATTGAAACTATTGATTGAAACCTGATAATGTAGGCGAGTGCATTACCAGTTTATATTTGACTAGTTTGACACACTTGAAGAAAATAAATGTGCAAAAGATGTTGAGGCAGTTTGTTTATTTGAAGCTGCATTGAAGCTACTAGATGTAAATCATGAAAATCTCCAGTGCTATTGTCAAATATTCTATCAGTGGATCTTGTCCATAGCATGTCATAATAAAAAGTTTTCCAACATCCAGTCAGTGACCACTGTGCTGTGGAGCAAGCTACTCAGTGAAGCAATCATCAGCTGTGAAACTTTGACAATCTGTTCAGATTCATCTTAAGTATTGGTAGAACAGCCTTTCTCGAAGCTTTGACATTGCCCTGGTTGTAAACATTAGTTAGACTACTGTCAAGTGATGATGGTAACATTTCTGACAGAAACAAGTCCGGATCTTTTGCATCCACTAGTACCCGACAGATCTGTAAAGAAATTTAAATTAAACTGTTACACAAGTGTATCCCTAAAAGTAGCATTGTTAAGGTTGACACAAGAGTGGTTCAACAGATATACTGGTGATATAGAAAAACTTTAAAAAATTTACAATGCAGGCAAAAAGCTGGACTGCAAGTTGCAATGCCAATGAGTGGTTTGAAAACAACTGACATGCAATGGGGCTAAAGTAGCAAGTCGGCTGCCTGAGATCCTGCTACAGAGGTAGCCATTAGAGATTTAAGACACATTTGTAATTGTAAATCACAAATTTCTAAGGCACTAAGGCCAGAAATCAAACCATGTCTATCAATAATCAATATGGCTATAAAACCAGGGAATTTGAAAGCATAGTTTATACCAGTTGCCTTACAAATGCAAAGAGTAGCACAGTCTTATTTGTCATATTTAAATTTACATTTAAATATAATTGGAGCATTTCACTAGCATATATTTGAACTTCCAATAATTTAAATATTCCATAGAAGATATTGAAAATAAATTATAAACTTAAATTCAATTACAAATAATATTTTAATCAACTAAAGTGCATAATTAAAATGGAAGTTTAGTCGAGCATGAAGCTAGCATTAGTACTTACTTCTTCCCTAAGACGTGTATGAGGACAGTAAATGGCCAATTGTCTAGTTAGTTGTTTTGAAGCATCAATGCTTAAAAACATCAGGACCACTGCAGATGCTTTATGCTGTTGTGCAAAATCTTTAAGACTTTCCAAAACGCCTGTTCTTTCCAAAAACACCTGAAACCAAAACAGATATTTAAGTATCTCTCCATTGAAAAAGTTTGAAACATGACAAATTAGTTTGCCAATGTATAAAAATGAGATACGAATTAGTCTACTAAGCAATAATGAAGAAACCAGTTATATGCTCTGTTTCACTACATATTTTCTCTTTATGACACTTTCACAGATTGTAAAAAAATAATTTAAAAAAATTTAGCAGTTGGGGTTTGGAGTAGCAGTGATGCACTTTTATAAATTTTGAGGTATACACACGAACTGAACAACTTTTGTTGCTGAGAAATAAAGACAAAATATGTCTATAAATAATTTTTTTATAGATTTACATTTATTCCTTCATTCATATAAACATATAATATTTATATAGCACCCATTTAACGAAACTATTCAGAGGCACTCACAACTCTGGCCCGGATAAACAGAAAAATATTAAGGTGTTAACAGTCTTAAATGTTTGCTTCATAGGAACCTCTACTAACAGTCAAACTCACAAAAACATTAACTGACAAGCGGTTATGGAACAAGCTGCCAACCACTAACAGAGAAAGAAAGGCAAGAAGTGATGAGCAGCTCTTGTCTTAGATTTCACACAGCCACAGCAAGACATGACAAACCAACCTGAAAGTCTTCTTCAATGGTACTCATCGTCACAACAAACTGAGGCATCTGATCACTGGAAATGATCTTCAAGTCTTTCCTGAGCAGCTCCAGATTCGTTAGACCTGTAAAGACCACAAGTTAAAGTAAAAACATTGCAAGCCAAATTAAATCAAAGATGGTAACATTTTTGTAATGTTTTTTGTCAGTTTTTGAGTTGTATTTGTATCAATTCTTCAGTTATGTCCGTCAAAATTTGATACATTGCATTGTCATGCCAGCATGAAATGTGCAAAATTTCAGCTCTGTAAGTCGACGGGAACATACCTGATAAAGAGTTGATAGATGTCCATCGAAGGTCCGGTTGAACCGTGACAAACTTTATGCAAGCGAAGTTAAAGAAAAGAGGGTAAAAAAGGTTCAAGATGAGGGAGGATCAAGAACTGTATTATAAGACATATAATAACAATGATAATATTATAACAGCAGAATTATACAGATGTCAGAAGAGGTGCTCAGAAAAGCAACCAGCCTCTAATTGGGAACCGTGTTATCTTAACCCACATAGGCGTACATGAAAATGTGGTGTGGTAATAGAATCCAATTGCCATCACGAATTCTCTTGAATCAAAAAGCAGGAAAACAACAACAATTAATCATAATAAGATAATTAATCCACGACATTATTTCCAGGCTTACACCAGAGCCAAAATAATGGTTACCATTGTGCTCTGGCAACTGCACCACATACTTTTTAAACATACTAACAAAGAAGAGAGACAAAACCAAATACAGTGAAGGAAGACTGCACTTGCCTGAAACATCTGTTCTGGCTCTGTGAATGCCATCGAATATTTTCGACCGTTCTTTGGCTAAACTAGGTTCCAATTCTTCTAGTTTTGCAACAATAACTTCGTCATCTTCCGTCTTTTTGCCTGCTGTCTCCGACATACATATTGTATCCGCTATGATGGCACCTGTGTTTAAAGACCACTTCAGCATCTCATGACTCAATGATATGACGTCTTGTAAGAAAACAGTAAATGATGAATATCTACACAGCAGATGAAGATGATTTTGTAAACACAAGCTGACACTTCTTTAACAATACTTCCAACAAATTATTAAATTTACAAAATCATACATATATTGTGCCTGACAAAATTCCTCAACGAATGTGACAATAATAATGTAACTGAGAGAATCAATAAAGATGCTGGTGATCATAATTATATTGTTTTATAACTGATGTTCTTTATGTTTTTTTGCCTTGAACAAACTGTTTGTTGTGTGGCTACAAATAAACAAAATTGATTGATTGATCGATAATTAGGTATACTTAAATTTGAACTTACTATGTAGCAACTTCACCAAAGATGACGGTGGTTCAAAGTGTTCACTAAATAATCTGGCAACTACTAGGGTAGAACAAGAGCCAACCATCTTTATCTCTGCATGGATCCTGAAACACACTAAAGCGTATTACTACATCACTTAAGTGTTCAGTTTTCTGACACCTATACATCAAACAAACAAAAATCATTAATGGTTCAAAGTTGAAGAAGAAAATTTAAACTGCTTCTCACGACTTAGCTAATTTGACACAATAGAAAGAAATCCAAGCATTAAATCTGCATTTAGAGTATGAAATAAAAACAGGAAAGTGCCACAAATCCTTGTACGAGAACTGGAAATGAAGAAAGCTGTGAAACATCATCAATCTCAGATATTTGCTGCATGCTGACATGTGGAGTTTTGTCATTGTTGATAGAGATCCTGAAATAGTCCTCATTTTAAAATCTGAGCTTCCATGTTCTTGAATGAAGTCTGTTTAATTTTATCATTGGCCTCCCTGCTAGGTTGGGAGTGCAGTTGAGTCTTTTTTCTTCAAGTTGCACCTATCAAATTTTCACTTATGTTATATTATGGTCTGCCCCAATGGGCAATTTCATTTGCTATAAGTCACTACAAGCACACAAAAATGTACAGTGAACTTCTGGTATTGAATAGGAACATATTCACTTTTCACTAAAGTTCTTTTCTTTTTTACGATGATCTATTACTTCAACCATGCTCTCTTCAAGCGACTCATCTCTCTTAGGGAACACATGGAAGTCAACCAGAGAGAGGACAAGCTTTCCCTGACTCTGCAAATCGTGAAGGTCAACATCAGATCGAAAAGTAATTGAACTGTCATCGACGTTGAGATGCAAAAGAACGCTTTTCACGTCATTTCTAAGAGGGAAGTCTTCTCGTGGTATGTTCAGGACAGGAACATGAACTCTATCATTTGAAGCATCGACCTAAATGAGAAAAAAACCACATTACTGCAAAAGTTTAATTCATTTAGAATGCAGCATTTATATGATATTCAACCGCTAAAATTAAACTGGAAATATTTTTTTAATTATTCAAATTCACATAATATGACAATAATTCATATAGTGTAAGAAAAAATCAAATCTAAGTATCACACCTTCAGCACTCAATAATCTCTCATAAAAGACGGTGTAAAACAAACAACATGATTTCATTGTCTACTCAAAATGTTGAATTCATTAACCATCTGATAAACTGAAAATTAATCCTGAGAGAGGGGCAGTGGCCGATTGGCTAGAGTGCTCAGCCCGTAATGTGGGCAGCATGGGTTTGAGTATTGCTCAAGGTAGTTACTGTGCAGGGACCTTGAGCATTGAGCAAGTCCTTTGCTCACAATTGCTCAGCACCCAAAGACTAATATCATAAAAAATTGTTAAACATAGGCAACCTTCCCATTGTAATTACTGTCCAATCGCTGACTTTATAAATGTTTGAAAGCAAATAAACCTTTGAAACACATTGAATGTGCTTTAATACCTACTAAGCAATAAATATTAATAACTTGACAGCTATACCATACTATTTTTAATGTGAGTAAAATTACTAGTAGAACAAATATTCACATAATATGAGAGGTTACCTTGCTGTTAAAATACGCAAGGGCTATAGCCGAAGCGGCAGAATCAAGGTCACATGCCTCATTTCCAATCACCACATGGACTTTCTTAAACTTTTTAAAATGATCGGTAGATGCCTAAAATCACAAAACAAGTTATTAAAGTGTAACACAGAAAGAAAAAGAAGGATTATTTCTAAATGTGGATTCTATTTTCAACCAAAGATTACAACATGGTACTCAGATGTGACTACCAAACATGAAGGAGAATATATTTAAGCTACTCAGACTATACTTGAGAGCATAGTCTATCTGTTCACCTTAACTTCGGCTTGCTCGGGTTGCCAGTTTCTTCGCTTGGCCTCTAGAGGCGACTTTGTGGTTACACATGTTCACACTGCCACCAGACAGAATAGAGCTCTTGCAATTGTGGGTCCCAGTGTTTGGAACAACCTCCCATCTGATCTGCGCTCTCTCCCGCACGACACGTCTGGATCTTTCTATAAACTTCTTAAGACTCTCCTTTTTGACAGGGCCTGGGTTGGGAGTGCCTCTGAATAGTTATCTTGAAGAGGCGCTAGATAAATTGCATTAATTGATTGATTGATTAATAGTTAGTCAACAGTTGGAGAAATCATGGCATGAATATGATTAGACTAGACAATGCTGCATTACTAAAGGCTACCAAATATTATGCCAGTATGGAAACATATAGCATTTTACTAATACACAAGAAATAATTATCTAACGTTCATGCAAAAAAATACTGTGCATCTGGGCTTTCCAGTAGTGATGGCAGAATTCATATAGCATTTAGGGCATAATCAAGTATACAATTTCCACCGAATACCGGATCTGAGTTTTGGATGCACTATTTGCCGGATCCGGGTACGAAACAAATACTAGCGGCAAATCTGGCCAAGTGCACCGCTACGGAGAACTATCTAGAGTCAATGCAGAGTCTATAGCAATATCCTTCATAATCAGCATTCAAAGCTAATCATATCGCATCTGACAACTTCTAAAGCACCACTATATTATAATCAGAAGCGCTCAGAGTGCACAAGTCCATCTTACAAAACGAGCAAAGACAGTAATGTCCCAGTTAGTACCGTGTTTGCGAATTGCAAATACTAAACTACAGAGAAAAATATATGGAGAAATCAAAATGTTGCAGGCAAGCAGGTAGTAATTGAAAAACAAAAGTGTTGAGGAAACCAGACACAACTAAAAGTAAACTCCTATTGAATGTTCGTTCTTATTCAACTTCTCTTGTCAGCGTCACACAATTAAATCTATCATTTGATACCATTATGATGCTCCTTCGCTTCACTTAGCATGCCTGGTAAGAATACAGACATGCCAGTCAAGACCATCATCTAGTTCCAAGCTGTACATGAGACACAAGGCACTGGCCACAAGTCCAGGACAGAACCATCGTCAATAGATAGAAGTCCCCAATTACCGATCAGAAAACTCTCTTTCTGCATAGGGCCACAATGGTTAAGGAATAGTGTGTGCGTCATTGTTCTTGCATTCCCACTCAAGTATATCATGATTTCTTGGATTGATTTTGTACAGCAGAGCTAAGCTGTTATGTCAGACTACACAAGAAACAGTTCTGGAATAAGTTATACTTGCCAAGAGGTGTTGCAACACCATTTGTTCAAGCATCTTTACCAATTCTTAAAAGACTCAATGTCCCTACACAGTACACATTACGGGAGGCTCAAGCCCACACACTGTGTTGCAGGGTAAGCACTCAATCCAACTGGCTACTATTCCACACATGATTAAAGCAAACTCATCAAAAGGAGTTCACTTTATATCTATACAATGTTGCAACTAAACTCACCTTCTTTGCATGAACTAAGAATGCCTTCAGTGAGTCCATATTACAATCATATCTATAAAAAATTGAAAATATGATTAATTGAATTGACATTTCCAGAAACAACTGAACAATAATTTACTTTACTCATTAAATGTTCAGTAACAAATGGGAATAAAAAGACAGCTGAAAGATGAAATGGTAAAGGTGAGAGAAATAAAGTATTTAATTAAATAAAGGATAAAATAGATTTTACTGCCCTTGCTTCAGCAATTGTTCTAGTAAATTCAGAGTTCTTCATCATCAAAACAAATTAGAACAAAAATACTGATAATTTCTATGTTGGCATATTTTTACAGCAGCCACATCTAACAACTAATTTATTATATACTGTAAGTCTGTATTTTCTTAGTACCATCATATCTGGGCACAATAACAAACACTAAATGTGGCTAATCAGCTTAATTTGCATGGCAGTCTGTCTTTACAAAATACAGAAAACTGACACTTGTCATCGCTTCAAAATATTGACACATGTAATCCTGTCAAATGCGGACGCCAACCAGTTGGGCTTTTCATGCATGCGTGGGTCCACTGCTGGTGACTATTCTTAGCTTTCTATTCATTGCTACAGAGCAAGCACCTGGTACTAAGGAAAAAAGTTAATAACCACACAAATTGAATTTCAACCCTGCCAGCATGCCACATGGGAGCTCTTATGGGAACCATCAGTGCTGGCAGAAAACATACTACGTGTACGAAATTGCCAAGTGCTATAAATTCTTTGTTTACATAAACAAAGACATTTCGAGAACATTTATAAGATCATAATGAACATCAATGTTTGTAATAGAACCACCATTCCTCTCTTCTGCCTCCCTGGCAATCGAACTTAGATCAATGTGCGGCATCTCTAGACAACTCCTATGACTAGACGCAGCGCACGTGAATATAGCAATATGCTAGAGCCATTCGTCAGCTTTCAAGTGGCGATTAAGAAAATGAGGAGAACGATAACGATAATAAAAAAATATCAGATAAGAATATTATTATACACATACACACAACTGGTCTCCAACAAAAAACCAGCCCTAGCAATATAAACTGCCTGATTTTCATCCAGGGCTACTATTAAAAAGTCTAAATCTATTTAAACGCTTTGTAACGCAGAATAGAATCCTTGCTTTCAATGTTTTGTATCTAACAACAGCTAACCAGCAACTGTCAGCTATTATGAGAGCCACAGATTATAGATAACCGCCATGAATCTTCGTTGTCAAATAGTTGAAAAGTATCTAAGAATAGGTATAGCCAAAATCCTAGAGGTACAGCATTGTTGCCTTAATACTTTCGATTTGAAACAAGAGACAACAGAGTAGCTAAATAATTTTTCTGAATTGATTAATCGTTGTGACGATGTGTACGAATAAATACGATGACATTAATAATATTAATATCTTCGTTTACTTTCAAATTGACAATCCAGAGCATGAGCGGCTGATGACAAGTCATTGCAAGAATCGAATCAAACTGTCGGCAGCCATGCAAAGCATTACGTTATAATTTAATTTACCCAACGCCGCCTCAAAAGTTCTAGTCAGCCTTAGAGGAGCGCCGATCTAACTCGCTTACTCTGCTCTGCGCGCCCAGCACCTCGTCTATTACTCTATGACTGGATACATCGTAGGCCTACGGACCCAAATTGATGAATAGGTTCTATTATTATATAGGTCAATAAGTCACTGTGGTGTTGAGTTTTCTGCCCGAAGGCAGAGGCAATCGAACATATGATCAAACTTGATATGCTTGACTCAAGTAAACTCCGAGCATGATCTGAACAGGATTAGAGCAGGCTGTTGTTGTTAGTAGGCGTATCTCATTTTGGTTAAATGATATGAGAACTGGTTTGTATTTTGTTTAAAAAAATGGACTCTGTAAAGTTCGAGTCACTTAATCTCTTGCTTAAGGTAACTATGATATAATGATGAATCTATACTAAGATCCTTTATACATAGAACTGGAAACTGTTTATACAACGTCATGTGACAAATTTTGGGGCGATAATGAGGGTTTGGAAATCGCATCTTGTTTACATAACAAACGCATTCAGTTAATTATATTTATGAAGGCAAATCAAGGAATAATTATGTCTGCAAATAAAACAATTGCCTGAGGAGGTTTAAGGCACTATATTTCATATAAGAAACTGTGATGTGTCGCCACAATTATTTTTTCTAATAATCATTTCTCTGAATATAGATTCTTTGATAGCATGAATATCTAAATCTAGATGACGTATCATTACAGATGATCTTTGTATTTGCGAACCCATAGCTGCCAAATTTCTTTCCCTTCCTGTCTGCTTTCTGCAAATTTCATAACACTGAGGCTATGACTATGTGATCTTACACTTTGAGAAGAGTATTTTCAAACAGACAGAAATTTTTGAAACTTTTGCCATCTTTCTCTTCTGGCTTCTCTACTGCCACTAAATAAGTCAGAAAAGGACTACAGTCAATGTTGCAGTTTAGATTATTATAAAACAACAGAGCTGCTTTGGGCTAGGAATGCACTTCAAATTTCAGTAACTTAGCAAGGAACTGCAGAGTTCTGCAGCGCATGGAAATGAAGGGATGTTGTGTTTGTGTATATGTGAGAGAAAGAAACAGATTATTATCTTCATTAAGTATATACTTGTAATTCTTTGTGCTCATATTCTTTGAGGTTACATTATCTTAACAATAAATTAAAACCAAAAGCTTAAATTGTGTTGTACATGTGTATACAGACCTCCATTCCTTAATGATGGGAGCTGTATCTTTTTGTCAGGTTTTTCTCAGGTTGTGATGTTGAGCTAAAGCAAAGGAAATCATTCCTTTGTTACATATACAGGCACAGTCGAAAGATGTTGTGGTTCGGTTATGCAATGAAGTTCACCTGCAGCAGAATCCCAAGCACTGGCCAGAACCGGTTGTTAAGTATGCAAGTCAGGCACTCTCAGCATCAAATTCAGACTCAAAAATGGTAACCATCTTCATTCTCTGTACTTCTATTTGTGTCTTATTCATCGTTGAGAAATGTAAATAATGGTAGAGTATTTTATAGAATACGAGTAATTTTAAGCTATTTTATAGCAGTACAGAAGTTTTAAATATGATATCAGGAATGTGATGATGCATTTGTTACAAATAGTTTATTGACAATTTGAATAAATTGTTACCAATAGAGTCTGTGAAGTCACAGATTTTAAATAGTTTTATAAGTTATTACAATTTTGAGGTTGTTGTGGAGAGTAAATCATTCATTGATTGTGTATCATCAGGGATCTGGTTATGGTATGGCATGATCCAAGATGATTGATTGTCACATGATCCAAGGTAATTGACGATCTCATGATCCAAGGTAATTGACGGTCATATGATCCAAGGTAATTGACGGTCTCATGATCCAGGTTAATTGATGGTCACATCATCCAAGGTAACTGACGGTCACATGATCCAAGGTAATTGATGGTCACATCTGTTATTGTTGTTGTTACATTGTTTTAGATGTTGTCTGCTCTTCGTGTGTTGGTGAAAAATGCTATTTTCAAAGGTCTATCTACACCGTCTGAAGTTAGCAGTCTCTTTCCAAGTAAGTCAGAAGTATTGCAAACAATTTAATGGAAAAAGCTTGAAACTTCAAGTTTATATGGTAGACATAAATAAATACCTGCAAATAGTTACTTAAGTAATAAAAGTAACTAGTAGTTGATTACATTAACTTTGAAAAAGGAACTAAGTATGTTTAGTTACCGTGAGTGAGAATGTTAGCTTGAATTTTCAACTCCCTTCATGATGCAATTAGACTTTAAAATTGACAAATAAAACGAAAATTTCCAGGATACTTTAATGCACATGAACCACGAATTCGCAGGTTGATGATAAAACACCTGCAATAATTAATATATCAGCATGTCACACTAGGCAAGGCGAACATAGGTTTATTAAAAAGCAAGCAAAGTATTTATTTACATTTTTGTTACTGTTTTTACCTCATAAATGTAATGAGTTACCATGGTGCATTACTTTTGCTAGAAGGTTACTAGTTACTCCAAAAGTTAGTGCAGTTACTAGTTAGATGACCAACACTTCTCAACTGATCGTGGCAGTACACTGATAGTACTAAAAACTATTATGCTCTGTGTAGCATATCCACCTAGCCAGCCTCCACTAACCCAATCGTAACAATAATCAAAATTAAAATACTAATTTTAATAACAATGATATTAATGACAATAAATGGTAATGTTTTTACTTAAGTCACTGCATTGCAGATTCTCATCTAAGGGCTTCACCTGATATTTTCCAGTAGAAAATATCAGGTGACAACAGTCCCTAGTGAAATCATTTAAGTGTATTGTCCAAAGTACATGACTCTATTTCATTTCAAGTCTTGATACAGAATAATTACTGATCAACATTGTTTTCTTCAACAACTTGGATATCGATATGATTAGCTGATAATTCTTTCTGCTGGCTTGTGTATCTAGGTGATTTTCACAAGAGTCTGGCAGACCTGCTCGCAAAGATTTTAAGTGAACGACTTCCCCAATGGAAGCTTCATGCTGCAAACAATCTTGGTCAGAATTGAACAACTGGTGAACTTTCAGTAATGTAAATTTGATCAAAGTAGTGAAAAATACAGATTTATGTGAGCTTCTTTTGACGGAAAGTTATCCATGTTTAGCACTACTTTAACGATGAGAGGGTACTAAAAGCAACTGGGAAACCAATGCAGCTCATCATTAAAGTGTTAAATATTAAACCCAGGTTACTTTCATTAGGAATATAATGTGCTTTCAGTAAAGATCACATTAAGTAAGACAAGGAGAATGATAGATATTGAACTCAGCTATTTGGATTTATTTTTTGCTAGAAGGTAAAGGAGAACTTGACGCATGGATGGAATCATTCCCCTTAAGGCCGTCTTCTTTGATTAACTTGATGATTTCATGCCAAGATTGACGGTGTGTTACTATAACTTTAAAAATACATTATTTGGGTGAATTATTTTCAGTTTTCCTACCACAACTCGTAGACTTTGACTGGCGTGTTGACATTAAGACTTCTTCTGATAGCCTATCAAGGATGTCCGTTCCCACATGTTTCCTTCAACTTCAGGTAAAGTGCCTTTCCATATAATTATTACATATGCAAAATTTTATTTTTATACCCCATCGTCGTTGCACCTCATGCCTTTTGTGGACCCTCCCCATGTGTATACACAGCTAAAGTTTCTCTACCCCTTTTATAAATATTAAATCACTAAAGTCATTTATAAGACATTTATTTTACTGTAGGCTACTATTTATTTTTGTTAAACATCATAATTGTTAGCTAAAATCTGTTAATTGCTATGAAGAAATAAATTACTAAAAATACTAACACTTATATTTTAGAAAGTTTTAATACTACATACGACTATAAGATAATACAGAGTTACAAGTACGCTAATGTAGATATCATAATTAGAAATGTATCTTGCATAATAAATCCAATCATCCCCTCATTTCGTATGTAATGTGTGGATGGAACTTAAATACAGGGACTTTTATATTACATATTTCTTTGTAGTTCTACATCCTTAGTAGTTTATGACCTGTCTTTTAAATCTTATTTAGAACTATACTGTAGCATTAGTTAGTATATTTCTCTCAATTGTGACATAATGGGAGACTAATAATTGTATTTATGTCAGTTTTTTATTTATTTTTAAAGGTGCAGGAGCCAGCCAGCGAAGTTGGAATTATGCCTCCAGTGTCTTGCGTCAATGTAGAGCTTTCACGAGAAACCCTCGACACCATGCTTGATGGACTGGGAAAAATTCGAGACCAGCTGTCCTCTGTTGCTAGCAAATGAACAGACTCTGTGCTGTTACAGCTTAGCTGAAGATTCCAGTATTTATAGATATATAGATTATATATATATATATATACTACATTACGATGCTGTGGAGTCAGAAAACTTGCAGTTTAGGCCTTCCTGATGCAACAGGATTGACATGACTACTAGAAATGATTAAAATTGGTGAAATATTCTGTAACAGGTAATAGTACATAAGTATATTATAATATTTAATCAGTAATAAAAATAAGAAATTTCTATTGGGTAGTAATAATAGATAAAGACAAAATATCGAATCACAAACAGGCAAAACTTGTGAATGGCCCGACTGCTTGCTGCAAAGTCAGGGAGTGAGCATTCCAATATTTCAGTTTGGAATTGAAAATGTTCGGATAGTATCTGCAAAGTATATTCTGGTAGCTGTGCCGGTATATCAGCAGTGAAATCAGAAATAGCAGGTGCTATATAAATGTGTAGAAGTAGATTAACCTTCTAAGTATTTTCAGTATAAAGGTTTCCATTTGATATTTTATTTGTGCATTATGTAATGGTTCACGTTAAATTGCTGTTGTTATATTTGTGCTGTAGGTAAGAGATCCTTGTCACCCCAGGATCTTGTTTCTGAAGACTGTTTATAGAGGTGTAGGTAGCAACAGTATGTTAAATACATTTTACACTGATAACCGAAATAAAAAGCACCTTCAACTAGTCCAAAATGTACTTGCTCAAGCTGTTTCCACAAGCACTTGTCAGTCATGTATAAAATTATTTTGCAGGCTCAAAATCCTTCAACAAACTTTATTTAGAATTCTATCACTAATCTATGACTCTCCTCAATGCTTTAGTCACATATTTACTTAAAACAACAGTCACTTGGACACCAGCAACTTTTCTAACTTCAGACCCACTTCAGCTTTAAAACATTTCTACAATCTTTATTAGGGGCCGTCCATAACGTACGTACGCTCAGAGGGGGGAGGGGGTCCAGGAAAAGCGTGTTTGCGTATGGGGGGGGAGGGGGTCGCTCAAAAGACGTACGTACGCAGAGATAAAAATTTATGATGTGAAATATAGCGTTTTATTAAATGAAATATTAATCTCTCAGGTAGCCAAATCTGCAAAATTTAAAATAAGCAACATCTAAAAACTGAATTTCGATCCGATCAGGTATATCCATCTTCATGTTAACAGTGTGGGAAGGGTCCGTCCATAAATAGTACGTACGTAGAAAACTACTTGATCTGTGTTTTATAGACTGCTACATGGCTACCCATTTGTGAACTATAGCACTATAGCGGGTGAAGCAAGTCGGGGGGTGGTGGTTGCAAAAGCGTACGTACTTTCGGGGGGGGGGTGTCAAACGTACACCTTGCAACAGGGGGAGGGGGGTCCAAAAAGTCAAGTTTTCGGCGTACGTACTTTATGGACGGCCCCTTAAGTAACTGTACACTTCTGGATTTTTCAGTTGAAAGACTACTCTGGGACAGTACTTGTTAATTTTCTAACACAAAAAAATACATTATACTTGCTATTGCATGATGATTAAGCAAATACCAATTACATACATCACAATGAAAACCGAAAATAAAGCAGAAAGCTATTGCAAGCCTTTCAAGTCCCATATTATTCATGTAACTGTTAATCTCTATTGCAGCAACAGTATCCATTTATAAAAAAGTATATTATAATATTAATGCAAGAAGTATCACAAAATATATACATTCAACTTACAATAAATATGTAATTATTTTGGTGATCGCCTGTCTGTCTCATTGTAACTGGAATTCTTACATATTAAAATAAAAATGTACAGATTGAAATTCAAGTGGCAGAAGTAAATACACGTAGTTCGCCCGCCACAGATTTTTCATTTTTGTAATTAAAACACTCGTCGGCAGCCAGAATATCTGTCTTCTGTAATCCGAGAAATGTTTCACTGCTTCCAAACTCCAACTCTCCATAAAGCCCTCGAAGTTTGGGAGGAACGATGCTGTTGTTGAATGTTCGATCGCTCAGCAGAGCCTTAACCGAAGCATTTGTATGATCTTCAAACAGTATGGGCTGCAATTCAATTCAATTTATTGCAGCCATTGAAACCAAAATGACATAATTATTATTCATCAATATACAGCAACAACAGGGGATCCAGAAAGGACAGTAGCTCTGCTAGGTAGGGCCACCTAACCAATACAAAAGATGAACTGAAAAAATGTTGAGGTCATCAAATTATAATTTGAGTTTTCAAGCATCAATGGCAATGTTCTTCAAGCTCAGTCTAACTAACAAAAATGTGTTAGTATTTCCACATGGATTCGGGGCTCGACTCTGAAGCATAATTTGAACTGTAAAATCCAGGAGCTCTGTAATTGAAACATCTGTTTCTGCTGGCAGAACTCCTGGATTTTGTAGAATTCACAACCTATGAAATATTTTGCGACAATAAACATCATTAGAGAGCTCCTAATGGGCTTATTAGTCATCAATTACATAGGTTTTAGAGTGAATGAATTTATATTGTGTTCAGCTGTTTATTATAAATGTACCTTCAGTATCAGAGCAGTTATGATGTAGCCCATATATGCAAGAACAACACTGAAACAGATCATGAGAGTGGCATTTGGAAGAAAGTAGTTCTTGGAACATCCTCCAAAATTTGGAATATCATCCTGATACATGTACTCCTAAAATATTCACAAATATCAAAAGTATTTATTTCTGTTATTGTCACTAAGGTTTTTTCTAGTAAACTTTTCCATCGTAATGAGCCTTTATATTTAAACACGAGGAGCACATTTAGCCGTTGAGTAGTGATGGACACACTGGGACGCAGAGCTGAGTAGCCGAGTTCGAGACATGTATCCCCTAAGGTTGACTTCTTTCGCTAGGCGGCGGCGTTTGTTAAAAATGTTGTATAGCATAAAGGGAGCCATGTGTGGCTTCCGATGGTTAAATTCGACTCCTTTAATAACTCGTCATCATTCGTTCATACTGTACTTGTAATCATACTGTGGTTTGTCACTTTGAAATTAAAAGAATATTATGATTATTATTGGGAAGAAAGAACTGGACTTGATCAACAACTGAAAAGAACAAACACTGTACGTGCACCAAACAGCTAATGTAACAAACTACTATAAGCAGCACACACACACACAAAAACAAGGTGGAAATAGGCTATAAAAACCAGAGAATGTAAGGAGTGGTAATACTGTCTCAAATCAGCTCAGTCATCTACGATGGGAATGCAAATGTTAGCACTATTATATCGAATGTCCACATATAACAATTTAAACAAAATTATGTGCAGAAAATATTCACCTAGACATCCACATAATAACTCTTTGCAAACATTTTCATATTGCCATAGCGTTCCGTTCATAAGGCTTTCCTGGGACCAAAATAAAATGTTTCTGCAAAACTAGATGAGGATAGGTATGCCACTAAAATACTTTACCGATTTTGTACTTCTTGAACTCGGTAGCAAAATTCGAAAGAAAATCGATCCGTCCTCACTCTCAAGACGAACATGTTGTATGGTATCAGATTTGTCCAAAAGCCTCTGACCAGTTGCTGCAAGTAGTTATAAAGCAAGCTTACATCTTTGTCACACACAAGCAAACCAAATTCGAGATGTACAATAATCATACACTTACGTAGTACCTCTTCAAGCAGATCGGATCATGTTTTGAAATGCTGAAGGATCAGAGACGAAGACGGTCCAAGTAGCTAATGAGTTAGTTATTGGAAAACTTATTCCAGAAGATTGAAGAAATCAGGGCAAAACTGCTATGCAGTACCATGGAAGTTCAGGCTAGTAGTCTTATTAGGCTGTTCTTGCGTGGCTGAAGTTTTGGCCGCAGAAGCACCACGCTTCACTAAAACCGACTGCATAATATTACGTCCTCAATGGCAGTTGCGAAATTACAACATGCCCTAAATATACTACAACCTGAAACTACGGTCAGATTAACGTCTCCAAGGAGTCTAGACTAACCCAGCTGGTTGTATTCGCTGGACTCATCCGGCATTAGATTCGATTTTGTTGCATAAACTACGCAAATCGAATAAATAAGAACGACGAGGCATGTTCCCCAATTCACAAACCCTATAGCAGTCGCCATCTTTGGGTGCGTTTAGCGATACCAGCGAGCAATACATGTATAAACAATAACAAACAACCATCCAAGGACCAATATGATGATCATATGCCTTTACTTGTAACCATCTCTTCACCCATTCATGAACAGAGTTTTGGAAAGACATATTTTATGACGTTTTTGTAACACCAATACCCGAGAACCAGCGTGTGAACAGATGTCTAACCAAACAAGGTGCCGGAATGGCGGAGCAGCGTTAATTCACTTAATTGTAATTGTCTCCAAACTCTCGTAATCGTAATCTCACAATTTCTAAAGCACCACTTGAAAGCTAAGCACAGGGCACCAGCTTATTTACAAGCGCTGCGTCAAATCGAAAGGGTTGTCCAAAGGATAGTCCGTGGGAGGTCAAGGTCTTAAGCGCTACTAAAAGGCCAAGCGCATGGCACCAATTCCTTTACGAGCGGTTCGCGTACAGATTAGGATGGAAGAGGAACGGGCTCAACGAAGTGGTTGGATACTGGTTGGATATTCCGAGGACTGACTGAGAGGAATCGTATTTGTAATCTCCAAACTTATAGAGCGCCATTAGGAGCCAAACGCAGGACGCCAGCCGAGGAGTCAACGGAACTCTGAGAGAATCAGCGGAGAGGCAGAAAGGCAGAGAACCAGCGTCAGCAGAAGATAATAACGGATGAGTCCCTCAATCGATCGATCAGCTGCTGAAGCTAAATGATAAGGTAATGGGAGACGTCTCCGTCATTAAATGACGATGGGAGGAAGTCGACGACGGCGACGACGGCGATAAGAAAAACCGATTTAGGTGACAGTATGGCGACGGTGAATTTATTTAGGTAAATATTCTGTCTTTTCCGTTTCAGGCTATTAATTTGTTCTATAAGGAGACCGAAAACGTGTCTGCGCGGTCGTTGCTTAACGCGGGCTACTAATTAATTGCTGGTTTTGCATCGGCGCAGAGCTATCGGCATGAAAAGCCGTGTTAGGGCGTGATAGGGAGCAAATATCGATGATCAGGCCAAACAACAACTGCCGCAGACATTAGTCTCGGCGTCTGCATTGACTTCGATACGGTTCTGTGAATGAAACGGAAAACTTGTTGTTGACGATTTATTCGTAGGAATACGGGCTGTACTCGTATGCTATTATAGGACCAGGCCAGAACATAATGTATTAGATGTTTTCAGGCCTATCTTGGCCTCTAATTTCAAGACGCACAGCTTCTATCAGATAGGCTGTGAAAATTGTAGAAATGGCAGCTTTCTGGGCTTTTTGTATGCAATCGAAGCAGATTTGCCTCCAAACATACTGTAGTAGTTATTGAGTATTGATTCTGTTGGATATAAGTTATTAATTTCATTGGTCTGCTTCCAAATCAGCCAGCCACTGTCTGTCGACTTCTTTAGTTTTTAAGTTCTTAGTTAAGTATTCTCAAGAGTAGTTCTATATCTAGTATAAAATTTGCCTCCATATGATATGTCTCACTGCTGCCTTTGAACTATGATGTAATGTGGGTGGCCCTATTAAGTGGGTCATTTGGCCTCCTTTTTGTTTTCACTTGTATTAAATTGTAACGAAGTCTGTAATCTACTGTACATACTGGAAGCAAATAAAAGGTTTTTGATTTGTTTTGAGTATTGATTCTGTTCAACCAGCGATTTTTGATTAAGCATGGTAATGTTGGATTGAAACGAAAATACAGATCCTTTAAATTTATAGTTTTAGAGTCTGGACCATTCCACATGTTTAGATTCCACGATGGCAACTGACATCAATGAATTCCACTCAAACGGACACGTGAAGTTGTCGCCCAGACACAGCAGCATTGCGGCAGATGGAAAGACGTCTTCTGGCTCATCTGCATTAAACCAGGACTTTTCCTCATCCATTTCATATGTTCCGCCCAATAGTTCACCTCCAGATGCATTTTCCGAAAACCCTGAGACACCCAGAAACAAGTGTACTTACCCACCATCCTCTGCCAATCAGGTGGAGGAGCTACGACCGGAAGAGATCCGTTGGATGTACCGTGAATTGGGCTCCAAAAAGTGGGTTCCATTCATCGGATACGATTCGCTGAGGATTGAATGTAAATATCGTGAGATGAGGCACTCGCTGAGCAGAAAGATTCTCAACGAGGATTCTGTCTGCGATGAGTTGATTTATGTTCGCGATGGACTGTACGAGGTCGACGTTATGAAGATGAAATGCTTGCCAATCTACTGGTCATCATCAGGTATGATTTATTACCTTATGCTTTTATCACCATTCCAAAACTCTGTCTTCTGTTATTTAATGACAGGGCTGGTGGAAATATGATCAGCCTATGATCAGAAGAATTTCAATTTATTGAAGTACTTAAATGATATACTGGTTAGACATTTTGAGGTGCTTGCAGGCTGTTGTTGATATTTTAACGACACCGTTTCATATCGAATATAATTTGGTGTCGCACTCCTCCTTTCACCAGGCTTGGGACTGGCACTGGTGCTTGCAACATTTATTTCTCTGTTTATAGTCTGGTTTGGTGTTAAGAAGAGGCTATGCAGACTGTATTAGACTTTCTTAGACTGTGTTGAGCTGATGCTGGTTGTTGTAGGTGACAGAGCCCACAAGAAATGGGATGGCTCAGTTAGAGCAATAAGGCATTGACTGTTTTTATAAATGGTTGAGAAATAGTTGCATCAGATATTGAGACAATTCCTGTTTGGAATTTCACTTTAGCTACAGCTCAATGTGAATCCAAAGCCAGTTGTTTTGGCTGTGAATATTGGAAGGTGTGGGGCCGCAAAAGAGGTGGGCATTAAGACCCGTTTTCTATGGATGAGGTTCAAGTCTCATGCTAACGTGATCCATGGCTATGCATTTATTCAGTAGGGGTATTTATATAGCACCCCTTTCAAGACCATCCACTAGGAACCCAATCTTGCTAAACAGGACATTCTTGAGGTTGAAATGGAAAATTCTGGAATGACCTCTGGGCACTAGGCAAAGAAAATGCATCCATATAGGTTTTTTTTTATTGATTTCAACGTTATAGACAGTGTAATCTGTGTTCCAATTCCAGATCCAGGATTTTATTAGGTTTCTGGTTGTGCTCATTCAATTGTTTTGTAGGTCAGGTCATGGATGTCAGTCGTGGACGTTGGTTTGTCGATGGAACTTGGCAACCTCTTGATGAGGAATATGCCGAAATCATCGAGACAGAACATCTGAACAAGTTTGGAAATGTCGCAGTCGATCAGGAGAGCGAAGAGACGAGAGCAGAGGCAGACAAAGGCAGCTGTTTTCCAATTCTTGTTCTTTACTTATTTCTTGTTCTTGTTCTTCTTCTTCTGGTTCCTATAATAATCAAGTTTGAAGACCATGTTGTTCGATCATGGTTTTATTGTGTTATGAATCTCTCTTGAAGCGGTTCTATATAAATTTGCAATTACCATTTTGTGGCTTTGACATTCAGAGTGTTGACTAATGTAATCCTAAATAAAATACTGCAGTCCTCTGTTGTCAAAAAGTCATAAGCAGCTGCTAAGTGGAATATGTGAAATGAGGTAACTGTAAAAAAATGTCTTATGAATGCTGTAACCGATGACATTACGTGTTCTTTATAGTTCGTCATCACATTTCTTTTAACACTTGTCACATCAAATGGATTACAGAGGACAACGTTTACTTCTATAACCAGAAATCTTATTCCAAGTTCTACAATGCAATCAGTCGAACACTTAAACTGACCAAACGTAAGTCATCAAATGCTTTACAATTAACTTTATAGTGTATTCAATCAACTATATTCAATCAACTATATTCAATCAACTGTATTCAATCAACTATATTCAATCAACTATATTCAATCAACTATATTCAATCAACTATATTCAATCAACTGTGTTCTTCTGTTGTATTTTTTATGTGCACTCGATAATTTTGTTTCTTTTGTGTATTTCAATTTCTCTTGATAATTTCGTTTATGTTTATTATTAATGAGATGCAATGCAGTGAGTCCCGAATAAAACCTGAAATATGGGCATAATTAGTGCCTGGTTTTATGGGTCATAGGCCACTCCATATAATTTGGCCACCATTGAAACCAGTGTATAGCGCTAGCTTTGTTTCTGTTTTTTCTGCATGGAAAAATTAATATAAATCGTTTTTCACAAGCATTTGGATTTATTCAAGTTTGTGTGTTTCTAGGTGGAATAAGAATTCGGAGAGGTTACTTGGATGAAGCGAAGATGACCGATAAGCCGCCTGATGTCACCCACTTGGTGTTTGTTGTGCATGGGGTTGGACAGAGAATGTACGAAGGCAGCATTCTTAAAACCTGTTCAGAGTAAGTATCTTAGTAAATATTGAGATTTTTAAATTAGCTTAATGCTTACTATATGATAAAATCATCATAAAGTCACATATGTGAAGAATGTGATTTGCAAAATGACAGAGTAAATTACATTTGCTTCAACTCCTTTACAGTTGCGTCTGCTCTTGCTCTCTGTTTTTGCTCTACCAGCCTTGCTTTCTCAGAACTGAGTTTGTTTCTTGAATGAATAGCCGAAAAGTGATAAACATCTTGTAATGCTTTTTTGAAATTTAAAATCAGGAGATTAAGTTTGCATTCTCGTAAAAATGTATCTGTTGCAAAAGTAAGTAGGTGGTTCATTTTACTGTAGTTTCAGGGATTCATGTCAAAAGATGATGAAATATTTCCCTGATTTTGAATTGGACAACAAAAGATTGGAGTTTCTGCCAATTGAGTGGCGATCTTCACTGACATTGGATGGAGGTTGAAGGCTTAAATCAATTCAGATTGTGCATTTTTTCTTGTAGTTTTGCAGTTGCAGATTTTGAGAGCTTTGATAAGAGCTTCAGTAAAATACCTAAAGATTTATTTGGCGATAAATATAAACTCATAAAGTTTACATTCTCTACATTGCTTTGACCCGATTAATTGTATCCAGTCTTAGGTAGGTGGTTGCAGTTTAACGACACTGTGTAATAACAAAGATCATTAGCGTCGCCCTCCTCCTTTATCCAAGCTTGGGACTGGCACTGTCTGAGTTCTTGCAGCGCTAGTCTTGGAATTTCTTCTATGGCTTCTTTATCGTAATTTACTATGCACCACTCAATGGCAGAATTTCAAGGTTAATTGAGTGGGATAGAAAACATTGTGTTCCTTTGTTGCGAATAAAGGTAAGTCAAGAGGAGCAGAGGAGTGAGGAGTGAAAGAACAATGGAAAGAACCCAGCATTGTTAGGATATTGTGGAAGCATTCCAGGCGTTGTTGGTCCAGCTACAGAAGAGGCACTGCAACCAAATCAGTGCTTACTCAAAGCATAGAAGGAGAAAGATGATTGTGATCAGAGGACCTAGTGGAGTTATTACAGTTGTATGGTGTAAATTTGTTTCAGATTTATATAGTTACTCTGCTGCTGTTTAAGGCATCAAAAATGTTTATATAAATGCCCAGACAAAAAGTCGTAGATTTGAGGAGAAAGCATATTCTGAAGGTAAAGCAGCTGAACTTAACATGATGTCATATTGACAATCACACTAAATTTTAATTTAATTCTCTCTGAAATTGTGAATATTAAACTCCCATATGTCTGAACAAACTTTTTTATGAAAAAACTTGCAAAACTACTGATTTAAAACGTCATTGTATTAATAAATGAGACTTCTTATGTTTTGTTGCTATAAGTTACCTTTCAGCTATTTTGTTTTGTTGCAGACACAGTTGAATCCATAACTCCGAATAAAGTTCGAGATATTCGAACATTTCTAAATGGAAGTGCCATGGATGTCATGTATTACACCAGTCCATTATACAGATCAGAGGTAAGCAAATATAAATATATTTATATATAATTATGCAAAATCAGCTTTATTTTTGGCATTGTAAAACAATTCTACATCTTCTAGTTCTTACAATTTCAAAGATCTTCACTTTTGTTATTAATATTCATGCATTATATGAGGGCCTTTCTGTTTCTATGTCCTACATTATATTGATAATTCTCAGATATTAAATGGCAGATTTTCAAAAGCCATTAATTTTACTGCATGACTTAGGCGCACTTGAGCTTATTATACTATGCTTGAGAGCAGAACCTCATCGATTACTCACTGCCTCATAACCAGATAAATCGTTCAATCAGGCATTTACCCATTTGATCTCCCTGATAGCGACAATTAGAACTTTATACCCAGATTACTGTACAAAAACATCTATTAAGCACTCTCATGTTCCTTCAAGATTGTCTTCGCTGGAGCACTCCAAACCTATCTTCGGCTGCAGACAGGTTGAACCACGTGAGCATACTGAGGCGCCGCCTATATGCCTATGTGTACCTACACATTAGAGATGCTCCTAGTGAAGCCCTTTGGGAGCCATATATCACCTACTGCAGTATAATTAGCTTGCATTCTAATAAGTATCAGTAACTTGTAATCAGTTGTGGAATCCTGTAACTGCAAAGTTTTAGGATTTATATTCAAGTGATGCGGGGTATCCGCAGTGGGGACATGGTTGAATGTAATATAAGGATAAAGACGTGGGGGTTCTATGCCCGCTAACCCCATAGAGTTGACTAATCCTTCTATTTGGTGGTGTTGGACAAAAGGGGTCGTAACAGAGACAGCACCTTGCTGGCTGCCACACAATTAAATTAGAAACATATTGAACTTGTCGTAATCTATCACTATTTATCATGTAATCATGGTGTGGCAGTGTGAGTTGAATAAACAAAAATACATTGTTATTATTATATGAGCACCTCTGAGTCGATATCTTGAAGGGTCGCTGTATAAATGCTCGATTACGTTACATTATATTATGTCACAAGCAGCGTTGTACATACCAGGCCAAACAACGATATTCCATATTATTCTGAGATTATCAATTGTTGCCCATTGTTTGTTGACATGTGATTGTGTATCAAGTTGATTGTTTTAGATTTCTTCATGTCTGCAGACTGAATTGAATCGGTTGTATGAGATGTTTCTCTCTCGCCAACCTTATTTCGAAGCGAGTGGAGGAAAGGTATCCATCGCTGCCCATTCTTTAGGTAAGAATGTCAAAACATTTACGTTTTCCAGTAATGAGAAGTATGCCATTCTAGTTAGTTGAGTTGTACAGTTGAGATTGTATGGTACAATGGCCAATCGGTTAGAGCGGTCAGCCCGTAAGGTTCAGTGTGCGCTGAGCGAGCGGGTTCAACCCTCGTCCGGGAGTCACTGTGTAGGAACCTTGAGCAAGTCCTTCATGCACAATTGTTCTGTAGTACAACTGCAATTGTGCCGTCAAAGCGTGTGTTTGCACTTTTGAGAAAAAATGTTGGTAGTAGTGCGGTATCAAATTTCTGTAATAAAAATAAAATACATGTATCGGTGTGTACATTTCAGCTCAGTTACATACATTCGTTGCATATAGTTGCATGACATATTCTTATAGTAAGTTTCTAATCTGTTACGTATATGAAGTTGTCGATCTAGTCATCGATGCAACTTGCCCAGAGATTCTGAACATCCATGCCGTCTGTCCGTTGTCTTCAGCTTGCTGTGCAGAGTTTTCTAACTGATATATCTATTTTATTCGATCATATGACATTTAACTTCGTTTAGGCGAGCGCAGAGAGCGCCTCTGAATAGATGTCTTGAAGGGGTGCTATGTAAATGCTTGATTACGTTACATCTTGGAAATAAAAAGCTGCTTGTTTGAGTAGATGCAATTAAAAAGTCAGATTTATCATATCTTTGCTATTTTGTCACATTTTTGTTATATAGCAGCCAGGGCATGTCTGTTGATAAATTACTATTTTGCTTTGATTTTGACAATTGTGAGTGTTATATTTGTATGTTGTTTGTCTTTTCCAAAAGGTGCTGTTATTGTATATGATATTGTGACCGGATGGAATCCTAGTCAATTGTATGATTTTCCTTCTGTCTCCGAAGTTCCAGTAAGTGATTTTGTCTCATTAGAATCCCTATAAGTTATTAGTGTACTACAGTGACAGATATTTTAATGTTCATTTTTTAAAATGTGTTTCCAATTTGCTGTCTTCAAGTCCAAAACTTGTATTATCAGTTTTAAGAGCCTTTCAAATCATCCAATGAATCCTTTTTTCTCTTTAGCACTTTATCAATGAGAGTGCACTAGAAGCGATTGGGAAACCACTGCTACTCGTCATCACAATGTTGAAGATAATGTTACTTTTCATAAGGTAAAGTAATAACTGAAGAATTGATTTAAATCTGTTTCAGTGTGAGAATAACTCAGACACAGAACGTGCCAAGCGGCTGAGAACAGAATTAAGGCTTGCAAAACAGAGGTAAAGAGATTGTTATCTTTATCCAAAGTTTACAATTTACACAGGATCAGATCTCAGATGATACTAAATGATACTAAAGGTAAACATAACTGTACACCTTTTATACAGCTGCCATACAATCTCGACACAGTTAATTTTTTTGGCATTGATCGAGCGATGCCTCTGATTCGAGTGGCGCTATATTAGTGCTCCATTGCAATACATTTATTTCGTCTGCTCTCTGTGATTACGGGTATCGATTGATGTTTCAATTAAACATGATCTAACTAACTGTCCTTGATTGAAATGCTTGAAAAGGTGCTTGTCCAGTAAATGAGAAATGTGAAACATATCATAAAAAAATACAGAAACCTTTTTGCAAGCCGAGCTTCTCATCCCTCTTTCATGGACATATATCCGACAGCGCTGTTCCCTGTGATGTAGATTGGGCTCACGATGGTACTGCATCTAACGCCTCTGGGCCACTCTGCTCTGTTCCTATCTAGCCTTAAGACTATTCTGTACCACTGTGGAATGGGCTGGTAGTGCTCCTGAGCAGATTGTTTTGAATGGGTGCTATATAAATTTACTATAATAATAAAGAATTAAATTTGTTTCTATGTAAATGTTTTCATGTGTCTCTTAGATCTGTATTCAATAGAACACAGGCAACTGGATAACCTTTTCTTGGATGAGTTGATTCTCTTGACAAACGACTTATAAATTTCATATTGTATTGTATGTTCGTTTATTCTAAAAGAAATATCGCTGTCGAAACGCTGCGACTTACGAATTCATGATATCACAGAGGAATCAAACAGTCGCTCAGTCATCGAGTTTGCTAGGTCTAACTTCGTGAAAGGTTCAGTCTGTGGGAACCGTTGATGCTTAGGGAACATGAGGGACTGAGGGTGCTTAATAGATGTTTTTGTACAGTAATCTGTATATAAAGTTCTTTTTGTCCTTGTTAGGAAGATCAAATGGGTGGGGTCTTGCTCACAGGTTGTATTTTGCTTCTCATGGTACAGCGGGGGCAGGACATGTCTCCGATCCCTGGTGATGGCCCTGAAGAGGGTATTGTCGGCCTGTTCAGCCATTATTTCTATTGAAATTGACGGAGCTTCTGTCAGCAGGAATCTCGCTCGTTTCATTCGCGCGTTGTGGCGCTCCAAGCGGTTGCTGTCCCCACTATTCATATACCCCTACCAGACTAAGGATGTATGCGTTAGATGCACGATTGTTGTTGCTCTCTTTATCAAGAATATACATCAAATTTTTTTAAATTTTTTTAAGAATCCGTGCTTTAGAACTAGAACTTCAGAACATGACGGATCCAACTACATCCTCGAAAACAACTTTAAAATTTAAGGCAAGTAGGCCTATTATATTGACTATTCTTAACAGACCAGACCAGATAATATACACTTTAGTGTAGATATCACATGACCCAGTAAACTTAACTTGTCAAAGGATCAATGGATGAAATGTTATTTTATTAAATGGGAGTAAGTGTAGCTCAAGCAAAGGCACATTCCAGCTGGAAGGCCCAGTAATCTAGAAGTCTCGGCACTTCCTCAGAGAGGAGACGGCCTGGGCAATCTCAAGTTTGTCATACCCTTCTCATCAAAGCATTAAAGCGGTTTTAAACAAGTGAAAGTAAAAACATGGGCCTTTCGGGACCCTCTTTTATTGACATTTGGTAATCTGGTAGATGGCGTAATCGATCCATTTGCTTAAGAGATCATTTATGATGTAAACTTGCCGGAGTAGAGCTGGTCAAGGAGGACTTGTTTCGAGTGGTTAAACGATATTTAATTTTTGGATTTTTGTCATATTTTTCTCAATTTTTAAGTTATGTCCATAACAATTTGATAGTTTGCATTGTCATGCAAGCGTAACATGTTTGCAAAATTTCAGCTCTGTAGGTAGACTGGAACATACTGAAGGAAGCGTTGAAAGAACTCCGACGAATTGACAATCCAATGTTCATGCTTTCGTCCTATTATGGAATGGTGACGAGTGTTTTTCTGTTTCAGATTGATTGCTTCTTTACTCTTGGTTCTCCTCTGGCATTGTTCTTGGCACTGAGAGGTCTCTGTCCCAAGAACAATACTTCACAGAATCAAATCATCTCGAGGCATCTCTGCCATAGACTCTTCAACATCTTTCATCCATCAGATCCAGTCGTAGGCAACAGTCTCTTACGAATTTTGTACCAACACTTTCTGTTGTTATTATGATTATTATTAATTTAATATTGTTATTATTTTAATATTGTTATTATTTTAATATTGTTATTATTTTAATATTGTTATTATTTTAATATTGTTATTATTTTAATAATGTTATTACTATGTTCCATGGTACATGAGATCCATCTGGAACTTAAATACTAATTATTGAAAGAGAGTGTAACATCATATTATTACTTGTATTACATAATCATATTACTGTTGTTATTATTATTATTATTATTATTATTAATATCATTATTATTATTTTTATTGTTACCGTTATTATGATTATTATTAGTGTATGAAATTCCTCATTGAAGGGCTACCAAGATTTGCTGGAACAGCAGTCATTATTATTGTTATTGTAATTGTTGTTGCTATTATTGTTAACTAAGTAGACGTTCAATGTCTAGTAAATGAAGCATCAACTAATGGTTCACCAGTATCAAACCATAATCAGATGAATTTTCAGAAGACCAATGCTCTAAGACAATGGCTCTATGGAATCCCTTTAATTTATTAATTGCTGCTGTTTTTCACTTTTTATTTAAATGGTAAATCACAATTTATTATTTTTCATTGGTATTATGTTTGAAATTGTTGTTGCTAATTGGGCATTTCATTCATTCGTTTCTGTAATGTATATAGCACCCATCCAACAAACCTATTCATTACTTTATGACCAACTGCAATAATCAGAATTGAGGGCATCTGATATCAAGACAAGTTGTTAAGTGTGAAAGTGCAGCTTGGATAGTGTGTTAAATAGAGATGATGATGATGTTGACGATTGTCACATGCGACACTCTGGACGATGGCGCTATATAAAAGTCATCGACCAACAGCAGAGGCGTAGGAGGACTACGGATGAAATTGTCTACCTGAAACCTGAGAAGGGAGACATCAATGGGTTTCGCCGAAGGCAGACAGCCTCAATACAGATGGCGAGGAATATGCAAAGATCAACGAAGTGTCAAGCAATGAAACCCGACACTTCGTTAGAGCCGCCTGCCCCTACCCTACCATCTCTGCGACCCACGGACCAGAAATTCGTGAACCAGCTGAAGATCTGGTCTGGACTGGCTTGTTGACACTAATCAAGAATAAGGGACAATTCCAATATGAATGGCGCAAACCTATTAGGCGGTATAACTGTAGTAATGTAATTCAATGACACTAACAAGGCCCAGCCATAACAGCCGCTAGTCAAACATTATCTGTACGCCTCTAGGGATATGACGTGACGCTAGGGACGCCAAGACCCTACCAACCAGGTTTAGTAATAGTTGCAGCAGGTGATCTGTAGTTCAATAGAGATACAAGTTTTGTGTTTGGGATGTCGAAGGAAATCGTCTCTAGAAGGGTTCTTATAGTGTAGCAAGGGAAGGAACAGGGACTTGTTTCGGAACTGGGGGAGATGTTAGGTCGTTCTGACGATAAGGGTAATCGACGTAGATGGGAATCCCGTCTCCAACATAAACCAGGGAAACATTTCTAAAAGGACACTTATAACTCCAGTAAGTGTAGATAGGATGAGTGGTGTGTATATATATCATTAAAATATACATATTAAAACCATCAAGTGTGTCGTGTTGCTGAGCTTGGTGATAGAGGAAAGGACCGGCGGTACTCTCGTCATCTAGAAGAAGGAGCTGGCGAGAGAGAAACCCGCGACAACGATAACGATGACGAGGATGATGATGATGATGACGACGACGACGATGATGATACGTAGAAGTGCATCAGTTGATTGTTGTATTTGCTCTGTCATTTTAAGGAGAAGTTATTTCTAGCAGCATTGACCTATTGACCTACTGCTCTTACCTTTGGTCATTGGATGATTATTTTTTTGGTGTCGTCTTGTAGGCCTACAGGTTGGAGCCGTTGCTGCTGAGACAATACAGTGCAGTGAAGCCACTTAGTATACACAGACACAGTGCATCAACAAAGGAGTCTTATGAGTCAATGCCAGTTCATCCGTACTCGGCGCCTCAGCCGCCGTCTCAGTCGGCTTCGGTTAGAAACAACGACGAGACTGCAATTGCTTCAGCTACTGCAACTGATGATGAAGAAGATGAGGATGATGGAGAGGATGCTGCAACTGGTAGGTAGAAGTGCTATGAAATACTAAAGATGTTCACTCTTTCACGGTGGAATGGGGAGGGCGGTTAACACTGGGCTTCACAGATATAGTAGTTTTCTCTCTTTTTGGACATAAGATGCATGTGGTTCTAGCTGTGGTACAGTTAAACATATGAATCTGTTTCTCTGTTGCTGGCCTTGTTATCTGGGTTCCTTCCACACCTGTGCCTGCTGCCAAGGTCCCCCACATATTTTATTGCAATTCTAAAACAGTTTGCTTAAGGCCAAGGCTGGGTCTGGAGTGCTCCTGAATAATAACCTGGAAGGGGTGCTATATAAATCCTTATTATAAGTCAAGGAATGAATGTCTGTCAACTGGATACTTTTAAATGGCTTTCCTGCCTGTTGCTGATAAGTTTGGGAATTATACCTTTAAAGGCAGGTGGCAGGTGGCTGCTTAAAAACAAAGAAAAATTAAATATTTGATATTTTTTTATGCATAAGAGCAGAACTGTTGTTTTTGCAAAGGAAAGTCCAGTAATGGAGAAGGCAGTGATGCGAGGTCAAAGACAAATGAAGAAAGACATCATCCGTGTCAGGACAACGTCATGATGACGTCAGAAGATGCCAGTCTCAGTGAATCAGACACAAATTCGTCTATTGATGCAAAATTCTTTCCAAGTATGACTAAAATGAATTCCAATTCAGCTTTACTGGGAACAGTGCTACCCACTATGCAATGTTATCAATCATGTGATACGCTGTGATGGCAGAGTTTGAAGGGTGCTTTTGCAATCGATTAATGGAAAACTTCCTCTTTTTCATTACATGGTTTGACAGTGCATGACCAATGACCTTTCAAGATCTAGAAAGGAAGGCTGTTGTTGCTATAGATAATTCTTGCCATCCCTAAGGTGTTCATGCCCACCCATCATTCTTGTACATTAATCTTCTACTAACATACTGCTTCGTGTGATTCAGCTCGGTTGCATCTGTTTCTATCAGTGGATGAGTTTTGATAGACTTTTAAAGCCACTATATAAATGCCTTGAGATATGATTGGTACTTGCTGTGGGAGTTGGGAGCAATGGTAGATATCAGTATATACAACATGTAGGTAACAACTAAGCAGCCAAAATAGCTGGTCATGTTTTGTTGAAAAGTTTTGTTTATTGTTTGCAAACACAGAGCTTGAACACCGCCTTGATTACATGCTGAGGGAGGGGAAAATGGAAAGCTCGTACCTATCGACCCTCACGTCACACACTGCATATTGGACCAACCTGGATGTGGCCTTGTTCGTTCTGTCTCAGATGTTTCCAGAATACGGGCCAACCTGAAGCTTTAACTTCTAAAAACAGCCTTAACAGAAACATTGCAATCGTTCGATGCATTGATTGCAATCAGAATTGGCAGTCAGACTACAAATTATTTTAATTTTATATTATTTACAAATATTACACATGCACTGTGCTGTTGCTTCAATATCTGTTTGGCCCATATTATATGTCCTACCTGGTTTCATCTTCAACCTCAAATTTAGTTTTGGTAATTTTGAAGGTTTGCCTGCTTTAAAGCAACACAAGTACTACACTTATGCAGAATGAAAATAAATTTTATGTTGTTGCTTTTCTGCCATGAGCTGAAATTTAAATTTACTTTTGTTTGATTCTGTTGAGAGTTTTTGGTCAGAAATGCAACTAAGGCAATAGAAGTGTTTCTAATATTTTTTTCTTCAAATGCAATGATCCTTTCCAGCAATAACTGTTTAAGTCAGAAGCATAATTGATTGCAATTTAACATTCATTTAAACTGCATTTTAATAAAGCATAGATACCTTTGTCTGGATGATGTGAAGTCTCGCATGTTGACTTTCAGGCTGTTTTGACATAGTTGACCTGCTCTGTGTGTTAATAAATTTGTATGTGTGAGTAACATTATATATATATATTTATATATATATATATATACCTATGCTGTTTTTAGCTAATGCATGCATGTAGTTCTTGTACTTGTAATTGAATAATTATGTCTAGCTCTTTGTTTGAAATCTCATCTATTTCCAGCCAGTCATGAAAAATATTGTTATTCTTACTTTCAGGTGTTGTCAATCATTTTGTCTTATTGTACTTTTCTAATCTAATTACTCCTATTGTGCCTGAGACCTATTGTTGCTAATATTGATACTTGCAGGTGTTGTCAACCATTTTATTGAAGAATTTTAATTGCTATTTGTGTTTGGCTGTAGTTCATGCAATATTTGGGGTGTTTGTTATAAAGATGTAAATTTATTATTTGGAAAAAATAAATATATAAGTTTTTAATCAGAATTCGGGCCAACCTGAAGGCGTGAAGGCCAAATAATAGACCTGAAGGCTTATTAATTTATTAAATTGTCCAGTTCAGATGGAAAATAAGGTAAACTAAATAAAAAAAATACAATACCAGATTGAAGTGAAAGAACATAATTGTAAAATCGTTATTATTAAACTTTTCTTGTCAAAAGTGAACCTAAAAAAACATTTTCAAGTCGTATTTGAAGCGTGTTGAAGAATCAAATGTGACATTTATTTCTACATAAAAACATTTCTTGATGTGGCCACTTCTTTGTGTTTTTCTTAATTACAGAATGACGAAGTCATTGCTTTGATCTCTGTTTTGATCTCATCCACGTTGTGCTTCTTTTTTGGCTATTTTTTTCACGGTTTTTTTAATGCCTTTGTCAACAAGTAAAACAGGTAAACCTCATTCAGCATTGGTTCTGCTGCACCTGCTATCAACCTTCTTCCTAGAGTAGGGCTTAGTTGAGTTTCTTAGTTTGCTTTGCCTTTTTTGTCATGATTTGTTTGCATTTGATAACAATTCGATTCCATTACGGTCTTGTATTTTCAGAACGGGAGTTTACCTCAAGTGGCGCTATAGTAATGTTAAATTACTGTAAAAAAACTTCTTTTTCTGCTTGCTTCTTTTTATTTGTCTATCAATAAACTTGGTTGTGTGTTCGTAATGCGGTGACTTAAATCGAATGTAGGCCTACATGTTCTTAACCTGATCTGGAACAGTCACCATTTATAAGGAAATACACAAAATCTTAAAGGTACATCTGTTTAATGATTATGCAGCTCAGAATCCAATGTTGTCAAGATGCTGCACTAGAAGCAACTGACGACTCGTAAGATGTTAGTTTCTCTCCCCACCCCATCATCTTTTCAGTTGCTTAGCTGAGGGAGTTATAAGAAGATCTAGAGCGAGCGAAGTTAGTAACCCCTACCCCACCCTCGCCCCACTCCACTCCGACAATTAACAACACACTGATGTTTCGAGCGGAACACATATATATATATTTCATTTTATAACTGAAGTAGAAGTTGTTTCGTGCACTTTAAGTTTATGGACGTAAATGATTGGACGATGGAGATAGAGCCTTTGACTACCAAATTATAGTCAACGTGTTATCGCGGACGAGAAGGTTTCATTATAACTCCTTTCTTTTCATGATCATTAATCAAGATGTCATTAAATAATTCTCGCTCTGCTGACAGGCTTTAGGTCCTGCTTAATTCTGTATTCGCAATCGTAAGCTCTAGACTTCGATAGCGCCACACGATCGAGAGCCAAGCTCAGGGCACCAGCTTATTCGTGAGTGCTAAGTCTGGTCAGAGAGGTTGTCCAAAGTGAAGTTCCGAATGGATGGATCCTCTGAACGGGATTTGGAATGCCACATCACGCACTATATTGCTTACGAGTGGATTAAGTCTTCTTCCGGTTGGTAGAGTGGTGAGTTCAGTTTCTCAGAGGAGGACTTTAGGAGGGAATCGAATCGAACTGGTCTTCGTCCTCTACCTAACGCTTCGGATTCTCTTGGATCTTCTAGAGCTTCGTTCGTCCCTTCGCTGTAGGTCCAGTCAGTCTCGTCTTCTTTGCATGTGCTGTCTCGACCTACTGCCGTGTCTCGAGCGAGCGGATCCTTTTGGGCGGCTGTCAGGTGACTGTCCTGATGTTTCACAAACTGGCGGTTGATATGGGGGTGGGGGTGGCAGAGGTCTGTCGATCCATCGTCGCTGAGCGGATGTTGTCCAGTTTTCTGCGGATCTACTACGTTGTGGTCCTCACGAATCCACATCCAGATGTCGAACTCGTTGCGCAGGTCGTCGAAGTCTTTCATGAAATGACTGCACCCAAGCGGACCAGACGACCAAGATCCAGTGGGTCCTTCCGACGATACTGCTGTTGTTGTTGCTGCTGCTGCTGCTGATGGTGCTGCCGAAGAGAAGTAGGAAGATGCTGCTGACGTCGATGCGGTACGGCTCATTGATGCATAGGGAAAGCAACCGTTCGGTCTGCTCACTCTTTTGCATTCATCTGTTCACTCAACCGAAACAATTAACTGTTAATGGCTGCTGCTGCTGCTGATGCAGTGTGATGTACGCTCAGCTGTAGATGACGCCAGACGACGTTTGAGGCACACGTGGTGAAAGTATATATATAGCAATAATGCCGATTGACATTGTAGGATATGGCTTAAGAATGCAAGGTTTGGTATCATAATAACTACCAGGTAAGAATTTAAACTTGCATGATATGAAATATGACAAAGCTGCGGAAAAGGAAATCACCAGCAAGGAATTTGAGACAGCGACAGAAAATATGAAGAACAACAAAGCGCCAAAAACCATCTGGAATGACTGCCGAAATGTTTAATGCACTTGAGCATGATGAGATTGATTGGTAACAGGGTTGTGCCCCCCCCCCCCGGCGGGGGGGGGCACCGGCCCCCAGTTTCAAAACTTGGGGGGCAAAGCCTCTCCAGTTTTAGTGCTCAGTCCCCCCCATGTGCTCCCCAAATCGGTTCTTTTTATGTTTCTCCAATGGCTTTTTAAGATTACCTTTGTTAAGATAATTTGTGCCCTCCCATTTTTAAAATGGGAGGGCTCAAATTTTTTCCATTTTCAAATTTCTGGAAAGGGCAAAATTCAAAAAGTGGTGAGCCTCAAAAAATTTCCGCTTCGCGCAATATTTTTGAAATTATGCCTTCCACTTTTCAAAACCTTGTTACGCCTCTGATTGATAATACATTATGCTTAAATGATTTCATGAAATAGGAACGACTGACTGCCACAATACATGAAAGAGAGTGAAATACTGGCATTATACAAACGAAAGGATGATTCGACATAGCCACAAGAATCATAGATATGACTGAAAAAAGCAGATTCAATTTAAACACAGCGCAGGCCTAAAAGTTAATGAATGATAAATTAGGGTTAGACATCATAAGTGATAACTGGCGCGTGTATAATTTTGCTAGTCTATAGTCTACTTAATTAAGAGTCACGTATATCATTCCTATGTATATTGTCATAATATAGACAATAATAGTCCTATATTATATGATCCTACTGTCAACGCTAATATATCCTAATTACATAAGTCACGTGTGTGCCTGTCTGTCTGATTGACTGTCTGTCTGTCTGTCTGTCTATCTGTCTGTCTGTCTGTCTGACATACTTTAACGTTTCACTTATTCACTAGATGTCACCTCTAATTTTTCACGGGTTACGAGAACGTGCATTTTAGTTCTACGTCCTAAATTATATAAGTATGACCTGTGATTTTTCACGGGTTAACAGCTAGTATATTGCGCAACAGGTACTTTATTTGTTTCCGAGGCCGGTCTCTTTGATCCTAAGTATTTACGTCTGTATTAGGAATACCTTATGTCTCACCTGTGCTGCATACTAATGTGGACGCTGACTGATATTGGACGCCACCGGTGAGCGAGGACCTCGGTCTTCTAGGCTGGAACACATTCCGGCTGCTCGGTCCTCGACCGCTGTCGCTGTCTGAGTCTGCCGACGAACAGATGGACAGACCATCCTCCAGATCATCTTCCATCGAATGTTCTCGAATGAAGACGACGACTCGCTTTTCATCAGATCCATCACCAGCTGCTGAAACCGCAGCGTCCATCGCCATTGGTCTGTCCTCAGCTGCACAGCACATTGTCTGCAACAACAGGTAAGAAATTATGTGTTTATGAAACAGTGTTTCAGTTGTTCGTGGTTTAGGGGACTGGCGCTTCAAACAGCCTCTATCTTCTAACCCTTCAGTTAAGCAACCGAAAGAAAGTTGGGGTGGGTCGGGAAATAAAAATTGCACTGTATTGTATTTTCGTTTATACATACATGCATACATACACACATATACACACATGTAAAATGTACAATTATACACATGCATATATACACACATAAATACATGCACGCATACATACATGGATATTATATATTATATATATGAGCATACGTACATACATGCACTGTTGAACACACACACATATATATATATGCATACATACACACGTACATACATGCATGTATACATACATATATTAACATACATGCCAACATGCAATCTGGTTGGGCACCCGCCAGCAGCTGCTTAAACTTGATTACGCTTTACTTGCCAAGCGGTTCTCTCAAATTACTTTCTCTGCGAATGTCCGTGATCCGGTTGTTACTCTATAGACAGTGTATACTCTCTCCCCCTCTCTCTACATATATCTCTAATCTCTGTCCGTCCACCTGTTATCATTTGCGGCGTCTACGCGCCATCCGACGATCTGTCTCCTAGACAATTTTTTTCTTTCCAGGTTAATACGCCTCTATCTGTTCCCTCCGCTGACTCATCACTCATCGGCCTATTATACAAGAGCAGCTTCAGTCTGTACTTAAAGCAGTTGCTTGTCTGATTTCCTGCCTTTCTACATGCATGCATACAGTGGCGTCGCTAGGATTGGAGGCCAGAGGAGGCAAATTGGACGTGAACGGGGGTGTATAGGAGAGGGGCTACTGTATTACAGTAACTCCTCCCTACCCCAAGATTTTTGTCAATTACAATGTAGCAATAATCATTTGTTGGTGACTATGCCTTCATAATCATTCAAAATTGGTACTATTCAAAGTGGGACGTCACCGGCAAGATCATACCTACATGTACAGTAGATTAGGCTAAAGCAAATCTATGCAACGATTATCATACGGTAAACTTTACCACCGCGGGGATGATTACAGAAAGCTATCAGCAGTATCTGCGGTAACGCCACTATGTAAATGTGCATTATGTAAATGTGCATTATGTAAATGTGTCAATACCGGGCAGCTCAGGGTATTTTTCAACGGTAAAGGGATTTGAAAAATAATAATAATAAAATCCCAGGGGAGATCCGCGCCTCTGCGACTCAGTGGTAGCAACGCCCACTGCATGCACACATACACAGGCACATACATACATACATGCATGCACACGTGCATTATGTAAATGTGGCATTGTATGTACGTATGTATGCATATACTATATATGCATTTATGTATGCATGTATGTATGCATATATACGTACAGAAGAACATATCATACGAGTACGTGCATGGTTGCATGCATGCATGGGCTTACATACACAATTCAATTCAATACAATTTTGTTGCTACCAGTGAGCATGAAATCGCCATTGAACAAGTACAAATGAGAATCAACCATAAAATCAACACAGGGCCTTAATGGATGACTCTGCGAAATAGATGGCGCCAGTATCAAATGTGGGTAAGCTACCCGAGGTAAAATTGTGTGCTTGATGTTGATTGGTTGTTGTGGTGTATGTTCTTCACGCAAAAGTCATCTAAAAGTTAGCCAGATTATAAAATTTGTGTATTTATCCATAATTATAATTCTTATGCCAGCCATCGATCGGGACAACATAAATAAACAACGCATGGCCAATATCAGCAAAATTCTTAGACCTATGTGCATACTGGCGCCACCTGATTTTACTTAAGGAACTGCCCACAGAGTCCGTAGTATTTGAAAACAATGGAACCCAGACGGGACACACATGCATACACACATGCATACACACATGCATACACACATGCATACACACATGCATACACTCATGCATACACACATGCATACACACACAGCTAGATACACGCGTGCACACATAATTATGTGCATGCATGACGATCTTCTTTCTCAAAGGCAGTTACTATTTCTGCAGACATTTCTGGTTCACATCATCGCATGACACGCATGACTGACCCTATCATGCCACTTTAGCAAACATTGTCTTCGATGTTCGTTCATTATCAGCGATGCATGCATATTGCATAAGCATTCATGTCCGGAGGTCCTTTCACTGCAGCTTCCGATCACTCCTCACGAAATTCAGTTTGGCCAGATCACTTATTGTAACGTCCATTGTTTTGAACTAAATTGTGTCTGAATGTAACGAAAGAAAACAGCGTGCTGTCTAGACGCAAGCATCACTGCATGATTGATTGATTGATCGATTGATCGATTGGTTGATTGATTGATTGATTGATTGACTTATTTTATATAGCGACCGTATAGCCTCGACCCTGCTCATTTTTCGATGAGAGCTTGTTCGGGTGAGATCCTTCACCACCGCTCTCCGTTTGAATGGACGCCACGCCATTTGAGGTCCCCGTGCTAGGACCATACTAACCCGAGGTGTAGGCCATACCTTGGCCGCGCTGAAGTTGGGAGCGCTTCTGAGTAGTCACCTTAGAGAGGCGCAATGCACAAAATGAATGAATAAATACCTGAATGCGAATACCAGACTATAGTAGTAATCCAAGGCGGCGATCTCGTTTGACAGATGTGGGGACATCCGTAACTTTCTGTAAAAGATGAGGGAAACTTGTCCCCCTCGGCTCCTGGGATCGCCGCCTCTGGTAGTAGGCCTAATCATTACAGCATTTTTTACGGTGGCTGAAACAGGCCTCCTATTATAATTATCGACTCAGCGCATGCGTTTGAGCCGAACAGGTGTTTTGCAGTCCATAAGTAATTAGTTGACCGGACAGGCGTACGCTCACTGTCGCTCAGCTATTGTGGCGCCAAAATTAAGTTGCTAAGGTAGTCAATTTGAACTGCGTACAATATATCATATCGATTGGACTGACAAGATATAATATACGGTGTTGAAGTTTCTACCATGCAGAGATTAACAGAAGAATAGGAATGGGAAAAAGATGTATTTTACAAAAGGGAAGAACTTCTTACAGGAAAACTAAATAGAAACTTGAAAAAGAAAATGATTAAAAGGATGATATGAAATGTGGTCCTTTACGGGATCAGAGACACGTACGATAGGAGAGGAAGATAAGGAAAGATTAGAAGCATTGGAAATGTGGATGTGGCGCAGAATGGAAAAAATGAGTTGAGCAGGACACAGGACAAACGAAGAGGTATTACAGATGGTAGGAGAGAAAAGATCGCTGATGAAGACAATAAGAGAACGACAAAGGAGATGGATTGGACACATAGAAAGAGGCGACTCCCTTCTACGAAACATCATCGAGGGAACAATGAAGGAAAATAAAACAAGAGGAAGACCGAGAAAAATTATTTTGGACTGGATGATGGAAAGAGGTGACTACAGAAAGATGAAAGAGGACGCTCAGAACAGAGAGAAGTGGCGACATTGGACACATGAACCTGCCAAAAAAGCAAAAAACTAAAAAGAAAGGTTGAAGTTTAATACCGGTGTCTCGTTTTTTCAAAGAAAGAAGAACTATTTGAATACTTTGAACAGTGGCTGGTGGCAATGTCAATTATAATGGCCACGTACTATCAGAGGTGAGCTATTTATAAGTAGAAGTAGACAAAGAAGAAAAGTACAGGAAGACGAAGAATAAAAGTTAGGTCACAGAAACCAAGAGAGGTGACGACACCACTCATTTGACAATTTCCCTTTAAGTTCAGTCATTAAGTGAGTGTTATCAGTATTCGTGTTACCATTTCCTCTAAATTTATCAATCCTCAGCTAAATCTTCCGGTTGATTCATTAGTTGTCCAGAGTAAGTCGGTAATTAGCGATTATTTGCGCTTGAAAAGTGCACAGACTTCCCTTAATTATCTTGAGAACAATATGCAAACCCACAGCAATGTCTGACGAGGACAAACATTGTCTAGAACAGTTTTTTTATGACAATTATAGCCAGAGGCTGAGATTTCAGCCACGAGCGCTGATACGCACTCGAGGGACGAGTCTTGCACACGTGTTTACGCCTGAAGCTGCTGCCCAGAAATGCATCCTTGTTTACTCGCGCTTACATTAATTGATTGCTTTAGAAATAGTTAGCAGGGTTTCGAGAAAACTGGCCTACGATTGAGGATTCTGTTTACTATATATATATATATATATATATATATATAAAGACGGCAGCAACACCCATAGCTACCTGAAGACTCTCCGAATAGCCGAATGCACACATACACTTCATGCATTTGTTTCACTAGAGAAATATTGACGCAGACCTAGATTAATCATTTGAACCCGGTGGCACTTTCATCCCAGTAATACCACGCCACTCCCTCCGTATCGTGGCAATGATACATGTGTTATAGACGGATAGCTCGTGGAGATAACCAACAGCACTTTATTTATTGTCAGTCAAAATAGTTAACTCACTTAACTGACTGACTGACGGACAGCTTGGCTAACTGACTTACTGACTGACTGGTCAACTGACCGACTGGCTGACTGCCTGGCTGACTGAATGATTGACTGCCCGACTCACTGATTGACTCACTGAGTGACTGACTGGGTTACTGACTGATTCACTGACTTATCGACTGTCTGAGAAAGAGATCCAGTACAGGGAAGCGGGACCATCTACTCCCTCTTGCAGGTCTACTCAACGTCTGACTTACATCTTCTCAGACTGACAGACGACTTCACCATTGAATGCACATGAGATGCAGATTTCAATAATTCATCGCTCTGTAAAAGCAGAGAATAATTGAGACGACAGCTGCCTATGCCTCTCACCTATCCGTCCATCGCCAACGATTAAACACAGCTTAAACAACCGACGTATTGAGGTCGTTTCGTTAGAGAGGTTCATAGAATGAAGAAAAGACGGACGAAATTGGGCTAAAAGACGTCTAGAGTCTCTAGACAGTCGGAGTCCGTCTTCACTGTATAGTTCATCGATTGGCTAGGAGACTCTAACTGACTGACTGACTAACTGACTGACTCTGATTGATTGAGTGACTGCCTCTGACTGAGTGACTTACTCTGACTGAGAGACTCTGACTGAGTGACTGACTGAATCAGTGACTGACTGAATCAGTGACTGACTGAGAGACTCTGACTGAGTGACTGACTGAATCAGTGACTGACTGAATCAGTGACTCTGGCTGAGTGACTGACTCTGGCTAAGTGACTGACTCTGACTGACTCTGATTGTCTCTGATTGACTCTGACTGACTCTGTCTCTGATTGACTGACTGGCTGAGTGTCTGAGTGACTGACTTACTCCGACTGACTTTAATATGACTCAGACTGACTTTGACTGCCTGGTTGAATCTGACCGAGTGACTGACTAACTGATGTCTATCTATGGGTGTGTAGAGTCTCGCCGATGGAGCAGCCCCCTATCTAATTCACTGTGCTGAGGGGTGCCATTTTCCATTCTCAGCGCAAAATGGACCAGAGCTTGTGACTACGGCATGAACAGTCCACAGCAACTTCACATGGGTCAGATTAGAAATTGTGAAGCATTGATTGTGCCCGTTTGATTTTGCATTTGAGATGGGAAGGAGTTAGCGAAACTCTTTGTTCAGTTGATTACCGAACTGGTAATATTTCGTTCTGTTTAGCGGAGATCTTTATCGAACGTGAACCTTAATTTAGAATGATACTGTGATAGCTTTGCCTTGAAGCTCGGCCACCCTTAATTGGAGATTGCTTCCAGAAGGCCACTGACCCAGTTTCTTTAATGGCCAATTCGCGAGGGCCAATTTCCTTTAGTCGTTTTTCCAACAGGTAACATTTCCAATTCCGCAACCTTTAGCATCCGACGTTTGTCTTATTTATTCTACAGCTATATACCTATGATCTTCATTGCAAAACAGCCCTTCGCAACCCCGTTGCAAATGACTCGGATCAGCCGACGGTTCTCTTTCATCGGATCCAGAGCTTTAATCTAAAAAATAATCACTCTATGACCCATATCATCTGGTAGTATCGATTTGGTCATTAGTTCCTGCGATAACCCTGCATTGGTCGATCGGGAAACAAAATATGGTCTGGCTGTCGATTCCAGTCCGTTTGTTGCGTATAGGCCTACGCGTGAATATAACGCTGCAGACCCGTGCAATAAATACACGAAAACTACAGAAATCATCGGTAATTTAATTAAATCCCTGATATCGTTGCGTATTATTGGTCTGCCTCCGTGCCTCCGTTCCTCCGTGCCTCTCTACCTCCGTGCCTCCGTCTCTTCGTGCCTTCGTCTTCGTCGTTCAATCCGTCGTCAACCTGCCTGCTTTTCCAGTTTCCATCCCAATGAGAACCTCTTTGATCGCATCTGGTCTAATCAACGGGGCTGAATTAGCGTCTCCCATCTTAAGCCACCGTGCACCTAGATACGACGAACTGCCGGGCCAGGAAAAGGAGGACGAGCGGCGCGGAGCAGGACGGCCAGGCAGGCGGGAAGGGGAAACGGAGTCGATGGGAAGGGGTGTTCCGTGCAACACGACCGTAGTCGTCTTCGCCGCCGGAAGCTGTGAGCATCAATCTATTCCGCATCCGGTGTCGAAGCCAGCAGTCTCAGCGCCCGAATCCTACCGGCGACAACCGATGCGAATAATCGACGTCGGCGAAGAACGACTGGAAGGAAGAGCTGCGAAGCGTACCTCGAAGATATATACGCCGATACACACACATGTGTATTATAGGCGTATCTTACGTTCACAGGTCAGGAGATGATTCCGACGACGACGGCGCTATATAAATAACGTCGTCATCCCAGAAAAAATGACGAAATTGTTGTCAGTGCAAAACATGTCCTACAGACTAAAAAAAATTTCTTCCAAAATGTTTACCAGCGAATTCACGCGCTCTCTTAAAATTCTTACTCTACACTGCAGCCTGCACACATACCTAGGGCTGCCGCTAACGAGTAGTTTTGAAGACGAGTACCCGATCGAGTAGCTTAACAAGTACCAGAGTACTCGTTGATATCTGAAGTGCTTAATGCAAGCTGCATGGCTTCTACTGCAAGCTAGAGATAGACTAAGTAGACCATATCATAGGTTCTGGCTAAATCTCTGGCGCACCAATAGAGTTAAATCTCCAATGTAACAACTAACAAGCTAACTTACAAACAGCCAAAGAAACAGAATTTGTTTAGTTTCTTGTTACATAAAAATAAGAAAATATAGCAAAAAATTGCAATTTTCCTACCGGAAGTGGAAGCATGCGGGTTCTCGAGAAAAAAAGTTACCCGATTAATTTTTGGAGTCAGGTACTCGCGAGTAGCCGGGCACCCGCGCAGCCCTACACATACCAGAGGTAACCAACAACATATGAACATCCGTTTCCGTAACGTTTGTAAAACGTCATCTGTAGGGATGAGGTAATTTACAATGACAACGCAATCGCTATTGTAATTGAGAGCTCGTAATTAATAGCCTGAAATGTTGATGAGGTATAGTCTTATGCTACAATTTTCGTTAGGTTTTAACCTGACGAAGTCCTACCCTTACAGTATGGTCTAATGATGACAAATAATATCACAGGAGTTGAATTTAACTGTCGACAGCCATGCAAGGCCTCTGTCACGTTATACATCTAATTTAACCAACTCCGCCGCCTAGCGAAAGAAATCAACCTTACGGGATACGAGCATCGAATTAGGTTCATTAGCTCTGCACCTCAATATGTTAGCCATCCCTACTAGTCCTCCCCTGTGCAGAGCGTTTAGGGTTGCCAGACGTCCGGTTAAAGAAGGACGTGCTTTTGGCCTCACATCCTCTGTCAGCTAGGCAAAGCAAAAAACCTGGAAAATGTCCGGCTGAATTTATGCGTGTTGTTTTTGGGCTAATTGGGTTATTGGTTATTTTGGGGGGCAACTTTTACCCACTTTACACACGCTTGTAGCCCCTAGGTTCCCCACAATGTTAACCAGGTTAATAGATCAATATAATAAGGGTAGGCCTACTTATTATGTTTTGCTAGCGCAGCTCTATTTTTGATACGTTTCTGGTCCATGGTCTGAGTTATGTTAACGGTGAAATTGAGTATCTATTAGGGCTGCCACGGGTACTCGGGTACTCGCGAGTACCTGACTCCAAAACTACTCGAGTAATTTTTTTCTACTCGAGTACCCGTTTAATTCTACTTTCGGTCAGAAAATTACAATTTTCGGTTCCAGTTTTCCAAATTATGGTGAATTGGTTCATTATAAATTGGCAATTGCAGGCTTGCAGGAAAGTTGCAGCCTGTACCACGTCCAGGTTATAGACTTTTATGGTTTACTTATTTAGGCCTACTATTACTACTTATTATTATTTAGGCCTACTATTACTACTGCTATGTCTACTTAGTCTACCTATGGTCTATGGTAGAAACCATGCAACTTATAATTATTACTTTAAGCAGCCTGTATTAAGCACTCCCGGCATTAATTAACGGGTACTCGAATACCCGATAAGCTACTCGACCGGGTACTCGACTCCAAAACTACTCGATAGCGGCATAGTGTTTATGTAAAGGCAAAGCAGTGTTAATTTGACTTTGTTTCTTTGTCTTTGGAGATAGTGTGAAACATTTGGTGTGTCATTCTATGTCCTCTCATCTGGATGTCTGTTCTGTATACCCTCCTTTGGCAATCCAATGTGCCCATGTATCTGACAACCAAAGGAATCTACATTGGAGGAATGACTACTCGTCAAATATTCGTGTACACGATTTACTCTTAAATATAGATGTCGCCCAATCTAAGTTTTGATCCTGTTTGAAAACACAATGTTCTAAACCTCGCGTTTTTTAAAATATTTTTCCCACATAATTATTAGTCAATTTTTTTTCATAATAATTTCATTCAAGTTAACGAATCAGATTTTTATGGCAACCAGACGTGACGATTTCTTACCCCGATTATCGCCCAAACCCTAGTGATACGACGCTACATGGAGACTTTTCAGTCCTGTGCATAATAATGAGTCCTTGCTGGCAGCCCTAACAAAGCACGGTCGGCCTCTATGAAAGAAAGCTGTTGGCAGAGCAAAAAATATTTATGTAACGAGTTTCACACATGATCAAACAGCTTTCTTTGTCTCCTAAATGGCATTCATTCATGCTTACAATTTTCAGGATCTCTAAGCATATTAGCGTTAATGGAAAACAGACATGAAGAGAGAGCTAGAAATTTGATCACGCGAGTGCAAGGTGCAGGTAGCCTATGGACACAGGTTGTTATGACAACCACTCGTTACAGAATTACACCGTTCTGCGGTTCGTAGATATGTAGGCACTACACAAACTATGAAACTCCGCCGCTGCAAGAACTCAGACAGTGCCAGTCCCAAGCCTGGATGAAGAAGGAGGGCGACGCTAATGATCTTTGTTATCACACAGCGTCGTTAAACTGCAATTTGACCCTACCACCACCATCACAAACTATGACCAAACTCAACTAATTTCTTCTGCCTCTCGAAGGCAGACGAAGTAAGTAATCCAGATGTAGGCCGTTGTTTAATTGTCGCACGTTGGCAGCGCTGCTTCATGCTTAAGAAAGATCACTTTGACATCAACAACGATTGGACTCCAATCTACTTGCAAGCTACATGAACTCGATGTATAAATACTTTTCTTTTAAGTACGCCCAGAAAGCGAGGCATGTGTCTATTACGCATATTTCTAACCATAAAATTCAATTATTGTCGACCTAAATATCATGATGACTATTTCAACAGTTTTCTCGCAGATACATGTAGGCCTAGGTCTATATATGAATGAACTAACTGTCTGCAGATACAAATAACGCCACCTGAGTATCCATACTCAATAGTTTCGTATAGTACCAGATGCCGTGCTTAAAGCCACGTTGAGGTTTGACGTTCTGCTGACTTTGCTGTCTTGGTCGAGCCATTAGTTTCTCAGTTAGCGCCGACATGCGTGCTTCAACCGCATAATAAACTGTCTAATATGTGTGTATTCGGTGTGTGATAACGCTGTTAAGGCTTGCCCGACTAGAATAATGTTCTAAATGTTACAGGTGGGCTTCAAAGAGTGTCTATATAAGACCGTTAAGACCCGAGGGACTGCTATGTATATGTATGCTAGAATAATGCTACAAAGATGGCCCGCTTCGTGATTTCATGTTTCGTTCTCGCGTACAGCGAACTGTATGGACCGAGTTTATCGATCGTTTGGCGTGAAATTATCCGGTGAAGATGTTCGCTGCTTTGTTTCGCAGGCGTAGCATCAAGCGGAAACCAACGTCTAATTATTTCCAAGTTTACGCCAAGAGTCGTTTTATTGTTCTCGGAAAAACACTTAGGCAAGACAACGCGTTGCATACTTAGCCCGGACAACGGCTCCCATAGTCGAAGACAACGGGTGCAATGTTGCAGTTGCATCGGGTACAACAGGCGCGCATCGAAGAGCCGGACACAGCTGAGTCGCCTATTAGCTGAGCGCAAACTCAAGTCTATAAACGCTGACGATGGCTTTTAATCGCCGATCGATGGCTGCGTCTAATATGGAGGGTCGTCTGCGATCGAAACAAATGCAGTTTATGCCATTAAGCGTTCAAGTACAGACACGACTGCAGTCTTAGCAGCTGAGGTACAAGCAGTCTCAGCGGCTGAGGATCAAGCAGTCTAAGCAGCTGAGTATCAAATAGTTTCAGCATCTGAAGTTCAAGCCGTATAAGCAGAAGAGGCTAATTCAAGCAGTCACACATCAGCTGAGATTCAAGCAGATTCGTATCAGTTTTGATAGGCCTACGACATTGCCCTGAAGGCAAGAAACAAGAAGCTAATTAAAGAAACAATGTTACTTCACACACAACCTAATTACAGATACAATCTGGCCGATATTTCGATCTTGCGAGACTAAAGGTGCTTTATTTAAGGTCTAGTGAACCAATAAACCAAGATGGTCAAGTACTGACCAATCTCTTCGACTGCCGCCTTGCCCAAAGAACAAGAAACACAATAACTATTGATCTCTTTCAGCGCGTGTCTAGTAACCCCAGCGCGTCAATGTGCTCGCTTTTTGTAGAACCTTTCCAGCGACAAAACTACCTACGAAGGCTAACCATTCCAGACCAACACTCCCCTAGGTTTTTGCCTGAGGAAAATATTAGGCCTAATGAAAACAATGATTTCGTGGATCGTTCTCGCGCCTTCTAGCAATCTCGTGTAACATTAGCATATCACACACTGTTTTTGGCTGGCGGTCAATTTGTGTTGACTTTGTTTCTAGTGAAACTAACGATGCTTATAATAGCATCTGGACTGAAATGAGGTTCGTTGTTTCAAGTGCGACGAAATTATGAAGATTCCACTGCTCGAAAAGAATGAATCGAATGCGGGACATCGGTTGGAATAGATTTCGTTAGATGGGGAAAGATGTAATGGAAAGAGAACAAAGGCGATTTTATTTTCGTTGGGAAATCAGAAAGAGGAGGAATAGGAGGAAGAGGAGGAGGAGGAGGAGGAAGAAGAAGAACTTGGAGAAGGGGAGATGGAGGAAAATGAAGGCAATAAGTAGAAGAAGGAAGAAGATGAGAGGGAGATGAATAGGAAGAGGAAAAGGGAATGGAAAGATGTAAAGAGGAAGTAGGAAGATGAGGAGGTGGTGGTGGAAAATGAACTTGGAGATGGAGAATGCGGAGGAAAATGAGGGGAATAAGCAGGGCGAAGGAGGAAGATTATAATGAGTTGAATAGGAAGGGAAGAATAGAAAGAAAAGATGTAGAGAGGGAGTAGAAGGAGGAAGAAGAGGTTCGACTATTGGAATAGAAGGTAAAGAAAGAGGAGATAATTTGAGATGAGACTGATGACGAAAAGAAATCAACGGGAAGAGAAAGAGGCAGAGGACATTCAAGTTGAGAAGAAGAAGGAGGGTGAGGAGGTATCTGTTGCGGCAATGGAGGAGGGAAGAGAGTCGGGGACAAGAAGAATTGGGACAGAGCATCGTGCCTTTCTTCTGGGACTGTTTGTTTGATGGGACACATTTGCAATCGATGTAATTCGAAAGCAGGATAAATGACCGAGAAAGACTGAATGGTCTGGCAATGGACCATTGATCAAGCGATGAGGATGAGCAGAGGGAGCAGAAAGAGGAGGAGGAGGACTGGAGGAGGAGGAAGACGAGGAGTAGTAAAGGAAGAAAGAAGGAATTGAGAGAAGGAAGAGCGGAAAGCTACTAGAGCAGGATTGAGTAGGAGGAGTGTAGAGCAGCAGTAGACTACTTAGAGGAGAAACTGAGAGAGGAAAAGTTAAATTGGAAAACAGAATAGACGGAGAAGGAGGAGGAGAATGTAGACCTATGTGGTTAATGCTTATTGGATCACAGAACGAAAGAGAATGAAAAGAAGAGGAGAAGGAAGAGGAGGAGGAGTAGAAGGAGAAGGAAATGGAGATGGAGAAGAAGGAGGAGAAGAAGGAGGGGAAGGAGAAAAAGTAGATGGAAAAGAAGGAGAATTATAAGGCGAAGGAGAGGGAGAAAAGGAGAAGGAGGAGGAGGGTGAGATGGAGATGGAGAAGAAGGAGAAGGAAAAGGAGAAGGAGAGGGAGAAAAAGAAGGAGAAGGAGGAGGAGGAGAAGGAGGAGTAGAGGGAGAAGGAGAAGAGGAAACTGGAGGAACAGAAAAAGGGTATACTAAGGAGAGATATGAGAAGCAACCTACATGCCTGCATGCATGTATACATAGACATACAGGCACACATACGTACATACCTGGATGCATGCAAACATAGATACATATATATCATGCACATGTGCATACATACATACATACGTACGCACATATATACAGTATACACACATGCATACACAATTACACACATATACACACATAACAAATGCACACATACATACATCTGTACATACTTGCATAACATACATTCGTACTCGCATACATGCCCACATGTATTTGTACGTGCATTTGTACATACATGGTGCACGGATACGTACATGTACGTGCGTGCGTATAAATTGATGGATGAAAAATGCTACATTTATTATGAAGCTTAGAAGAATTACAAGGTTAAGAAACCTGATCGCCTGAGACACAATAGTCTACTGAGGAAGAAAGAGGAAGAGGGAGAGGAGGAGGAGGAGGAGGAGGAGGATTGGTTTGGGTTGATTCCAGACTCATCGAGTCGGGCTGGAAGTTGAGGGACCCGACGATAAGGGGCGGAGGATCGAGTCGATGTGGGAGAGAGCGACGAAGGTCGGTCGGTCTGTCTTGGTCGGTCTGTCTTGGTTGGTCGGTCTCGTGGGAGGTCGCTCTATTTGAACAATTAGCTGACGTGGATGTGGCCATTAGGCTGTGTCTAATGGCAGCGCCGACAAGTGATTCGATCCTCGACTGAATCGAGTCGTTAATCTTCCGCTAATCCTTCGAGACAGTGATGAGGACGACGACGACGAGGAGGAGAGAAAATATCTCAGCAGAAAGGAAAAACCAATGAGCAACACAAAAGCTTTTGATCTCGAATTAGTATTCTTACTAACTCGCGTTTAGCAAAGGCGTCTGTTTATCAATTGCCTAATAATCAGCGTTGGGCAGTAATTTAATTGAGTGATTGAAATTACATAATTTGAATTACAATCGTAGTCGTTAATTTCTAATTTGTTGCCCAAAATCAATGTAATTTTTTAATTTTTAGTTCAGTTATGTTCTTGCCTGTAATTTTTAATTTCAAACTACATTATGAAAAACAAATTACTTTGTCACTTGATAAATGAAAAATCAATAATGTGATAATTCCTTGGAACAAAAATCGTCTTACTTTGATATTTCAAGAATTATCATTACTTACGTTTTGTCAATTTAATGCCTGCCCTGCCTGCCTTCCTCTGCACCGCTAGAGAGACGATTCAGTTTTGGAGGCATAATTGTTAAGGCCTAGCAGACGTCGTCTCTCGGATACACTTGTGGAACTTAATCATTTCATCACCTCGCAAAAGCTAAAAGTCATTTTAGTACATTTAAAGTCAGTTTTGTAACTATGTCACTCAAATAATTATGCATATAAGCATAAAATCAGTTTTTAACATATTTTCAGGAATATCTGTTCAACTCTGTTGGTCGATGCAATGAAAAATATAAGAAAAATTCATTCAAAACTCATTACTAATATTTCGTTGTACCACCACTTGCTTTGATCACAGGGTGATGCAACAATTATTTCCAACACTGTAACTTGTTTGAACAGCTGCTGGTTCTGGAGACAACGTTAAGCAGTTCCTGACAATGCGATGAAAAATAGAAGGAAAGTAAAGAGCATATGTTTCTTGCAGAATCTTGCCTGCATTTGTTGACCCTGATGATACCAGTAATTTGTAATTTAATCACTAATTTCTCATTTGTTATTTCCAGCAAAACTCAAAAGTTATTGGTAATGTGTAATTCAATTACATTTCACCAGTATTTGGTAATTTGTAATTCAATTACATACCAGCCTGATCCAAGGATCTCTCGACAATTCCCCGCAGGAAACGTCAATTTTTTTAACAAAACTATAATGACCGCCAAAAGGCGATCACTAAGAGAAACCCAACCCCATCCCATCTGTGATGTAAACACAAAAAAGTATAAATTTTAAACCAAAAGTTGAGATCAAGATGATCTGTAACAGGTCCACAACATGGAAACAGATCATTTGCCTTTGGAGCAGACGATCGCACTATATCAGGATTACTGAAACTGGCAGCAATGGTGTATTTAATAATAATAATAATAATAATAATAGTAATAACAATTTCGAAATTAATAACATTAACAATCGCAGTGTTAATGAAAATAATCAAAACGGAGTTCGCCTACCTTGGATGCTGGGGCATCTTTCTGATAACTTTACTTGTCACTATAATATATATATATATATATATATATATACGTGTGTCTGTACGTGCAGGTGGGTATGCGTGTGTGTGTAGCCCATTTCCTGATGTCTCCTTCTCTGTTTCTGTACGTGTCTGCAGGGTGACAGTGAATCAGGAGTCTGCCTTCTATAAACACGTGAAGAGTGCGTAGAAGGTGCTTCTACCATCTGAGCCGTGTTAAAACGCATCTCTACAGATCCCTTATATAGAAAGCAATGCTCACTATACGGGCCTTCGCTGTTGAGGGGATTCCAAAATGCGCTTCATAAGCAGTCCATATACACGCACATAGGCTTACATCTGCTTTAGACTCGTGCAACCCTGATGCGTGCATTCGTTTATATATATATAAATATATAATTATATATATGCATATATAATTATATATATGCATATATAACTATATATATCCCAGACTATAGGGCTGGTTATGTAGCCATCCGTGCACGCCTAACTCTTTCCCGTATTAAATCGGCAACATTTTAAAATGCTGTGACACAATTGATCGACGTGTAGCCTGGGTTTGGCCCTTAGAGTATTTGATTTCAAATGGGATTATACTGTGTTCCAGCTTTAAGACAATTATTAATTGCTAATAATAATTAACGCTGCCACATCTCGTCGCTCTACAATATCGACGCAATTTGGTCCAGAGACTCTGAACATCCATGCCATCTGTCAGCCGTCGATGGAAATCCGTTGGGTGGTTGAACGTGTATCATATATAGTTGGCCCACCACTGCATGGTCACTCCTTCAGCTAACTGTAAATTGTTTTATTAACTGATGTACTGTAAGTGTTCGTTATTACATTTTACATCATAAAGGCTGTCGTCTCTGAGTAGAAATCGTGTAGTGCAGCTACTTAATGCTCAATTACGTTACAGCAAGGAGCTGTGCATCGGGTCTCTTTTATTCTAGTGAAGATTTCTTCAATGCTACTCTACTTCTCCTTCTACACCCGCTTAAGCTTCCACAGTCCATCATAAAAACTTCGCTGTGGCCGGTTCAACTTTCTGGATAAATCTGCCTTGCAACGTGCAACGTGAACTACTTGGTTTCGTTTGCTCTTCCCCTGCAGCATGGAAAACCCTTATCTTCGATCACGGTGCGCATTGGCAGAGACCGATGCCACCTCAGAGGAGTGCGTTTCTTTCTTCATGGCGCTGTTAAAATTTATTGCTACATTAATTAGGCATACAGTTGTAGTTGTCGCTCTATAGTAGAATTAGTCATGATAAAAATGGTGAATGTACAAGAATTAATAAAAATAAATAAATAGGAAACTTAGAGAGAGAGAGAGAAAGAGACAGAGACAGAGAGAAAGAGAGGGAGAGAGAGAGAGGGAGAGAAAGAGAGAGAGAGAGAGAGAGAGAGAGAGAGAGAGAGAGAGAGAGAGAGAGGCCAACACATAGGGAAAGGTCAACAGTAGGATGACAGAAGTTATAGTATATATATATATATATATACATATATATACCTTTACATTAATTACAGCTGCAGTTGCAACACTAGTAGAATTGGACATGATAGGAATAGTGAGAGCAAAAGAATTAATAAGAATCAATAAAAGAGAGACAAACAGAGAGAAAGAGAGACAGGAAGAGAGAGACCAAAAAGCAGGGAAAGGCTAACAGAAGAATGATAGAGTGCTTGCCGGACCTTAATGACATTTCAGGGAGAGATGTTTCATGCTAAAGGGACTTTACATGCACATGTGATCTCATCTGGTCTGGAGTTCAATTCCCGTATCGATGATCCAGAGCGCAAAACGTGTTTTTGATGGCGCTAATTATCATTGCAAGTCTGTCGCTCGCTTTGAACATTTGCAGCCGTCTTTGGCCGTAGTTGAGGAATAATATGTCATTGAGGAAAAATACAATAATATGACAGTGAATCCTTGTAATTATTAGTTTTTAATCCATGACACAGGTGGGTTATATCAAAGAGGCTTAAACATGCTTTAAAATATGTCTTTTATATATAGGCTTAAGTGCGACTCAGGAATAATTTAATGCGATATGTCTCAACTTCCTTATCTACAGCAGTCCGCAGGGCTTGATTGTTGTAATCATGAAAGACAATCTGTGGGGAATTATTGGCAAGTTGAAAAAGGTCAGTCTTAAACTGAGAACGATGTGATTACAAGCGACGGAGCAGAACAATGGAAGAGGCTGAATAAAAGAGGGTTCTGTGAAGAGAGTGACATATATATATATATATATATCATATATGTATATATATACTAAGAGAATATATATATATATATATATGCTAAGAGAAAGAGATAATGAATATTTTAAGGACATGTCGTCGGAGACTATACTCATGTTCACAGCATGAATTAAACGCTGGTGACCTTCCATGCTCCTACAAATGTCATCAGGCGTTATACATGCAGGTACAATACGGTAAAATGTAAGTAATAAACCCTTGCCCCTCCAATTATTATAGTTTACGCTTTACAGCGGCCTTAGGAGTGGTAAGGGCTACATTAAGCTCGAAATAAATGTATGCCAGCTGTATGATGCCCTTTTCGACACAGGAAGTTCAATTTAAAAATTCCGCTTACATGACATCGCATCTATACGTCATTCAAGTATGCTAACATGCTAACATACTTACGAATGCACAATTTTATTACACACATATGCACAAAGAGCGCCTCTGACTAGATATCTTAAAGGGGCGCTATAAAATGTTTGATCACATTGCAAACATACACATACGTACGTACATACATGCATATACATATGGTTGCACAAATACACGCATACATACATATATATATACATATATACATACATATATACATAAATATATACATACATATGAATATGTTACATCACGACGAATTAAGGAGGCACTGTTGACTGAGTTCTGGAACAGATGATGGTCACGTTCGGCAGCCAGGAAGAAGCATCGATGCATGTAAACAGGAGGCACCGATGAAGTGAAAGGATGTGGCGAAGTGTGCAGAGAATCGGTGAACCGTGACAGCGACGTCGCATCTCAGTCGGACAATTAGGGATGATACGACGTGACGCGAGTCACACGAATCGAACGTCATCTGACGTCGGATCGACAGGAAACGGACGATTCATAACTACAATGCACTTATACGGCTGAATGCGGCGCATCGACATATCATGCTTGGCTGGTCATGCGACAGTGTCTGACTGTGAGTCCCGTTTTCGTTGTTTGATTCTAACCCTAACCAAGTAAAAACCCCTTGGAGTTGTAAGTTAGTGATAACATTTTGCACGCATCAGTGTCTAATCTCTGCCCGTTTATGCATTTGCACACTATTGCAGCTATTCACTGCTCGAAACCTTCGCCGTTCGCTCTGGAACACCTCGGACACCCAGTAGAGGGGTTGATGAATCCCGTGCCACCGTCTTTCTCCTCTCCAGGGCCTAAAACTTGTCTCAACCCGGGCAAACGCCGAGTACCCCAGCTAGTAGCAAATAAGAGACTCAACGACACCTTTCAGAATGTTGAGATAGCACTGCAAATATATACGTGTATAATAGCTACGGCATAAATACATGTAAATACATGTAAATATGCCAACATATATGCATATGTCAACCCATGTGTATATGGTTTATTTAATTTTCATGCAATTTTCTGGTCGTATGCATCAAAAGGTGTTCGCACATTGACAAAGATGACCATTCTCATAATTATCTTCTCATGCAGTCTCGCGTCTCCAATCAGCCTCCACAGTATCCGAGTTAGAACACGGCTTCTGTTTAGACACAGTTCGACTCAGCGAATTTCAAGATAATTGGTTATTATTAAATACTGACCCACGACATCAGAGCACTCATGGTATATATACGTATATATATATATATTTCTATATAAAAATAAAAAATAAAAATATATATATATACATATATTTATATAATGTTCACAGCTATAGATAGGCCACGCTTCAATGAATCAATCATAAACACATATTCAGCGAGTGCACAAATGTCATGGGTGCAAAATATATATTCACATATTTTGCACTGCCTGTTATTAATTATATATAGCCATATTGTACTCTATGTATGTTTATGTATATAGAATGTATATATATATATATTTATATGCACAAATATACGATTGTATATGCATGTACGATTGTGCGTGTATACAAAGGTAAATAGACACGCAACTACTTATAGGTAGGCCTACGTATAACACCTTAGTAGTTGGATACAATATAGTGCGTTGAAGTACGAGTGTACATGGGTGTACATGTAGGTCTCTGCGTGATTTTACGTATCTGTGTATGTGTGAATACGCTTGCAGGCTATTTATAATCTTGTGGATGACGACAGGCTTTAATTATGTAGACACGGACGAATCCTTAATGTCTGAAAGTGTATACGCGTCTGTAGACTTCCAGTCGTTACGTTTCGTCTGTGTTTGTGTGTTTGCATTCGATGTATGGCATCGGGGACGAACGCAAGTAATGAAAGGCAATAAATTCTGCTCTTAATCAGGCGCTCTATCATTTATTTCTTCCAAGTTGTTTAATTAGCTGAGCCGGGGAAGACAATCTCCGTTCGTCTCTGTAGCCAAGAAGAGGAAGAAAAAGAAAAAGAAGAGGAAGAAGAGGCGGAGAAGGAGGAGGAGGAGTAGGAAAAAGAAGAAAAAGAAAAAGAAGAAGAAGTCAATTCTCAGCTCTTCAAGTCCACGTAAATATCCAACTGGCGTCTCACGATCGTCACTTCTCTCTGCTTTCCCTGCTAAGCTCTTTTTCTTCTTCTTCTTCCTCTTCTTCCTCTTCTTCCTTTACCGCTTCTGCTGCGTCTGCGCCCCTGCTTGTTCTTGCTCCTCACGTTCCTCCTGCTTCCCCCCGCTTCCCCACCGCTTACGACGGTTTTTTCGTCGGCATCAACGAAACTCCGACTTGGTCTAAGCAGATAAATCTCTACGCACATCACGCGTTAAACTTGGCGCAGAAAGCAACCGAGAATTAGTTGACCGCATCCGGTCAAAATCTCGGCAAATTGAGGTCTCCTTCGTATACGCACACATACATACACATACACACTTACACATACACACACATATACACACACATACACATATACAGACACACACATACACGCTCTAAGTATCTTCAACTTCACACAGGACAATTCATCGATAGATTTACTCCATGTTGCTAATTGCGTGAACTGCATATAACTGATTCTGCATGCATCTGAATAAATGGTATATAATATATATATATATAACGTAGTATATATACTTGCATTTCAAAGTATATCAAAGTATATACCATAGTATATATATTTGTATATACAAAGTATATATACTTGTATATATACTTTGCATATATACTTGTATATATACTTTGTATATAGTAGGCCTATATACAAACTTGTATATACAAAGTATATATACTATACTTGCATATATACTTTGTATATACGTAGCATATATATTTGTATATACAAAGTACTTGTATAAGCTTGTAGCGAAACGTCTCAGAAAACGTCACAACGAGGCTAACCCATTTTGGCTAAATGCAAAGAAGACAAAAACGCTAGCCTATGGAAAAGAAAAACCGAATAAGAATGTGTCAAATTGCACACTTTTATTCAGACTTTGCTAATGGCAGCTGCTGGTAAAATGAAAGATAACCGTTGCACCGTCAATCAGAACGAAACGTCTCTACAGACAATGTGTCAAAAGCCATGTCGTATAAACTTGCTAATAATGACATTTGTATATATATAATTCATGAAATAGCTATCAGTAATCGGTCAGTCATTGTGCTCAGTGTTGATTGCAGGTTCCCGACAGACACTATAGAAAGATGTCTAATTTTGCAGAAAGATTCCTACATCTATCAGTCATAGTTACGCTAAAAAAGATGTGGCATGTCATTGCCAAAATATGCCATATAGGCTATAGGCACTGCCATAGTGCGAACGTATACGCCTACTTTATTACTAGCCTATACCACTGCTACCAGAATACGTAGAAAACAAACTCCTTTATGTAGATCATCAAAAAGAATAACGTAAGCGTACCCTACGCGTTAGTTAAAAGAATGTTATTGTTTTTGCACTGAACAAATGAGTGATATATAGACGAGTGAATAAATTCATTAGTGTTGAATATGTGCTACTATTTGACTGGCTGACAATGACAGGTCGGCAATAGTAGCCAGAGCCCATGTTCTATGCTAGTTTTGTTTGCTTTGGCTGTGCATGATCTTATATGCTTATGGCATGACCATATTTTTTTCAAGTACTGATATTAACGTACAACAACGTACGTTAAAAAAAATGACGGACGTTTCTTACGTACGGCGGCACATTGGTCAATGTTTCACAGGGTTCATTCAACCTGTTAAAGCAGGGCGTCATTGGAACGCAGATAACATGACGTCACGCATGACACTGTGAAATTAGTTTATCTTGTTTTATAGTGCACCTTCTAGTTGTCAATCTCCCCACATGCACTACTTCCTGATATTACCGTACTTTACACCACCTCCTTCTTAGATTCTCTGACTTACCGTAACGCGCCTGAGTTACCGTAACGTTTCTTATATGCTGCACTGTGTGACCTATATTTTTAACGCTCTACCTCACTTTCACTCAATTACCTCAGACTCGTCCAACCTTATCTAAAAATTTCTTTAGCGTCACTTTCATTTATACGCCTTACTTTTATTTAGCGACAGTCACCTACCTCTCTTACATACTACTATCATTCCCAATGGCTTTTCATATAATTATGAGCTACATTGGTTGCCCAACCGTGCATAGGCCTACTACAGGTGGGGCAGAACAGATATCAAGCTAACGCTGTCTATATATAGCAGCAAGAGAGGTGACAAGAGCGGAAGAAAAAGAAGCGTCATTTTTAGAAAAAGCAACAGCAGCACTAGCCGCATCAGCTTCATCATCAGCGGAAGAGATGGATCAATGCAAACGACGCCCCTTACAATTTCGTCTTCGACGTCGATGCCGGTCGAACTCTTTGTCTTGTAAACTCAATGAACTGACGTGGCGTGCATAAAAGACGCCGACGGATGAAAGCCAACCGATCAAGTTTCATGCAAATGACACATTTAGGCCACGATGCCCCTCCTCCCCTCTCCCCCTTCGCCCTCCTCCCCTCCTCTCTCCTCCCTCCTCCTCTCCTCCCCTCCTCTCTCCTCCCTCCTCCTCTCCTCCCCTCCTCTCTCCTCCCTCCTCCTCTCCTCCCCTCCTCTCTCCTCCCTCTTCCTCTCGTCTCCTCCCTCTCCTCTCTCCTCCTTCCTCCTTCCTCTTTCCTCCTTCCTCCTTCCTCCTTCCTCCTTCCTCCTTCCTCCTTCCTCCTTCCTCCTTCCTCCTTCCTCCTTCCTCCTTCCTCCTCCCTCCTCTTCCCTCCTCTTCCCTCCTCCTCCTTCCTCCTCCCTCCTCCTCTCTCCTCTTCCCTCCTCCTCCTTCCTCCTCCCTCCTCCTCCCTCCTCCTCCCTCCTCCTCCCTCCTCCTCCATCCTCCTCCCTCCTCCTTCCTCCTCCCTCCTCCTCTCTCCTCTTCCCTCCTCCTCCTTCCTCCTCCCTCCTCCTCCCTCCTCCTCCCTCCTCCTCCCTCCTCCTCCCTCCTCCTCCCTCCTCCTCCCTCCTCTTCCCTCCTCCTCCTTCCTCCTCCCTCCTCCCTCCTCCCTCCTCCTTCCTCCTTCCTCCTTCCTCCTCCCTCCTCCTCCTTCCTCCTTCCTCCTTCCTCCTTCCTCCTTCCTCCTTCCTCCTTCCTCCTTCCTCCTTCCTCCTTCCTCCTTCCTCCTTCCTCCTTCCTCCTCCCTCCTCCTCCCTCCTCTTCCCTCCTCCTCCTTCCTCCTCCCTCCTCCTCTCTCCTCTTCCCTCCTCCTCCTTCCTCCTCCCTCCTCCTCCCTCCTCTTCCCTCCTCCTCCTTCCTCCTCCCTCCTCCTCTCTCCTCCCTCCTCCCCTCTCTCCCTTTTCCATCCTCCCCTCCCCTTCCCGTACATACATTATAGATTGGCGCAGAACGACCACACCATCCACGTCGGATGCTTCCGCTCATACTGTTGACTACACCTACACTCTACGTGTGGACCTAAACTAGGGTGTGGCCAAAATCATGTTCACTGTCTTAAGACTGTTCCGCCAGGGCTTGTTGGCTGGCGGTACCTCTGGAATGTGTATATTTATCCGTCGAGGCGCCAAATCAGTGGCATTTTAATTTACGTGCTAATCAGGACAAGTAAAATCAGATATAAAGCATAGTGACGACATATAGTGACGTAATATTAATCAATCAGTCATTCAATCAATCAATATATTTATTGAGCACCATATTAACTCAAGTACATAGTTTTGACAATCATGTACATCAGCATCGAAGGGACACCCAAAGGAACATAAGGTTCCGCTTACATGGTCGCTCTATAAAGATAATGCAAACTAAGACAAAGTGAAGTAAGACAAAGTAACGCAATATATAGTGACGTAAGACAAAGTAAAGTAAAATAAAGAAAAGTAAGACACAGTAAAGTAAAATAGAGTAAGATCAAGCAAAGCTAAGTTAGATAGGCCTAAATCACGACAACTGCACACGGAGAAGTTCAAAAATGAAGCCACACATTTTTTCACGGTCGAGATGTTGCAACGTTAGCGTCTTGCCGACTTTAAATAGATCATTATTATCATTGAACCACCGTGGCAACCAGACTAGGACATTCTTCTGATTACCAATTGAACAGCCCCTCTGACACGACGCAGCGCTCATGAATGACCTAGTGCCCTGAATTTGACTTTCGAGTGGCGCTTGTGAAATTTGGATTTAACCATTACGATATCAAGCGAACTAGCACCTTTAACGACTAGCTGCATATTTTTTCCAAAACATTTTAGTACATGTGCACGCTGGTCAACTAACTGCTAATTAGCAATAAGTCATGGGACCTTTACACCGGTTTCATAGGAGGCAGGCAGTCCACCGTATTTTAGAGTTTTGCGATCTGCCGCCTGAACCGACGCAGGTCCCTTCTCCCCAGTCTGGGTTATGTGCGAGGCAGCACAGGTATGAACAATTGTAGCATACCATGCCAAGTACTTCCCCCTCGACCAAGGGATGAGCGTTGCTCCTCGGGCCTCTTCCCATCAGATCTAAATAGGCCGACCGGTTCTTTAATGCTCGGTATCTATTATTATTATTATTATTATTATTATTATTATTATTATTATTATTATTATTATTATTATTATTATTATTATTATTACTATAATTTCTATTATTATTATAAAAGTGCTGTAAGAACGCTGAGGGTTCTACTTAGACTAGCTCTACTATTATATCAGATGTTGATGAGTAGATTATGCTAGGGGAAACTAGCTACACATGAAGAGACAGTTCGGAAACAACTATCTTTATTAAATACAGAGTAGATATAATAATAATAAGATATATAATGATTACGACTAATACACAACAGTTACATGTACTTACTAATATGAGTATAGATGAGATGATAACGACCAAGTCCTAAGATGATATGAGTTGACGAGCCTGACAAGATAGCTAGAGTTCTCCGGAAGTCAGACTGCAAAGTTCCTAACAGTGCTGTAGCTTATCAGTGAGTTTCCTCAGCCAAAGAGGAAACTGGCCTATCCTAGAACAGACTACTTTGATTGACCAGTTACTGACCTCTCAAGGATCAGCTACTGACCACTCTAGCAATGAGGGCTGACTGTAAGTGCTAGTTACACTAAAGCCTAAGCGAGTGATTGAAAGAACCTATCCTGTCTGTATTAGCGAATGTTCTGCTAAACCGAATGTATAATAATGATCTCTATATATATTGTCCAAGCCTATCTATTGTAATGTAATGTTCAGAATAATCACGGTTAAAGTGCTAATAATGCTACTACAACTGCCATTACTACTACTTCTAACAATAATATTGACAACTCTATGATAATAGTTCTATATATAATAGCAGATCTCACACACCTGCCGAAAGAATAGAGAAAATAGATATATACCTCGGGTAAAAAAAGAAATAATGCAAAAATGCAGAGTAAAGAGATTGAACAAATAGCGACAAAGATCGAAGTCCTAGTGATATTAAGCTATATTAAGCGTTTTATCGGATAAACCGATAAAATAAGGGATACTTGTTACCGACAGCTGAAGACATCATCTGTCAAAGATGGGATGGCCGTGAGCGCTTCTTAATAAGCACCTGTTTAAATATTAACGCTGCATACGCTGTATAAATCCAACCAGGCCTACAGCGTCGTTCACGAACCAAGAAGACATAAAACTTGCACCGGTTCCAGACAGTGTTACATGGCCATCGTCTATCGGTCCTCCAGAAGTATTAGAGGCCTGCATTAATCATCACCTAACATTGTTACATTAATATTATTTTTAGGGACACTATTATTATATGACATTACGTCAAATCAATTATATGTTAGCTGCGATAAGCTATATTCTCTTCGATTACCACATAATAATGTGTTTCAACGTATGTTCTGTTGACACGTAGTAGAACTCAGCTAATATGTCCACGTGGGGCTAGTGTAACATCCATAGTTCCATGACCTGGGACTCATATGTGTCTTCCATCAGATGCCAAGGATATGGTGGCAGAGATTGGGAACTTATAGTTGTAGGGAACCGCTTGGTGTATAGATTAATAGCTTTCTCGTGTATTTTATTCGTATGAAATGGCATTAATGTCATATATAAGCCAGCGCAAGCAACGCTACTGTATAGGTAGGCTATTTACACTGGGCGCTATATAAGGTTTCGAATACATTACATTACATAAGGAATCTACATGTATACAGGGTGTAGCAGACAATTAGAAACCATCTGTTTTGGAACCTCCTTTCAATCTCGCTCACTATAATATTATACGATTTCCGAAAACTGATAGGGGTCTAATATTTTCCTAAATTAATTGTTTCGACTCAAACACTGTTAGTAAATCAATGCACTGTGGCTTCTGATGTCTAATACACTCAAGTCCAGCACAACTGCATTTCATCTTCTTTTCGTATCGTATCCTTAGATTCATATAACGCCTCTCCCAGAAAAACGGTTCAGATACGTAATGACTATTTACCTGCTGGATTAATACGTGATACACACACAACACTCATAACTATTTAATAACTATGGTCTTTTATCATTTCCATATTTCTATCAGATACTTGTAGTGTCTGCTAGCAGACCACGCAGCTATAGTGACACTCCTTTTGTGAATTGACAATGCCTGACACTGTATGCTTCAATGCTCTCTGCAGACCACTCAACGTTCCAACGTAACAAGAACACCGTGGCATAGGATGCTGGGAAGACATTAAATGGGAGGCTTATGTTGTGTGTAATATTCGACCATACGTCGATGTTATCATGCGAATTGATTTTTAGCGCTGACAACGAGCGATTACCATCAGACCATCGTCGGTAGCCGATAACGACTTTCACGAACGATACTTTATACCTAGAATAACGACATCAACACGCGCACACACACTCAGGAAATCTCAAAGATAGCAGGAGAAACGTCAACATCAGCAGCTGCTGCGGCAACGGTAACAGCTGCTGCCGCAGATTGATCTGATGCGCGCCGAATCCCACTTTAATTTAGGCATGCATGTGAATGTATTGGCGCGGACTTCTGTGAGCCAGCATTGAACACGAAACTCATCAGCGACTGGCCGAAGCAGTTGAACGCTGCGCCTGTATTTTCTTACCATTTGCTGTAATAAAGGATTCCTTAGTGCTCCATCGCTCGAGACAAACCAAATGCGGGTATTAGGTGAAATTTACTAGCAAATCAATAAAAAATGTCAAACCTTGTGAATGTCCTTCAATATAATCCTTTAGATAGTAACTTTTGTAATCTCTTCCTAGAGACTTAAATATGTCTAAATGAAACATTAGACTACAAACTTAGAGAATAATAATCCTTAGAGGAAGACAATAATTAGCCTGACTGGTACTATTTGCTCGGAATTCAGTCGTCGGGCCTGAGTGTCCCGCTAAGTGACATTATAAGACTGCTGACTTTGAGTTTGTTTTAACAATGGATAGGTCATAAAAAGAGACTAAATAACCGTCAACTCAATAATGCACACCACACCATTAACCGGCAATTGTTGGACAGGTTTCCCAGCACAGAGAATCCAGTTCACAACAGGTCCAAAAGTTGACATGAGTCTGTATGTTGGTCAGACGACTCAACTCTCACCTATGCCTCACCAATTGTCAGGATTTTAAATTTAGTTGCACTAGATTTCTGAGTGCCTGCAAACTAAAAATTCTGTGTACAGGGAAACCATACCACATATGCAAACATATGCAAATAACTAAAATAAGCGTATATATTACGTGTAAATGTATATATAACAAAATACATAGATACATGCATATATATACATACATTATACATATAATATTTATTACACGTGCATATATCTATACATGAGTCCATGCATTATACGTAGCCTACCTTGTATTTCGAGATGCTCTCTGGTGACGTCGGATGATTGGTCGTGAATCCGTGACATATGTCCGTCATTTGTCGTGAACTTCCGGCGAATGACTTCCTCCCGTTGGCTTCCTCTCTTGCCTGCAGACGGAAGACGTCGTAGGACGCTCCGTTGCCATGCGACGACTTCTTCTGCACAGCTGACCTGCACGCGACGTCCTCTGCGCTGGCTTCCACGCCACCGACTACGACGCCACTGGGGCACGACGCAGGAGACATGCTCAGTTTGATGAAGGCCTTACGACCGCGCATTCGATTCGTCCTGACGGTGATAGCGATGGAGACAAAGATGGCAAGGATGATGACGGCCAACAGGAAGGACAGCACGAGGGCCAGATCGTCGCTGGCCAGGATCGAACAGACCTGGTCGATGTCGGGCAGCACAAAACCGGCCGTTGGTTCATCCACTAGAACCAGTCTCAGCCAGGTCGTTATCGTCAACGGAGGTTCCCCTCGGTCCGCCACGATCACCTCCAGCTGAACGATCGTCTGATCCTCGAAATCCAAAAGGTCACCAGCGACGTACACAGACCCGGAATTCGAGTCGACCGTGAACAGCGTCGTGGTCGAATGAACGTCGCTGTCTCCTAGGCTGAACGTGAGATTCCCGTTGAGTCCGTAGTCCCTGTCGCTGGCTCGTACGGTCGCTACCAGGTGGCCACGGGTGGCGCCCTTCCAAAGGAAAACGGTGTCGTTGCCATCCGTAGGGAACTCAACGATCGGAGGATTGTCATTCTCATCTCCGATCAAAACAAGAACGCTGAGTGTCGTCGAAGTTCTGTTAATACTCTTGTCGTTATAATATTTATTATTATTATTATTATTATTATTATTATTATTATTTGTTGATCTGAGGTTCTGCGTCGTGACCCGGAGACTATAGACGTCGTTCAGTTCTCGGTCAAGGGTCACGGTCGTGAAGATGACCCCAGTTCGCGGGTCAATGGCGAACGACTCGTGTTCCCTCTCGGCTCCGTAGTCGATAGAATAGGTGACGTTTCTCGATGCACCGGTGCGTGCGTATTGATCCGTGTCCGGCGATATGCATCCAACGTAGAAGCCAGGCATCTGATTTTCCGGTACAGTGAACTTGAATGCTGCATCATCAACGGACGGAATCACGTGATCGTCGTTGACTTTTAAGAGATTTATGCTGACGGAGACTCGTGTGGACCTGCGAGGTTCACCCCGGTCCTCAGCCACCACGGTCACCTCGACCGTCGGAGTGACCTCATAGACCAGCCTTTCGACCACCTGTATGAGTCCAGTGAGCTCATCGATGCGAAGCAGTTTCGAGTGCCTCTCGTCTCCGCCGTCCTCGGAGATCCTGTACACGAGTTGGGAGTTATTTCCAGTGTCCGCATCGACGGCCTTGACTTTGACGACAGCAGTCCCTGGAGCGGCGTTTTCAACCAGTTCGGCGGTGTAGATCTCTTGGAGGAATTTCGGGTCGTTGTCGTTGACGTCCGAAACAGTCACGTTGACCGTCAACTCGGACGTCAACCGCGGTTGACCGTTGTCCTGGCAACGGATCGTCAGACGGTGTCTGTCGGCAGCTTCACGGTCCAGTGCCTCTCCCGTGATGATCATGTACTGTTCGGAGTGAAGCCTCCTCAGCAGGAAGAAGGCTCTGGCGGGGGCGGCGTTTGCCAGATGACAGGTGGTGTTACCGTTCTCTCCCGTATCTGCATCGTGGACCCAGACGTGGGCGACGAACGAACCGGGTTCTGCGTTTTCAGCGACCTCCAGCAGTTGAGCCGAGCCGCCGTCAACCGTCCTAGCCGCTGAGGACGACGACGGTGGTGCCAGGGAGTAGACGTTAATCTCTGGGGGGTTGTCGTTGACGTCATCGATGCGAACGAGGACGCTCGCCATTGCCGACAGCGACTCCTGGGCGCTCGAGCCACGTAAACCGCCGTCCCTCGCAATCACGTAGAGATTAAAGGAGGAGCGGGTCTCGTAGTCGAGCGCCGACCGCGTGAACAACTCCCCTGAGTCGTTTCTTATGTCGAAGACGTGACTGAATGCGTCCTCCGTCTCCCTAGTCAGCGCGTAGGAGATCTCTCCGTTGGCTCCCAGGTCCCGGTCGGTGGCGACGATCCGGAAGAAGACGCTGTTGATGGGAACATCCTCCGAGACGTGAACGCTGTACGAGATCTCGTCGAACTCTGGGCTATTGTCGTTGACGTCGGCGACCGTTACGTTCACCCGAATCGATCCGGACAGTGACGGAACTCCCCGATCGATGGCAACGACGTTCAGCTGGTAGATGGACTGTAGTTCGCGATCGAGCGGGTTCGTGAGGATCAGACGGACCTGACTTCCGCCATCCGGTCTACTGCGGATGGATAGCTCGAAGTGATCGGACGGAGTTTCGAGGACATAACGGTGCAGTCCGTTGGCGCTGCTGTCAAGGTCATCAGCGGAAGGAATGGAAAGACCGGCAGTGGCACCCGGTTCTGCCGTTTCCGGAATCTCGAAGGAAACTACGGGCTGCGGAAAGGTTGGCGGGTTGTCGTTGATGTCGAGGACCTCGATTTTGACCTTGATGATTCGAAAATAGGGCGTCGGCAGAACGGCCACGTCGAACTTGACGACGCACTCGTCGGCCCTCGGACAGATGCGGTCTCGGTCGATCCGTCGGTTGGTCGTGATCTCTCCTCCGATCTCCGAGACGGAGAAGGGAACGCCGAGACGCTCGAAGGACGGAGGGTGGGTGAGGAAGTTGAAACGGATGGAGGACAGGACTCCGCTCGGGTAGCGCCGATCCAGGCGGTAGTCCTTGACGATGTTCCCGATGAAACTGCGTGGCGGAAGTTCTTCCACGATGCTGTACTCGAGAACTACTTCAGGGTCCGTCTGTGACCAGGAGGCCGAGAGCGATGAAGTAAACATGGCGACCAATAGGAACATTCCAAGTACCTCATCCGCCGCCAGTCGTTGTTTTCCGCCTTTCATCTTCTCACGCAAGGTTATCGACTTCATCGTCGTTCCTTGAAGGCATTCCTGCTTCCCAATGCTCCGTTGCTCTTTCTTTCACGCTCCGTCCGTTTCCTACGCTTCAACGGATGCAGGTAGCCGATGCCAATACGAGCAGACGTTTCAACTCCAGCAGCCCGATACACATCGGTGAACGTTTATCCGCTTGCTTCGTCATGACCACTCATGCATGAAGGTTGTTATGCTTGCCATGCTAGTCCTCTGCAGTAAAAATCATAGGCAGTGTTTGGAACGTACTGCGGTTCATAATAGAAACTCTACCTAAATTATATCCAAGTCATGACCTGTAATACGATATCGGGCGCTACAGGAAGCACTTCAAAGGCGTTTTATCTTATCCAGCCGCAGGACCCGATGAATGCAGACGAACAGAGGAGAGGCCGACGAAGCAACCAATGATGCTGAGGCTGCAGCGGCTGGTGGCGAAGAGTCCGGCACCGCGTAGATGATTGCGCTATCGTCGTCATTATTTAATCTCCGCGAAATTCTTTATCGCGTCTCAACACGCGACATGATTACAGAGATCAGCGCGAAAACACACGTGTTAGTAGGCATATATGTGTATGGGTGCGTGTCCTAGTGTATCAACACACGCGGACGATCGGCACCGAGGCAGCTTGTACGACCCATAGCCACATAGACACCCATACGCACGCACACACACACGCGCGCGCGCGAACAGGCACTCGCACATACACACAAACACACACATAGATACACACACACTCTCTCACACACACACACACTCACTCACACGCACACTCACTCGCACACTCACTCACTCACACTCACACACACACTCACTCACGCACACACTCACTCACACACACACTCACTCACACTCACACACACACACACTCACACACTCACTCACACACACACACACACACTCACTCACACACACACACTCACTCACTCACACACACACTCACTCACACTCACACACACACACTCACACACACACTCACTCACACACACACTCACTCACACTCACACACACTCACACACACACTCACTCACACACACACTCACTCACACACACACACTCACGCGCACACTCACTCACTCACACTCACACACACACTCACTCACACACACACTCACACACACTCACACCCACTCACTCACACACACTCACTCACACTCACACACACACTCACACTCACACACACACACTCACTCACACTCACACACACACACACACACTCACACACACACTCACTCACACACGCGCGAGCACGCGCGAACCGGCACGCGCACATACACACAAACACACACATAGATACACAGGCAAACACACTCACACACACATTACCGCCCGCGCCCGAAAAGGTATACGTTGGGTGAGGCGTTCATCTGATTACAAGAGCGCCATTAAGGAACTGCTACGAACCGGAACTCAATGTCCTGCCAAGTCTACGATACATTGGGTGACTATTCTTATATTTAAGTATATGCATATATATAAAGCGCGTGTTCAGATCCGGTTGACGCTAACTCCTCCACTGGTTGCACTCTGCCAATGCTGTCCTAAACCTGAATAAAGAAGGAGGGCGACGCTAATGGTCTATGTTATCACACAGTGTCGTCAGTGGCGGCTCCAAAGGGGGCTATGGGGCCATGGCCCCCAATTAAGCACGTGGCCCCCGCTGCCCCTCCCCCCATTTTTTTATCAAATATTTTTCAACGAAGTCTGGTATCACCTAGATTTGATACTACTTGCTCCGATATGATTCATGATGAAATTCAAAATTAGTTTTATCCGGGCATTTTTAGAGAAACAGCATATACTTACTTGCATAATAGAATCTTATATTATGTTTTCACGAAAATAATACGGAATATCTTACCTTCTTGCTTAGAATTTTGAGTGGCAGATATGGTCAGGGATCAGATAATAGAAGAGGCCAAGAAGTCCATTTAGTTTTCTATCCTAATTGATCAACAAAGCGTTTCAGTCTCAGAGACAGCCATTTATATTATACGATTTTTTGCCAACAAGATAGTTAATGAATGTTTTCTCCTGCAAAAGGGTTAGGTGCAAAGTCATTGTTAGGGCTTGTTTCAGATACCCCTAAGACGGGTTAGACATAGGTTCAGGTTGCCAGGTCTAGTTGGTCAAGGTTATGATGGTGCAAGCGTAATGAGCGGTGTTAATAAGGGTCTCCAGCAGTTGGAAGGCAGTTGGCCATTTATGTCCATTGCCACGCACAGTAATGGAACGTAATTTTAGTTGATACATGTAGATTTATTCCAGAAGCTAGAGATTTTTTTTGCATAACGTGAAAGGTATTGACCTTAAGTTCTCTTAAACATAAGATACGTGTTGAAGCGCAGAGTGAGTTACATCTGACAATTCACTTACTGCTATGATTGGTGCACAGGCAATACTGTAGAAACATAAGTTGTTCGTGAATTATAGTGGCATTGTTGCCAGCGTTGTGTATTTTGCATTTTTTTATAACCGTAATGTTGAAGACATCAGCAATGAATTCCCAAAGTTGGGCACCTGCTGTTATAGCGTTCAAGTTTATGTGCAACTAATATGGCCACAATGAACAATGTTCCAGCTAAGCTGTGTGCATATGCTCGTGCACACGGGCCGTGGAGCCAACACACACAAAGTTTTATAACAATTAAAAAACGAGTCACGGTTTCTATTTATGAAACTACGTAAATCGAATCTCCTAGCCGGCTGCGGCTTACCTTACTCCAGAAACTTTGGTTCTTTGGCTGAATCGTCCTTTTTTATTTTTAAACTTGAGACTTTTCATAGGTTATCAGAAATTATCACCATCGACTCATAGATTATGGTCTTAATTTAACCATCATCGCAAAAGTGTCAACCATTTATAAAATGTCGAACATAAAAAATTCTCTGCGCACGCTATCTCAAAAAATTAGAGGAAACATTGACAATAACCTGGCTTCTTTTCTGTTACCATAATTATAAGCTTGCTTTTCATAAGGTTTTTGATATGAAGAATTCATGCTGCTCTAATACAGGTAAAAGCACCTGGTCGACGTAACTAAGTGTGGACAAAACCTAGCACTCGAAATTTCGACAAGGTCGGGTATCCAAATGCCCCCCCCCCCGTCAAGTTTCTCGCCCCCTCGTCCTTCCTGATGGAAAACCTAGAGCCGCCACTGAGTGTCGTTAAACTGCAACTACCAACCTACGCTTGACACTTGGACTTACGTCAACCATAGCGAACACTAAGCGTTGGCTCGTTACCGTGGCAGGCAGATGACTTTTTCGCCGTCGTTTTCGGACGATGCCAGTCTCAAGACGCCTGTGAATATGCTGGTTCCCGCGACTTCTCTTTTGTGGGCACTGTATACAAATGTTGAGATCAATAAGAGGGCTATGCTAGTAATCCTCGTAGGCCTAATCAAATATTGTCGTGTTTGTAGGCTTTCCATACAATAAATAACCAATGGCTGGTCTATAGTTGTAAACATAAATCTCTGTGTTGCAGAACCGTCTAGCACTCTTGCATCTCGCCTGTGCCTGGAGAGATGGCATAATTATATCTGACTTGGATCGGGAGATGTTAATCAGTTCATTGTGCGTTCTAATCCAACCTTTCAGCTTAAATACGAAAATAGCGCACAATTAATTAATAACACTCAAACTTTTGTCCTAATTTATGAGCCTATGGCCTATTTTAATCGTCGTGAATATAAAATCATCAACTTTGTTTGGTTATTTCCTTCTGTACTCAACCGGATTCAAGCAAATTAGGCGATGAACTGCACTGAACAGAGTGAGTGGGAATAGCCTCAGAAATATTGCATGCGTGAGTAATTATTAAGAGCGTTGGAAATTAATTAGTGTAGCTGCATAACCACTCGACATAATTATCGTCACACACGAGTGCGATTCAATCAATTTCAAACCACCGTTGATATGAAGTATAAACCCATTAATGTTAAAGTCGTTCAGCCGATTACTTATGTCGTAACATAGGTGCAGACATAGAACATGTCTTTCTCCTCATCGGATGTGCAGAAGGCAGATTCACCGTGTGTATGTACAATGTGGTACATGTAGGTATGTATGCATGCATTCATGCATTATGTATCCATGCTGTTTGTTTATTCATTTCAAACTGATAAACAACATTATAAACAACATTATGAGCTGACCTTTTTTTGTAATAGTTGGAACATACGAAAACAATTAATAGTCGATTTTAAAACTGTTAGGATTGGAATGCATTGTATGGTATTGCATTGTATTGCATTTACATGTTTCTTTAGTACGTCTCCTAATGATCTTAATCAGATCGCGAAAAGCCCCGTCGGAAATGAACGTCTAAAGAATACGGGCATGACCTGCAGCGCGCACCCGTTCGGTATGAAGGCATGTGGCCATGTACTTCGATCTTAATATTGGAGGAGATGTTGCCAAATAGTTGTTGTCATCTTTTATAGCCTTTATGTAAGATAAATATGTATATATGATAGTATAATAAGACCCATACAGAACAATAATTATATTTTAATCACATGTTCAACATATAAACTATGTGATGAGTATACTTAAGCATGAAGTACCACGTGTACCTCCCTTCGAGATCTGTTGTTGATGAAAAACCGCGGTTGTCATACCTTTGCCATTCGCTTGGCATCCACCTCATTGAAATTTATCGATCCTAAGATCAGCGAAAAGCATGCAAAAGGATTCTTGATCAAAGCGCCAGCAAACGAAGCAAATCTCTGATGCATAATTCACGTCTCATCGCATTGAGTCGGATACTTAATCTTTCAATCCGAAAGTAGAAACCTAACAACAGTTTCCCTCGCGTGGGGACATTTCCGCGGACTTTCAGAGCGTGATACAATTATTGATGTCTTCTGGGTAGATATGAACAAATGGAAAGGCCACCACGTATGCCAGTCATGCATGTGTGTACGTATGTATATGGTCTTTTATATAGCGCATTACTAGAAGGCTCTGAATGTATATTGAGCTATCTAACGGATCTAAGCAGTTGCGTTCCCGATTGCTATTGTAATTCATGGCACAAGTGATATGTATAGAGACGATCTGCTATAACCACATTATGATTTAATATGAATGCCTACGTGTATGTATGCGCATGTCTCTGTCTTCAAGTGTTTGTACGTATGCATGGCTATTACAATATAGGTCACCTGTATAACCTGTATGACCTATATATGACCTATATAATAGTATATATGACCTATATGACCTATATATGACCTATACGATAGATTATGACCTATATGACCGATTGAATCGCCACATGGAAATAATTTCACTAGCCGTATAAAAATATATAGACGACCAACCTAACAGTACCCGGAGGCTTCGATTTTTTTGTCATTAGCGATTACGTAAAAATCATATCTGCTCGGTTTAGGCCGCATTAAACCCTATAATCCGAATTACATTATTTTCATTGCAGCTTTGATAGTCATTCGACGAAGAACCATTGCACTGCCTTGCACAAATTACATGCACTTGTCAAACACATACATACATACATACATACATACATACATACATACATACATACATACATACATACATACATACATACATACATACATACATACATGCATGCATACATACATACATACATACATACATACATACATACATACATACATACATACATACATACGTACGTACATACATACATAACATACATACGTACATACATACATACGTACATACATACATACATACATACATACATACATACATACATACATACATACATACGTACGTACATACATACATACATAACATACATACATACATACATACATACATACATATATACATACATACATACAAGCATACACACATAAATGTCTTGCGTGTATGTATACTCGCGCTTACATTAATTGATTGTTTTAGAAATAGTTAGCAGGGTTTCGAGAAAACTGGCCTACGATTGAGGATTCTGGTTAGTATATATATATATATATATATATATATATATATATATATATATATATATATATATATATATATATATATATATATAAAGACGGCAGCAACACCCATAGCTACCTGAAGACTCTCCGAATAGCCGAATGCACACATACACTTCATGCACGCCTGCATTTGAAAACTGGCCTACGATTGAGGATTCTGTTTACTATATATATATATATATATATATATATATATATATATATATATATATATATATATATATATATATATATGACAACATGCTCTTCTATGCCCTGATTTCCTTGTGCTCTGATTCTGCTGCACTCATTTTGTCAGAGGCGTCAACCCCTCTGAGTGATGGAGGCAGGCCTTCTGGCCCCAAGGAAGGCAAGATATTCCCCCTAAGACTAAAAAAATATCCCCCTACCTGAAATCGGAGGCTTTTGCCTCCGGATCCACCCCTATCTGGACGCCCCTGCATTTTGTCCTCTCACACGAGGATCATTCTCATTGATAGTCGCCTCTTCCGAATTCCACAACTAGAGACGATCTCCTACATCGCTGCTCTTACATTTCATCGACCATGTTTGACACAAAATATTGGACCATACGCAACAGACTCAAATTGTCGGGTGCATTCGGCTGCTGATAACGAGATACAATGCTTCCATGATCGGAATACGCCATTGAAGCTCTCTGCTTCTGTCCCTACCCTGCCTGTTGACCATGTGGCGCCATCTGCTGCATGCACGGGGTTGTCCGGTCATTTCCGCTCCTATTCATCGACAAGAGCCTTCTCTCATTCGACGTTCGTTGAACCCTCTTCCCCAGACGACACATTCACATTGATATTCGATCCGTGACGCTAGAGACCGATCGCATTACATTTCCTCCAATATTAAAGCTCAAAGACTAAATTTTCTGTATCTGTATGGCTGTCACGTGCGCGTTCTTTAATTATGAGTGGATTCAATGGTGGCGCTATAAAAAATATCAGATTCTTCTGATATTAAAATTACAATTCCATCTTAGTCCGTCTCCTACTATTCTGCAATTTCTCTCTTTTCTCTTCCTTATCTCCACCTCATTCTCTGCCATTTTTGCTACCTTCTCTCATTCTGTTTTTTATCTCCCAATTTCTCTCCATTCAGTTCGTAATCGTGCGGTACTCTCCATCTTCTAAATCATCACTTGAATGCCACACGCAGGGTATCAGCTTACTAAAGATCGCAGCGTCGAATCAGAGGGCTTGTCCATCTGCTGTCCGAGGGAGCTCAGATTCCGTTTCCCCCAGAAAAGTAAGATGTGGCAGAGTCGCTGTCGTTTTGCACGAGAATTGAAAGGTGGATCTGAGCGAGAGCTCTCGAATATCTATAGGTGAGTGGAAAGCCAAAGGAATGATTGCTAGAGCAGCCTGAGATTGATGACGATGGGTAAAAGTATATTAAAATCAGGAGGTAGATCGTTTCAGAGATGTTGAATATGGCTCTGTTGGAGAACTTCAGATGAGACGTGGCGCCGGGGTCGAGAACGACTGTAGCAGCGGGGGGGATATCGGATAGAGCAAGTTGGCTGAATGGTAAAGATCTCGTGAAGATATTTTCTCTATCTTCCTCTCTTGCTCTTCGAACTATCATCCTTCTATTTTCTCTCCCTCTCTCTCCCTTTCTTCCTTTCTCTCTCTCTCTCCCCCCTTTTCTCTCTCTCTCTCTCTCCTCTCTATACCCTTCTCTCTCACGCTCTCCCTTCTTATGATTTTTCTGTTTACTGCGCAATTTGTTTTTACGTGGGTACAAACTGAAGAACCGGAGACTATCACAGAGGCAACGCCATTATTAGTCATCGGGGAGCCACAGATAGCCGCATCAGAAGCAGTATTCCTCTGAATCGAACCCATAATGCAAAACCCGTATACTGTCGTTAACTCTTAAAATAGGGCGGCCGTTACGATATGCTATAAATGCCAAATATATAATGGTTACAGCTGCGTGCAGCGCACCACCCACCCTTCCTCCATGGATGCATATATTGTCCCGTTAGTTAAGAGGCATCTCGGCTCATAGGATATAGTTTCATCAGCTGCAGATCTCGAGGCTGTACCAATTGAAGCCAAAAGCCACATAAATATACGCGCGCAGCGTCACAAGAGATCGACAGCTGCATGTCATAGGCCTACAAGCAATTCATCCGCGCCATATTACATAATTAGGAGCATATATATAGGCTTATGTAACGACCTTATTTATGAACGCATATCATCGTCGTTATGGATGCGTCGTTAAGTAAACTTATATCAGTCAGTCAGACCTTATTTATGGCAATGAAAAACGTATTAAAACAAAAATTAATTCAACTCATTATATCCATTCAAAGCGTAGCAATAATCTATTGCCCTCAAGCAAGTCACGACGTCTACCGTTGGCTCCACAAATTAGGTCCATGTGCAGCGTATACAGTGTCCAGCCGCAGTAAATCACAGAGAGGAATAATGCGAGCTTTGCTCCGGTCAGTTTGTCATTTTACGGCTAAATTAGACTCGAGTAAGACACGATTAAAGACTGCAGTTTTAACGACCATCTGTAGATATTATATATCTATATGTATATTATGTATATATATATATATATATATATATATATATATATATGGACGAATTATTTGCGTTGTTGTGACTGCCGTGTTGTGGACTTTACACCATGGCCGTAAAATCTGAGACTTTCCAAACATAGAGCGCAGAGTGACACCCTTTAGAAACCTTACACTCCTTGCCTTGATATAGCATCGACTTTAAATCTTATTTGACACGTTTACAGGCTATAAAATTATAGTATATATATGTATATAATATATATATATCAAATCAAATCGTTCCTTTTGTAACCAACACAAAACAATACAATGAAATTGCAATCCTTATGGTTCATGATAGCGGCCACAAGGAAAGGCCCTGAACTTCCTGAAGGTATTAAAAGATCCCGCTAATAGGGACACCTATGTACACTTCAAGACAAACACGGCCGGTCGAGTGTAATAGGCCTACAGTTATTAAATATAGGCTAAGATCAATATGCACATGAGTCTGAACTAAAACAAAAAAGTCAAGTGGATCGCCATGCTTCAGGCGTGTTTTAAAATGGTTCCATTAAATTCATAAACACAAAATGAAACTGTTCTCTTGACCTTCTTTGTTGTATTGTCACTATAGTGTACGCCAATGACTATAGGCCAAGGCCTATATTTAGAGTCTAGTCTAGTCGACATATCGAGTAGGCCTAGGCCTATATTCAATGCATGCATTGCAAATTGACGTTGAAATGCTAATTAAAATTAATTTTTACACAATCACAATGTTGTTCGCCTTTGAGAGAAAGGTGGCGGGGATTCAAAGATTTTCCGAAGTGGGTCTCACGACCAAAATGTTTCGGAAACACTGTTCTAGAATCTATTTGACCAGCAGAGCCTGGTCATGCCAGTCATCGTAATAGCATCTTCAGTCATAATAACCATCAATCCATCTATGTGCGAAATCCCAATTTGCAATGTTGAACGATCGAAGCACTTCAGCAGATTGTAGTCGTCGCTGTGGATCGTAATGTAAATTCCAAACTCCTTGTTTATTTTAGATTTTTGTAACTCGGTAGGCGTATCGTTCTACTTTTGACTGTTCGCATGCATTCATCCATTTGAGTCTATTTATGACGTCGTTGGCTTTCCATAGAACCGTCGTTATGGTTCACTCGTTGACCACGGTCTGATGGCGCAGAAGTTTCGAATAGGTGGAGGTTAGGGTTAGAGTTCGAAAAGAAAAAGAGGTAACATAATTATAAGAGCCCGCTAGGTCGGCTATTGTTTGTAGTTGTAATGGTGTGTGTAAGTAGAGTTTATGAAGACCGGTGCAGCAGGCGATCGTTGTGTGGTTTTCGCTTTAACGGTAAGCGGCCTGATCTGTTCGTCTGTATTTTAATTGACGCTGCATTTAATTGTGTCTGCGTGTATACATAAACCGCTTGTTGAGAAGGTATTGGGTTGTCGGTTGTTTGTTTGCACATGTTAAGTGATGGACTGTAACACTGCAAGCAGAGTGTAATGTAATGTAGTGTTTATGTAATGTAATATAGCTTAGCATTTACATAGCGCCTCTTCAAGACATCTACTGCACAGATGTTAACTCAACACAGAAACAAACAATGTCATCAAACAATGTCATCAAACAATGTCATCAAACAATGTCATATGAAACTTTATTACTTATATGAGGAAACCTTGAGGAAATAATTATGTGAGAACTTTGATGATGTACTTCTGGTGATTTGCTCAAAATAGCATTTTTTGAATAAACTTGTAACTCAAACCTGTGATTCTGTGTAGGGAAAGTAGTAGCCCCTCAGCCTTTAAGCCATCAACACAGAAGGAAATCCTGGAAAAGGTGGATCATTGGGAAGATGATTAAACTCCGCATTGAGCTCAGAAAGAGAGGTATTAGTGCATTAACTGAACTAAATATTTTAACTCTTTACCGATAGCATTTGAAAAGTATTATACTCAAGTCCATAGTTTGCCAGTTTTTCCAGTTTACAAGTGTTTTAATTGTAGGTGAGAGAATATGGTTAGGTATTCTGTGCGTTTTTTGGGTGTAGTTATGACTTGCAAAGCTATCAGATATTGATTGTATTTAATACAATTTCAAATTCTTAGTATTGTTTTTCATGGTTTCACCCAGATTTCTGAAAATCTGAGGTATTCGGAATGATGTCAAATCAGATGGGTTTCGCCATTCTTGTTCTACTTCTTCTGGCAAACACATTTCCTTTCTTGAATGAGATCAATAAACTGTCTTCGAAATCAGGTTTGTTGCTAACTTCTATTAAAGTATTTTAAAACTTAATGTCGAATACCTTAGAGACTAGAGTCACCACTGATTTTGGACTTCCTGAAAGTTGTAATGCCTGGACCTTTGCTTATTGATAATTTCAACCATGTGTATTCATATTTCAATACCCGAAATATTGCCTCCCATTTCCAAAATTTTTCATCCCATTTCAGTGCCATGTACAATGCATGGTGGCTGCAGTTGAACGACGCTGCGTGGTAACAAAGACCATTAGTGTCGCCCTCCTCCTTTATCCAGGTTTGGGACTGGCACTGGCAAATTACAACCAGTGGCAGAGTTCATACAATGTGTATACTTGACACTTGACCTTTATGCAGGTTACCTTTTAGAACGCTTCACTGGTGCACGTTGGGGCAAATCACGTCAGTACACCGTTTGCAGTTAACTCTTTCTTGCTGTAAAACTCTAATTATTAGAATCATGTAATATATTTCAACATTACTTTTTTCCTAGATTTTATTGAGTTTGATCAAAGCAGTGAACAAAGGAGGTTTCTCGTGACAGGATCTGCGGGGTTCATTGGCTTCCATCTGGTCAGGCGACTTTCAAGCGATAAGAAGAACTTGGTTGTAGCACTTGACAACTTTAACAATTACTATGATGTTCAGCTGAAAATAGTGAGTTGTCTACTGTTAATGAGTAAAGATTGTAGTAAACTGGTGCAACATTTATAGTTTTGTAATGAATTGAGGTTCTGAAATGAGAGATACGCTTCGATTTCTAAAATTAATTAAAATATTTTATCACTTTGGTGCACTAGAGTTTTATGAGTGTATTTGCACATTTATGCAAAAATTATGTAGCACCTCAATGTACAACTCGTGCAGGGCTTTTCACGACCTAAGAACTCAAGAAGATGATCGATGATAACTCATTCGTTCATTCATTTATATATATAAATATATATATATATATATATATATATATATATATATATATATATATATATATATATATATATATATAAATATATAGTTAGCATCCCCTCAAGACATCTGCAGTAAGGCACTCCTATCCTAAACACAGCTATACAGTTGCTCAACAATAAGGGGAATTTAACTTGTATGCACCCTTCTCATTGGCAACCCAAGCACTATGTTCTGTATGTAAGAAGAAATGTGATCAAATGCAACCTCAAATTGTATTGAAATCCTTATTAGTTCACTTTTACTAGTCTATGTTATCTTAAGACTTCTATATGTCACTTGGATAATACTATGTGCTTCTGTTTAGTAATCAAGAGTGAGTATGTATCCCCTCATATGGTGGGTTCATTAGAGTGAGATGTTTGGTTTGCCGATCTCTGTGTGCAGGACCGAGCTTTTCTGCTTTCTCAGCTTGGTGTCTCTGTCTACAAGGATGATGTGTGTAACATTGAATTTCTTCATCATCTGATGACTCGTTACAATTTTACTCATGTTGTCCACTTGGCTGCTCAGGCTGGAGTCCGTTACTCGCTCAAGGACCCTTTGGCCTACGTGACTGCCAATTACGAGTGCTTTCTTGCTCTCCTGGATGTGCTGAGACTCGTACCAGTGAGTATATGCCAGCTGACGACAGTCTAATTTCGACTCTGTCATACTTTACTTTCAAGATCTAGAGATCGAGTCAGAAATCGAATCACAAGATGAATAATTATTAGGATTTCTGACTGAAATAATTTGTGATGTCCGAATACTGCTCCGTTGTAATTGTAATTAGAAATTTATATAGCACCACTATCAGAAATCCATCACAGTAGGCCCTCTGTACTGGTCTGTATGATGTTAAATGTGATTAGGAATATAAATTAAATTACAAAGCAAACAATGCAGTTATTAAGCAAATTTACTGCATTGTCACATTATTTCTGTGAAAATCATGTGATCTCAATGACTTGCATAAATGCAATTATGCAATAAATACCTATGAATATGCATGAATTACAATTGAACTCAGATAATAAGTAAATAATTAAAATTTGACTACTGCAGCATTGCAAGAATGAAGACTGGATTCTGGTCGTGTATGTTGGACTTAGGCCTACCGATACCCGATTTGCCTAAATATAATTAGTCGTCTGGCATTTTTATAATTTCATGACGTAACAACGGAAGATAATTTCTATTCATGCTTAATGACCTTTCATGCATGGCACGGAGCTTTAAATGACTGCTGTAGTGTAGTCTAAAGATATTTACATAAAAAATTATTAAGTGTGTGTATAATTCCTATATATATATGTATATGTATATATATATATTATATATATAGCATTTCATTATATAATTATAATTACTGCATGATTTCATTCATCTGCTTAATGTTTCACAATGTGAGCTGCTAATGTAAGTACGAGTTTTGTCAATCAGTATTATTTACTTATCAAAACTTGCACCAATGCTAATGTATTTACCATACTTTCACATTCTATGTGTTCAATTGCTATGAATGCATGAGGCATGGAATCATCTTTATTTCTATTGTGTGACTGTGTGTAATAAAACTTGCTTGGTCCTATGAGTGAGTTGAGGAATAAGAAGCAATTAACTTTATTTCTAATGTCTAGGACCTACCATTTATTTTTGTTTTACTTCTCAAGTCAACCAATCAATAAATCAATCAATAAATCAATCAATAAATCAATCAGTAAATCAATAAATCAATAAATCAATCAATCAAATTATTAAGTTAATGCCTGCTTCATGTGTTGCTATGTAATTTTTAAACCAGACTACAAAGTTAATCTATGCCTCAAGTTCAAGTGTTTATGGGAAGCACACAGAAGTTCCCTTTGGTGTCAACTCGAACACGGAAACTCCTGGCAACATGTACGCCGCGACGAAGAAGGCCGACGAACTGCTTGGCTTCCTGTACTGTCGACTGTACAATCTGACCTCTGTGGGTCTAAGATTCTTCACCGTCTATGGTCCATGGGGAAGACCAGACATGGCCATTTACTCATCTGCTCAACTGGTTCTGTCGGGAAAGGATGTTTCTCTGTACCATGACAGGTCAATGGCTGCTTGTGAATATTATTCACTATGTTCATTTTTATCGAGCTCTGAGCAGGGCACGTCTTTCGGGACAACGCCTGCCACCTCCTCCTCTCACTCCCCGTTGTGAGCCATGCTAGCCGATTATCAGAGTCTGGAATGATTATGATAGAGCAGCTGCCTCAGATTGATGATAAATGCTTTCAACATATGATTGATTAAATTAAATTTTTATAGCATCTTCCAAATAAAAAAAAAGTCAAATGAGAAAAGGTAGACTACTAAATTTTGATATTCACTATCTGAGCCTTTGGTAAAGTCAGGGGCGTATATACTGTAGAGACCTTGGAGCAAATGCTCCATCCAAGAAATATGGGGGGGAGGTAGGATCTAATCGAGAAATTAGAGGAGAAGAGTCAATTAAAAAATTACCATTGGAAATCTTTTAACATTTGCAGTTGTGCCATTCTGTTATATTCTACAGTGTCAATGTGTGCATCAATAACTTGGTTCAATCTATTCTTCATCCTTGAATAATATCAATCCGTCTGTCAGTCAAAATTGGGGTGGGGTGGGTTATTGCTCCAATGATTTAGGGGGATTATTTTGATCCAATGACTTAGGGGATAGATGCCCCTGGGTAAAGTAATGTCAGTGTATGTCTGTATAGATCACTGCATGATCAATGTATGATATATTGATATTTGGAGCTTGATTTTCATTTGTATGTAGTATTTGCAATCATTACTTTTATTAAAAACCTGCTGATTCCTGTGCAGAATTTTTCAAAGATTGAAAATTTTAAATTTAGTTTAATTTATGGTTTAGTGATAAAAGCCCTTTGTCACGCGACTTCACATATGTGGATGATATCATCGATGGAATTGTATTGGTCATTAACTACAGACCAGTTTCATGTGGAGAAACCTTCAATTTGGGATATGGTCAACCAGCCAACATTCTTGAAATGGTCAAGTTGATTGAACAGGAACTTGGAGTCAAAGCCAAAATTGTGAGTGATTCTGAATTGAATCAACAAGTTTGCTTAGCAACAGTTATCAGTTGATGTCCACACAGTTTTAGACATCGCATTAGAAATGATTGGATTATGATTTTTATTATCATTTATAATAAAAAATTAATAATGTTGACCTATTCTGAACCTTCTGACTCTGATCCTCAGGCAGCCGAACGTAGTTCGTCACATAGTATCTTTGAACAATTCATCTGACATGATGCAGCACTAAGCACTTATCTTGCAATTAGTGCTGCATAAATTAGATGTTTATTACTATGATTTATTAATCATATGCTAATAAGTCTGATTCACAGACATAGAAACTATATCTGAATGTTGTGACAATGGGTTGTCACATACTGGCACATCATACAATTTTATTCTTATTCAAATGTTAACCATAGTAATTTTTAAGCTGATTTTACATAGATATTTCGTATGACACCATAATAAACTAGTGCAATTTTCATATTTAGAAATATGTGAAGGTCCCAGCTACAGAAATTTTACACACGTGGGCAAATATTTCAGATTCGTTTAAATATTTGAAGTTCGATCCAAAGACTTCGTTAGAAACTGGTAAGATCTTCTGGTATCATGGTTGAGCTTGTAATTTGAATGCTAATCAATCTACATATGAATATTTTTCAAACTAGCAAAAATAGAGGAACATTCAGTTTGCTGGATCCTTCAACTTAGCCTTTTGATGCTGATGAACTACTTAGTTCATGATTTGTGATTACAAGCATGATAGTTGCTTTAGTCTTTACATATGTTAATCAGTACAACTGCAATTACGCCGTCGAGGCGTGTGTATGCACTTCTGAGCAACAGATGTTGGAAGAAGGGCGGTATCAAATTAAGGTAATAAAAAAAATAAAATAAAAATATTTTAAAGTTTGTTTTCTCATAGTTAAAATACAGTATGTCGAATGTTAGGTCTGTTCAGATAACAATTAGGCATTGTTAAAACAGTCACTAGTAAGATAAGGTAAGGTAAGGTAATTCCTCATTTATTGGATGCCTTTATCAACATGTTTGTTATAATAATAATAATAAAAATAGTGATGTATATGGCAAATGGTTAGTCCATATGTGTATAGGAATGATCTTCGATGAAACAAAGGCAGCAAAAGACTTCCTTTTTTCATTCAGTGACGGTCTTTACGTTCGTTTTAGGCATCAAAGAATTTATTTTGTGGTATAAGGATTACATAAACAAGAAATGGAATTCTACGCAATTGCAGAATCAAAGAAGCTGGTTTGAAAGGTACTTTTCATGCTTTCATGCTGATCTTTTCAATTACATTGCACATGTACTCGACCTTCTTGACTTGACCCCCCTTTCCCTGGATTCCAATCTGGCACCCGAATGGACAAAAGCAAGCTAGCTAATTACGACTTTAATTTTTGTAGTGCTTGTGAATAAGCTGGTCTCGACGACGTGGCCTTTGTGTGCCCCTGGGAAAGTTTAAAGATTTGCATTACATTTACATTATGAGTACCATATGGACCTAGTTTTAATTTCAAATTTATTATAATAAGACATTTTTATTTGCAAAATAGTTGAGCAGCAGGTGAAGAAAGAGTGCTCTCATTGTATCTATTGTACTTTGACAGGTTAAAGGGTGCATTCTATAATAGAATCTCTTGAACAATTATTTGCAGGTGGCAAGCTGCTGTGGTTATACTTTGAAATTCCAGTTTGTTAGGCAGGTAAACTTTGTATTCATGTCACCAGTTTTACAAGAAGTCAATGAACCATCTTTTTCCTCCATGTCGTAATTGTTATAGAATTAATTTTTTTGTTCTTCAGAATTGAGGCTGAAAGAGTAAGACGAACAATGAAGTACAAAGAATTAAAATTGATTCAAAGGATTTGACAGGACTTTGCTTCACATTTTTTATCAAAGTTGTTTCCCTTGTTATTGTGACGACTTCGTGCCAGGGTAAAGTCATTGACTGGTGCTGTTTTACTTTAGAAACAATTTGATGTATATTAGAAGAATTTTATTTTACTGATTGAGGACATTTTAACTGTTGGTCTTGTATCAGGTCATGCAGGTGACCCTGCCTGAGATAAGATGGTCGAATCAATTGTTTTTTTGCCAGAAAGGTTGACACCTCAGTAACATCCTCGTCCATCCTCCCTGTTAATTGAGGCCTATTTATTGCAACAGTTTATAACACAGAGTCAAACTATCTGATATTTTGTTTAGAACTACATCATTATTGTTGTGACGTTACTTATCTGATCACAAACAGAATGAAGGTCTCACCTTTTCTGGACTCTATCATGCAGTTCAATGATCCAACAAAGAATACAATGACAAGGGTCTGGATGTTAGCAAGAGCATTTCAGGACGTTGCAGCTTCTCGGCTCATCCGGATTCAATTCAATGTAGGTGTACTCGGATAAAGGCAACCAAAGCTCAAATGAAAGGCCTATAGTAGTTTTAAATGTCTGATGAACTAACTTGTATCTGAAATCATGGATCTTGTAGCAAGAAGATTTAACAGTTTGGAAGGTTCACACTTTAGGGTCGCTTTTTTAAGAACATCAAGGTTTTAAAATGAATTATATGTTTGTGTACTTTGTTGTTTTCGACAATGCTCAACTGCATGTATGTATGTATTTGAAAATTTATATAGCGCCCTACAAAAACCTCACGAGGGCGCTTAGAGCTGTAGAGCTGCCTCGGCCATTGGCCCATTGCTAATGCTGCAGTCCGCTCCAAGTTGGGCAACAGCAATCTAAACTTGAACCCAGCCAAATTGAGCGCCAAAAAAACTCCTAATAAATGCACTAAACTGTATGAAAACTTTGGAGAAAATACTTGTCCATGTGATATAATGTAGCATAGCTTCAAAACATGTTTCTTTGGGATACTATAGAAGGAATTTTTAATTATAGCATACAAGTCCACTGAAGAATTTGTTTATCTTTAGTTCTTATTTGATGCATACATGTAGGCCTACTTACTTATATGTGTGTATATTTATCCTTGTGTTCTTACTATATTATTCTTGCAGTTTTTATCATCTTTTTTAAGGATGAACGTTGTGCTGCTGGCTATGAAATATCACAGACTTTTGCTAATTGGTGTCATTAATTCTTTTTGTATAAAAACTTTGAAAACACTGTAGAATGACACAGATTGTTTGTTGCTGTAAACTACAATCTGAGTATTTTTTCTAGCAGATGGAAGTGTTCAATATTAAGATAAGTTCAGACTTACATTGTATGAGGAGCTTTTGATGGGCAGTTTTTATGTGGGCCTGCACATGAATCTAGAATCACTGGTTGAGTGTTGCATAGCCATTTGCACAAGAACTAAGTCACGAGGACCTTGAAAGATATACAACGATGCAAATGGGCAGTAGTGGTTAGGGATCTGTCCCAATTAATTCACTGGAAAACATTGCAGGATTCGAGACCATACATTTATGGTTTGTATAAAAAACATTTACAGTTCATAAGTGAGTTTTACAGTCTCCAAAAGGCTCTATATAATTACTAAGAAACACACAGCATTTGTGACTAACAGCTACAGATTCGTGCTGTTAATGGAAGCAAGAATAAGTCAAAATCTGCTGTGGTTTGGAAAAGGTCTATCAACATGTCTTGATGCAATAGCCTACTTGCGCACAGCAGCTTACTTACTTGCATGTCAACTTCGAGGCTGACTCCCTAGTATGCTGTGAGTCACTGGGTCTGTGTGTTATCAAAGGGATAGCTGCCTTCAGTGAACCGGATTTAAGACGTTGACTGTAATTCGGGATGATACTGACCTTTGACACTGCCCCAATCACAGCAGACCTGCAGCTGTCTCCAGTCTGCACACAGCACCCCATCCTTACCAGCATCATCACATGGCAGCACCTACTGACTAATGTTCATCACCTACACAGGCAACAAGGATGCTGCTTTGCACTTGCATCAAATGATGGCGCTATATAAATTCAATGGTGCAAAATAATATGATTCTAACTTTTTGTATGTACATTTGCTTAGAGACTGTGTTGCAGAGCACATGTTGCCTAATAAAGATGATGAAACCCCTCCAATAATGGAATCATGGTGTATTGTACATCTGATTCATTACAGTTTCAGCTTCTTTTGCAGACTGAACCGTTCAGAGGTGGTCATGCTATAGCATAGGGGTGTGCTATGCAAGGCATTAACTTGGGGTGAACTATAAACAAGCCATGATCAGGTGACAGGTCACAGTGTCAGTACACTGAGACCCAGACAAACCGTGGTGGAAACACAAACCCCTTCCTACACTGAGAAAGATAAATTTTGAGCCAAGACTAGAATTCATGACATGAGAGATTTGAGCATGGTGGACAGAAAGAATTTTGTAGAATCAGCTGCAGCAACCAAAAAAGCTCGTTCACCGCGAATTACAGACGTACACGCCGTCGTAGGTTACATTTTCCGGATGTTTGAGTGAATGAATAATGAATGCATCATACAAAAAGCCATGTTCAGATGTTGGTCTGGGTATCTAGTGCCTTCAGGAGCATTGAACTCACTGACAGGGTCTTTGTGTTGTTTAAGTCGTGCTAGAATGAAGTTGGTCCAGATAATGTAGGCTGTATTGCCTATAGCTATGGTATTTGTCTGCACCTATGGTATTGAAGGTTGAGTGATAGTTTCCTTTGAACTGGTTTTCGTCTGTGCATGCTCCGGAATGTGTCCTTTGTACGTGTGACTAGGAATCTGACTAGTTCATTATTTCTACTCGCCAAGTATGTATTTATGTATGCCCTACCTGTCCATTGCTCACCTGTATTACTTAGGTGAATGATTCGCTGCTTCTTGCCAAAACATATGATTCATCGGTTGGTTCTGAATAGGTCGGAAACTCCCACGAATTATTATACACGGCTAGACACGCCTTTCAATTATTCATGCAAGTACATATATAACAAATATATTTTTTATATAGCAGTATATAATAACACACCATTTTACATATAGTATATATATTATATATAGTATATATATATAATATACTGCTATATATATGTATACATATATATCAGGTGAAACTAACACAGGCTTGGCAGCAATTTAAGTTCCTTCTAATGGTGTTGTGTGTGTGTGTAAATATATGTATATATATATATATTTATTTATGCATGTATAATAGGCTCTGCATTATGTTTAGGTGAGGACTTAGTATGCAGAGTTTGCAGACACCTCTTCAGATTTAACCTTATTCAGTGAGTTGCTTTTTAGGCTCAGTTTTTTGTAAGTCATAGGAAGTTGATTGAAGTTGGGAGTATCTAGATAGCATACTAAGAAGGAGTAGGTGAAAGAGGGAGGTAATAAGGAGGGAGATCGTGTGAAGAACTTGTGGGTCATAAGGAGGGAGTTTTGTTGATCTTCACATAAGACTGTTGAAACTTTGACAGACGCTTTTGTTGAGTTGTGAGATCGTTGTCATCTCAGCCGTTTGTGTAGCTGGCTGTTGAATTCTATACCGAAGAAGAAGAATGTCAAATACAAGGTATGTTTGTGAATGCTACAGAAGAGATTGTTATATCTGTGGCTTGACTTTCTTATCAGATCAGATCTATTGGCAAATTTTTACATCTTTTCCTATATGGATACTGATACTAATTCTGGGAGAAGGTACCATTTCTTGCATTTCTCCCTTATGTTGTGTGTAATTTTATGTATTTGTACTATTGTATTGTATTATATTTTTTAAACATGTAAAGAGCCTCTTACTGTGTAAGCTATTCAGAGGCGCTCTCAGCATGGAACCCCGGGGAATAGAGAAGTCTTTAGGTATTGAACAGGAATGGAAAAGGTCCCAGTCACGGACTGAAGAAGCCAGGTAAAATGTTGACATGTAAATTATGTGCCACAGGATATGGTACTACATGCCGAATTGTAAGTTTTAAGAGTGTATTGATGAGTGTTTTCTTTATTTCTATACAAGGACTCCTCAATGTGAGTGAAATACTTGTTGACCTGAAACTTGCCATGCGCTGTAAAGCAGTGATGATTTATGACTGGAGTCTTTCCTTATACGAATCAAAGACTTTTGTTGAAAGTTTGTTCAGGTACAAACTTCACAAAGCAACACCTTGATAGCCAACGCTTTTTACATGACAGTGATGCAAGCTGTTCACTTGTGATTTAGTACTGTATTCTCTGTGTAGCACTGTGACTGTTTGTATTAACATAGGTATGTGTGCATGTATTTACGCTTTTGTATTATATAGAGGAGTGTGGGGTGGTCTAGTGGTTAGCATGGACTTTCCACCGAGTGGTCAGGGATTCAAATCATCAGCCAGGAAAAAAATGTGGTTTGAGGTTATTTCTGCTTCACCTGTGCCCCTAGCCAACTCAACTATGATGAGTCTACCGACTGTACACTGTTGGTGGGAAGACAAGACTGTGAGGGACCTGTCCTCATATGCCAAGGCTAAGAAAATAAAATTGCTAATATGTCATACCCATAGATGCCCAACAGTTCGTCTTCTTCTTATATGTACAATACAATACAACTCGGCAATTATAAAGCACACGTCTTGAGGATGCAACTGCAGTTGTACTGCAGAGCATTGTGTGCGAAGGACTTGCTCAAGGTCCCTACACAGTGACGCCCCAGACAAGGGTCGAACCCCTCGCTCAGTGCACACTGAACGTTACGGGCTGACCGCTCTAACCGCTCGGCCACCGTGTCACACGTACATATATATTATGTGTATGTATGTATGTCTGATTAAATGCCCTTGCACTGTTATGTAGTGCCTTTTAGTGTCTTCTCAAAGACTATATATGTGAATTCCCTTGTTATCTAGGAGATAATTGCCCCTTGTCTTCTGGTCTAAAAAGTGTCTGTTATTATCAACATTCGTCTAAAGAAAGAAATTATTATTGTTAAGGTTCTATCTTTGAAATGTAGTTAGTACATGAATTGGTGACTGTCTGAGAAATGCCATAGGAGCCAACTCAGCCTGCCATACCTCCATAAGGTGTCATAAGGACAAGTTGTTGAATTGCTGTGGTTGTGTTTGCACATTATAAATCCTTCTAACTACAGGTCATACTTCTGATGAATTTCTGTGTGCACAGACATTGAGATGTTGCCTTCATACGTTATGTCGCTTTTTAATAGGGGTGCTCGATGATGTAGTGCAAAGCCTACTGGGCTGTTAATCAAGAGGTTGAGTGTCAAATCTCCACCAGAAATAGTTTCAAGATTTATGCTCTACCTCTTAGCCAATTCAACTATAATGGTCGTCAACTGTTGGTGTAACGATAAGAAGGTGATGGAGAAAACTGACCACCTACCCTCATGAACCGAGGCTAAGAAAATGAAGTCGCTTGCACTACATGACTAGCTTAAGGAACTGCAAATAATGCAATTTTTACTTTCTGATAGAATATCATGTAAATGTTTGCTATTTAGAACTGGCTTTCTGATGTTGATGCAAAAAATGTAAAGCTGTCCTCAATTTAATGTGGCTACGAGGTAATGTTCTCACATCAAGCTCAATGGTGGCTCTGACCCGAAAATAAACCATAGCAAGTTGAACTGGATTGAATTCAGATCATGACATCCGTTGTAATAATTTTTATGCTCATTTACAGAGTGCGCAAACCACCAGGTGGTGATAGCTCATTCAATATTTTTGGAGTAGCAAACGAACCAAATAATGCAAAGAAAGCAACAGAAAACAACAACAAGGCAGCAACAGGCAACAGCACTCAGAAGGCAACAGACAACAGCAACCAGGAAGCAACAGACAACAGCGCCCAGGAAGCAACAGACAATGGCACCCAGAAGGCAACGAGCAATGAAGAGTCACACGTGACGATCGATGACGCTGTTGCAAAAGAAGAGGAGACGTGCCAGAAAGCAGAAGGTATTTTGTCTATGCAGTGCGAATTTGTTGACATGAGGTCATTGGGGTTATGAATGTTAAACAAGGCGATGCATAAAAAGGGCTATTGCGGATACATTCGATATTCACAATTGCAGTTCGTGTTCGATCACTTTGGTGATAATTCATTCCAAGCATTATATAGCGCTGCTTCAAGAAACCTACTCGGGAGCGCTCCCAGCCCAGCCACGACTAAAGAAATAAAGACTTGAGGGACTTGTAAAAACGTGACGATTGGGCCACAAGCAATGATTGGAGCTCAAATGGCAGATCATTCCATATTGAAAAGCCCACAACTGTGAAAGTAAATCAATTTGTGTTAAGTTAATAGCTTTGGGTACATGAGACCAGTTTATGTTGAACAGAACGGGGTTTAACGGATAGCGTGTAGACGAGTCCAAATTTTATTTCTATTACAGATGATGTTGTATTGTAAAGTTAACAAAAGTCATTGCTTGAACAACCAGTCATGATTTGAAATATTAACAAGTTGAGACTTGAAACAACAAGTTATTTGCTTGACTATCAAGTTGTTTCAAACTTGCATTAATGCATCCATTCATTATGTTCAGCTTTCACATAAGTGATAAAGATCTTTATCAGAAGCAAAATGCATCTTAAGAGAAAGACTGATTACATATACAAATCCAGAATAATTTTAATAATATAACATTATATAAAATGCAGATAAAATTAATTTACATGGCCATGGATTGGTCAGTTTTAGCATAAATTATCAATTTGGATTTGCAGTATCATTCTAGCAGATAACCATTTATGAATGTAGACAAAAACGAAGATGACAAAGAAAAGAAAGATGCTGAAGCAGAAGAGGAGGAGGAGAAGAAGGAGAAGCCGAAGGAGGCTATAGATGAGAATGCTGGAAATGCCACACCAGCATCAGTGGATGTCAAAGATTCTCCAGCCAAAAACGAAAATCAAAATACTCCCGAAAGCACAAAAAATAAGCCAAAAGGTCAGCAACACTACATATTCTTTGAATTTATCAAATTTATTTGTCTTTGATAAATACTGGTGGCCTAACCCCCTTTTAGATGTTCAGCTGAAACCGATTTCAAACACTGCCTATCTATTTTTTTGGGGTTAAGAGCCTGTCAATAAGCTAGTTCCCACAACTTTGCTATATTGAATGCTGTAGAAGTCTCGAGATTATGATTCATGTCAGCTGCTTCTTTATATCAACACTTTAATGACGAATATTGACTGAAAGCGAAACCAATGCAGCTTGTCGAGACATTGTTAAGACATGGCATTGTGGTAGCTATACTCTGCCCGAGTTCTTGTCGACTTCAACAGGCTAAGTGGACTACAAAAGAATTTGTAACTAAGAACCTTTTTCATTCAAATAAAACCACAAAGTGAACAGATGCTTTTTATGAGAATAAAAAAACTCCATTTTGAAGGGAAATTTATATCCAGCTAAACTGTATAAACGTTGTTCGTTTCTTGGATTGTAGCTGCGTACAATCCAATAACAGGGGAACAATATGGAACCCCAGAGGTGAGTTGGCAGGCACCTTTTAATTCTATACCTTTTCTTCTTTTTTTGTTATGTATACACCAGATTTTTTTATTATGTAGTATTTTGCAATCACACAGAATATTGTGTCTTCTTTTATCAGTGAGTTTGGCTTGCTGACTCAGGGTGGCAGATTTTAAGATTCTTTAGCCCTTCATTTAAAAATTTTTGGGAATCCAGGATTCAAATCCTGTCTAAACATTCGTCAACTCCAGAACCTTAATGGTGATGATGTTGAAAGCTGACATTTGTTGATACACAAGGACCATTGAGTAATGCATATGCATTATTATGATACTATAGAAATTTGAAATTTTATTACGTTTGTAATAAATAAGTGATTACATTACCACAAACAAGCAGTAAATTAGCGTTTACAATCGCTTTTACTAGCAAATATAACTGAAAGTAAATTAGCCTTGTCAGCTAACCAAACTGAACAGTGATTTTATTATTTCTCAGAGGTATCTTGTCAACAATTGAATCTTAACTCGTTTGATTGCTAGTTAACAAGTAACTGATTTGATTATAGAAAACGGAAACTCCTAAGTCAGTCGGTCACACGCGAGTGAGACAGCCACCTGGTGGAACGTCAAGCAAGCTCTGGTAGTTCATATCAGAAGTTGTCGTATAGGAATTCGTCTTCGACTACAGCTAGATGTATCACAACGCTGACTTGAGCGGAGCCATATAAATATTCGATTACATTACATTACAATGCGGACTTTTCTCTTTCAGCTGCTTTCCAGTCGTCGGCTTAATAAGTTATTCTGACAGTCAGTTAGAAATATTCTATTTTCTGGTGCTCCCTGCTACACAGAAGTGTGAGACTATAAAAACTTGACAATACGTACTGTATTTTATGAACTAAGAAATACCAATACTAGCCCTTGGGCAGTTTCCTTAAGTGTTTGATTATATTATTTGTACATCAGGACATCCAACACAGCATGACAACCAAAATACTTAGCAAACACAAAACTAATGGGATGAAGGTCATTCATAGCGAAGGAACAAAACCGTAAACCACATACATGCCTGTAATGACAAAATGATTATCATTGTAGCATTTCACAGAGCATTAATTTCCTTTGATGTCAAACAAAAAGACCGTAATTCACACAGACGTTACATAAATAAACACTATATTATATATATATACATTTCAACAGTTCTGTTACACTTAAGGCTTCAGCTAAATCTCATTTTGTCTAAGAAACACTTGTCAAAGAAATTTCATCTTGTCCTTCATGTTGTTCAACGGTTTCCAATGTGAACATGACATGATTAATAACACTTTTATGACAAGTGTGTACTAAAGGTGACCATAAAACCAAAACAGTTCGTTAAAGTGCTAAGTTGTCCATTCTAGAAACTGACTTTCATAGTACACAAAGACTAAAAACAAGTGCAAGTGGGAAAAATCAAGTGTGCAACACTGGACGCACAAACGTCGACAGTGGAAAATGAACGTTTCCAGAGGCTGGTTCAACTGGATTTCCACAAACTAACCATACAGTATGAAAGTAAATCCCCCCTCATGCCCATAATGGAATGTAGGTGAGTAGGTGGCACTCATTGCCTTCACTATGGTCATTGAATCCCAAGGTCAAGGAGAATGTCACATTAACAATAGCATTCAATGGAGAACAAAACCGTAACCAAACAGTTTCAGTTGCTCGAGCTGGGCTTGGAATGCGAGCATGTATGTTCAAAGGCTATTATACACATTCTTCAACATTATAGAGCATACCTTGTTCAGAACCCATACAACATTCTGAGTCCACAGTTTACATACAACTTTAAGCCAGTGTTTAAATTGTTAAAAACAAGCTGGGCAGTTGAAACAGATTTTATAGATTATTAAAGTACCTCAATGCAGGTCAGAGTCCAATGTTGCTAATATGTTGCACACAAAACAAGTAATAACTTGGGGGATATTTTAGTTGCTTGACCCCAAAAAATTTTCAGTCGCTTAAACAATGCAGCAGTTGGAAAATATATCCAGTCTAAATTCGTTTCAGCAGATCTTTAAAAAGCTGTGTAAACAGATTCTTAGCTCGGTGGCATTAATAAACATCAGCTAATTTTATATGAGGAATAAATAAGATCCATTTCAAACTAAATCCAATATCCCTACCCACAAAAACACGTTTTACTTCATAAACACCGGCCAGTAGATAAACAGCTTTTTTGGCCACAGTAGTTTTCTATTTAATATGCAATGTTTGAAAACAACAATGCACCCTGTTGTCACACCTATACTTGGTTAGCTGATACTTACTGCTGTCTGGTATTAAAACTCAGTCACAGTATTTCTGGTGTGTCGTGTAATCAAACGTATCATTGCATCTCAATTAAGGTATCTCTGCTCAATCTACATTCACTTGGCACTTGTACACTTCACACAATCTGCCACACCTTCACAGTTGGCCAGACTTAATTACCCTACACAAATCTAATTTTATCTTAATCAAATTGTACCTGAATCTATTTGTAAGGTGCGATATAAATGCACAAGTTCCATTTACTACATGTTCAGTTAAATCCATATGAAGCAATTAATCATCAGATAATCCTAGAACTCAAACTCCGGCTGATCTGCTGGAAGGGGCTATTTGAACACCAGCTGAGAACCAAGGAAGGCCACAGTTGGTATATTTGCAAATGCCAGACAATAATATTCATACCATTCAAGGCAATACTGCCAAACAAATCCGACATAAAAGCGACTAGAACATCTGTTGCTCCTGAACACCTTCTACGACAACTCTTGACATAGGTCGTAGAACACAAACCAGCCAAAACACTGTCAAAATAACTCCAGTTCACAATATGCCTTTATACAAATGAACATTGCAATGGGTCTTATGGAATAAACCTATGTTCCAAAGAGCAGAATTTTTACTTCATAATGGCTGTTGGGCGGACACCTATACTGGATCTGCTACTGCTTGCTTGGATAACAGGCATTTGTAAACAATTCAATTCGAAGTGCCGATCCATACGTACATTCAACATGTAAAAAAATGAAGTCAATTCTTGCATCAGAGATCAGGAATTATTCAGACATAAACAAACAAAGAAACTGTATTTAAAAACTGGCTAAATTTTCAAAGCAGCCAAATTCCACTAGTGGTAAATTCATGGGAAAAATTTTATTAAGTCTCAGTACATGCAGTAGCCAACACAAGCTTAGCTGTAACATTGTAGGTTAAACGCATTCCATCAACAATGTAATGTAATGTAGCACTTATATAGCACCACTCAAATCAGAGGCGCTCACAAATCAACACAAAACTAAACAGCAAAAAGGAAACCCTTCAAGCGCTTACAGAAGGCAGCAGGGGAGAGAGAGCAGCTCCTTCCGAAGAGGAAGGGGAAACTGCTCCAGCTGGTGGGACCCACGTATACGAAGATACAATGGCAGCATAGTTTAAGTGATCGATGATGTAGGATCACTCTAGTAAAACCCCAATAATCATACCTCATATATATATGTATATATATATATATAATATAACATATATAAATCATACCTAATATATATAATCATAACTCATATCTCAAAACCCCAATCCAACTACTTAGTTGTCACACAATACATATATTTAATCTTAAAGAGGAATTCATTCTGATGAAATGGGTTAACCAGTCCTACTCACTCACTCCCTCATGCATCACCCTTCTTTGCATAGCTATGGTATGAGCAGAATTTGTATTTGATCGACCAAGCACTTGTCTACAACAACCATTAAGTGGCAATTCATCAATCAATGACATTAAGCACCGAAGCGTGAACGACTAGTTCAACGTCACAACACACTGACTTTCTTGAGAAACGTCTGAACTGGAACAATCCATAATATTACTAAAAAGATGCTGCACTGCTTCACCTAAAAGGTCTTTGCAGAGGTCCCAGGTATTCAATATATACAGTAAAACATCGACAAATCAAAATAATATCTTTAAAAAATGCCATTGCTCCTGCAATTCAACATGGAGCAAATGTTATGGCAGAAGAGCAAGTGCAAACAAGTAAATTCTGTAATCTTCATCCTATTCACTCATCACAGAATTCAATTTGTAACTGTCACTGATTCATATAGCTGTTCTAATTCCTGGCACGAAATATTTTGAAATTTTCACTTTATTTCTTTGCTGTTGCAAGGCAGAATCACAAAACTTGGCAGCCCATATCTTGCTTAAAATTCATTTATAAGACATGTAAAACTACTGAAAACAAGGCTATTGTCCAACATATTCATAAATTCACCACAGCATTACACGGTCTGATCCACAGTCACAACAGGCATCCAGAGCATTCCTAGTTATACTGATTTTCAAATGCACTTTGGTCTCTGAATTTTGCATATAAAACCTAAGTCATCATGTACTGCTGACCCACCCACTGTCACTGAGAAATGCAAGAATTTTCCGACGCTGTGACTTGTCCAAGTGGTTTGGGAAGCGAATCTTTACAGGAATTCCCTGACGTCGTAGAAGATAATCCTAGCGATGTAAAATAAACAAATGCACAACCAAATATAAACGACAAAGACATAACAGTAACTTTAATTCTGATAGCTTGGTCGTGAAATTCAAAATCAATTCAAAAGTGCAACATGGAAACCAATGTTTTATCATCTTTAAAGCGTTAAATACCAGCCATAGATCGTTGAGGGTTGCTGTTCATAGAGGCACAACACAAATGTGTGAACATCTTACTCCACATTATGACTCCGTGCATCTTAGTCACAGCAGAGATCATTCGTTCAACTGCACTAGATATGAGCGTAGAAGGACCTAACTCATTTAGATGAATTATAACAATGATGATCGTAAAAATAACAGACCCAGCTAATAAAGCCCATAATAGAATGTAAGGGAACTGTTCATTTCCTACTATTGGGAAAATCCCAGTGTTTGAATTCAAGGCTCAGTCTGCTTTTACTTCCAGCTTACACTATTGCCCATTCTGGATCATAAAAAAATACACCAGTTCAACACAAAGGACATATTAACAGACTCAAACCTGCAACCATAGCAATAAATACTAGGTGTGCTACTAATTCATTTGTGGTTAAAGTTTTAGAAGTAGTTTTCGGTTAAGGTGTCAACATTATAACAGCATCCAGACCAAAAAAATTCAACATAGGTTATAAACATATGCGAGAGCATAGCCTAACGGATATTACTATTGTCACTATCATTAAAACTTAAGCGTATCGACACAAACCAAGAAACTGACACAAGTCGCTAGACCATCTTGTCTATGACCATGTTACTTTACATTACCTTACATGACATCATATCAAATCATATTTTCACAAATAAAGACAATGTCATCTTTCTGAAGATAAAATTTCTAACCTTAACGATACAGGTCTTGATGGTAATGTACATGGACGGATTTAAGCCAATCGAATTACAAAGCTGCCAATCAAAAATCAAAACGTCATTTCCAAAAACAAGCAATTTTTTATTTCTTAATTGCTTAAACATGAGTTAAATTAAAATTTCACAACAACAAAGAAGATCAAGACTAATTGTTTTCATAATCCTTCAAGTGTTATTCTGTTTGACATGAAATACTGCTCTATGAAAATTTATTAAATCCTGTATTGCCAGAATTGATTAAAACATATCAAAATAATACTACTAAAATAATAATATCACTAACCATTGCAGAAATAATGCATTACGAAATCTATGCTACATAGTCAGATTTTAAACGAATGTAATAAACAAATGCATTGTCGCACAATTTAAAGCATAGTAATAATTATGCACCAACCTTTTTTTCTCGTTCTGATAATATTTCGAAGCCAGGCATTGCACTCAGAAGAGTAACACTATTTGCACCACGGTGACTGAATCCCAGGACACCTTCGTCCTTGCCAACACCGTCCCTATCCCTTCAAAGAATAATAATCAAAGACAACAAATTCTGAAACCTTTCTTCCTAAATGACACTTGAGTCCCCATACATAACATATTGCTATCATATCCACAACAACTGTACAATCAGTAAGTCACAATTCGAAGGTGAACAATCTGTGTAGTAATGAAGCATGTTACGAGTCAATATTACATAATACCAAATGTTTAGATTCTCCGCATAGTTTTTTATATGTGTAGTTGCTCACTTGCTCCCAATTATTTGCCTTCTCTCCGGCTTAGTGAAACTCCACTTCCACACTTGTTCTCTCACACTCGCTTACTTATAGATACAAAGACAACCAATGGTACATTAGACAACAATGCTCAAATGACCACAACTCAGATCTCAAAAGCATGGAGATATGAAGAAGGTACTATGGATGTGACAACCTCAGGTGCAATGAAGCTAAGCAACAATAGCTTTTGGATGGTGAATGGTTCACCGAATGCCTACCCACATGGTACAAACTCAGTCCTCCATTGTTTCAGGATCAGTAAATGGCAACTTAAGTTTAATGCTTCAATGGCAAACTGCTTTGGGTTCCAGTCACTCTCAGTCCACCCTTGTCATCAAAGTGTGTAAGAAGGCAGCCAGTCAGTCAGTCGTTGGATTGATGAGGTCATTGCTGAGATTCAGTCAGATGAGTGTCCTTCAACCCTATATAAATTCATTCCGGAATTTACATAGTGCCCCCTTCAAGGAAACAACTCAGATGTGCTCCCGACTCCCAACGTGGCCAAAAAGAACAATCTTTAGTTACTTGAAGATGGTTTCAGAGAGCGTCCCAAGGCATAGACGCAGTATCTGCAGACCCTCTGCTAGATAGAATGCTTACTTCATTCACACTGAAGCTCTACCTTAACTATTACACACTATTTTACAAACTTCAACAATTAATAAAACCACGCAGTCTCACTTTTTTGAGTATGAGAGTGAAGCAGGTTTTCCTGAGTTGAGACTTCCCTGAAACACAATGCCAAACTTTCAATTAATTATAAATTAACAATGACTATAATTATCCTTTAAATCAAAAGAATAGATTATCACTCTGGTTTTATCGACAATGGAAAACAATTGTTCTGGAATTAATGGCCATCGTTATGATTACATTATTACCATATCCAAAGATGAGGATTCAACAGGAAAATATAACAACTGGTAAATCTTTATTGCAGTAGAGATTTAAGCCCATATGTTCCATGCCTACATGAATTATATTTCACAGCCTTCTGGCAAAACCAAGTTTAATAAATTGGAAGATATTTACCATTCTTTTATTCATTTCTTTCTTCTTTTCACGTACCAGGCGAGCCGTTTCAAATTGCGGACATTCTTAGAAAAACAACAATTTTGTAATCAAGTGAGTAAGCTGTAAGAAAGTGCTACCCACTAACCAAAACGTATTCTTTTTCAATAGCTTTGACAAAATAAATATCATCACATTCCAATGTTGTCTCAAAATTTCTCGTCTCAACTAAAGAATACCTAATTTCAACTGAAGCAATGGAATTTTCAATTAACTTAGCTGCCAGAAGGCAAAATGCCATCAGAATAGTAAAGAAAACCAAACAACACTGGAAGAAGAAGAAAGACACTCACCAGATGCTTTTGTCAGACCATTCCTCCTGTATTTAACTAGTTCTTTAATGCGATTTTTAAAGCGTTTTTCTCCTGCAATGACAATTTGAAACAAAACTGCAGAAACCAAATTTATAACTGCAATAAGCTAGATTAATAACAAATAAACATTACAAAAACATACTTAATAGATTAACGACGGCAGTTTTATGGCCCTAAAAGACCAGAAATATCTACCACATTCGTGACAGTAGTTTTACGGCCCTCAGAGACCAGAAAAATAAAATTTATCATGAGGAAATTATTATTCTCTCAAAAATATACTCAAATGCATTCCATATTTACATTAAGTTTTCACAGAATTAATCCATTTTGTTTAATATGCAAATAAATCCTCAACAAAAATACTCGAATTCTAATGTTCGTCAAAATTTAAAAGACAGAAATCTCGCGGTTACGTACGTTGCAAACTGTGAAACATTTGTTCATATTCAGATGGCCGTTGAAATCGCCCAAACGGCTGCATCTTCTCTCTCAAATCTCTATATTTAAAAAGGTTCAACATAATCAGCTTCACAAATTCACAGAATCAAAACAGAAATAACAGTGGCACTATGAAGTCGATAACTGGTATCATTTTCCACATCACAGGGCTTCTCAATCATCAAGGAGATTTCTGCATCAACTGTGGGTTGAAATCTCAGCCTTTGCTATTACCTTTCATATAGCATCATCCCAGCTTGCGACCAGTTGCACTCAGCATTGCAATGGCTATTCGCTTCATTGAACTCAAATGTTAATACCTTGTCAACATACAACTACACAACTACTAGGTAACGCCGAGCATTTGCGCTGACAGTTGGCAGGATACATAAAGCATCCTAGAAGGTATAATTCTAATGACGATGCTATAGAAACCATCTAAACCATTTAAGCAGTTCAACAAGTTAGACTTTTTATTGCATAATCGGCTTTTAAAGCCAAAATGACAGGATTTTTCACCACTACAATTCACATAACACATGATGAACTTCACTACATACATAGAAGTGAAAGATAATCTGGTTACTAGTAACAATTGATAATCTGGTTACTAGTAACAACTAGTCAAATTCCATAGAAAATTCTACTATAAAAAAAAATAAATCACTGAATTACTTTTCATCTTTTGACTGTTTCTTCTTGTCTACCTGACTCTTCTTGCTGCCTACTGATGTAGCGTTTTGTATGATACCGAAATCCTTAGCTATTTTCTTTCGATGTTCTCTTTCTCTCAACCGCTGACGATATAGATCAACTTGCAGAAGCTTAAATGCTGCAAAAGACATATATATATATATATAAATATACATAAAATATATACCTAAAATATATGATATATATCAAATCGATATTAGCATCTTGATATTTTCAGAGTACCTATAAAATCTCCCATGACTAAATTACCAAAAACAAAATCCAAACACGATTACAATTACAAACTCTAGGTGCTCCTATTGTGGGCTTTATTAAGAAGCTTAGGTGTTGCTATTTTGGGGTTTAGTTAAAATTTTAGATGTCCCCATTCTGGGATTTAATATCAAACTTTAGGTATTCCAATTTGGGACTTTCTTGATTTATGCCGGATATTTGTCACCATTTAAAATATCGCTGTTACCATCAATATTGCAAATGATTGTAGATGACACTATGACACCTACCTATGTCAATATCTTCGTCTTCGTAATCCCAAGACAAACTGCTGACGACTGACTCTGCATCATCCTCATACTCCTACATCGTCAACATCATCATCATAAACAACATCATTAGAATACAAAAATTGAACTAAGAATTTGGAGTAAGAACTCACACTTACATGGCCTAAAGAACATTATGATTTTTATGCCAAATGAGCACACCAGTTTTACTTTGTTTCTTAATGTCAAACGATAGAATACAAAATAAATACTAATCATACAGGAAAAGATCTACAACCCAGTTGTAACATATATTTCTAATGAAAAAGTTAAGGAACAACAAACAGTCAGTACTGTACATTTATACATTACTCCAACTGTAGATTGCGTTGTATTTACATAACTTTTTATGTGGAAATTTTATTACCAATCAATTGACCTGATCTGTAATTATTCTGATGTGGGCAAATAACTAACGTTTTCAAAGTCATCCCTGAGTGGCATGTATCCGAGTTCCTGCTGCTCTTGGATCGACAGATCCAATAAGACACTAGAAGATGCCGAGGTCACTTCTGCTTAAGTAGAACACATTGTTACATGCAGTACATCTTACAGTGGACTCTACATAGATGGCGCCACCAGTACGTTAATACGCACAAGCAGTGCTCTCTAGAATGCACACTATGAAAGCCCAGATAGAAACAAAATTACAAACACAAACAAATATACATATACATTTCATATATATATTACATTACATACACATATACATACATCCAGATACTTCCATCCATACATGTACATACATACTTATATACAATATTATACATACACACATACACTGAGACATGAACTGTCCAATGCCTATCGTCTCTGCCTTTCCAACACTAAGAGGAAAGATAGGGGACAGGAAGACCTTTGGGAGGCCTATAGGAAGAGAATTGCAATAGTTAATGCTAGGAACAGACAAATGCATGAACTATTGAAGTCAGGTAGGTGGATGAGGAGATAGATCTAAGAATGGCCCTGAGAGACCAGATTTGAAATTAGGAAAAGTGTGTGAGGTTAGGGATCTGCTTAGATCAAGTAAAAAGGGCTGTCCAAATATATTTGCAACCTATACTTATCATTTAAGGTGTTAGCATCAATGCTTTATAGTGATATTTCAAGCCACTTCAGAAAACAGAATGACTCTGAAGCTTTATTGGCTGCTTAAAGTTACAAAGAGTAAAAAAGGCAGACAATCTGATAAAAAGTGAAGCTTTTTCAACATCAGTTGAGGCACAAAGAGAAAGAGTGAGAGAGAACTCCATAGCACTCAATTGAACTGATGCCCAACCTGAGAAGAATTAGTTCAATACAAAAGTCTCATCAACTCCTCCTGTAAACGTTTATAAAAAAAGGTTAAATAACCTTTTTCAGTTGATGTGTGCTCTGTGACCTTCTTCAGAGTTGATTCACATGGAATAGTTGCTGAATAAACAACATGAACACTGAATATGCAATCATCACCCATGCAGCACTTCAAATTGCTAGGCTCAAGCTTATCAGGGTATGTCATCCAGCTATTACCCTGTAATTATTAGGCAAAAGGACCCTCAGCTACAGGACTAAGCCACTGAAGACAATCATCATCAGAGCAGTTGTAATCAAATAAGAAACTGTCTACCTCACTTTACCTTGTTTTATCCACCTTAATGATGACGATGTTGAGTTCTCTGTTCAAATGAAGGTCTATTGGCCTTTATGCCACCCGGGGATGGGATAGTTTCCCATTGTTTTAATCAAAGAAAATAAATTGTGGGTGAGCAACTTGTCCGAGGTTGCTACACAAAAAGTTCCATCAACTCAGATGTTCACATAAACTTCGAACTTGGGTCTTAGAAACTAATTTGTGATTAAAGTACCATTTTATATAACTAAGACCCATTTCAATCACTACTGTCTCTGTTACAATTAGAAAGGGGCAAGGCTGCATAGATGAAGTGATGAACACAGAAAGTGATGTGCTGAGTAAGAAAGCACCACTAATAAGATAATTAAGCAGCTCTGATTTCTTACCTTTGCCAATATTTCCATTGATGAAATACGTATTGAAATGATCCTGGCATTCTGAAAAATACAATACAATGTATAACTACAGTCAGTTTCAGTGCAACATGGCTTAATAATTTTCATACATTTCTGAATCAAACACAAGATGACTCGTGCCTGATAAAAATCTAAAAATCACAGCAAAAAACTCAGAAAAATTATAACAAGGCCCAAAGTGACTGCAATCTTTTGCTGATGAGTCAGTATTTTTTATCAGCAAGCATTTGTGTAGGAATTATCTACTAAGTCACACTGATAAATCAGTGAGTTGTTACACTTTGTGTTTGGCTAGTAGGTGTTTTCTGTTTTATGATGTATATGGGTTATCTTGATGACTTATTTGTGATTTGTTCAGGAATTTATGTTTTTTCTCGAGTTAGTGCCAAGCAACAAATCATGCAAGTCAAAAGTTCATATAAGTCTGATTGATACACGACTACAAAGATTGTTGACAAACGATAAATAAAGGAATAGTCAAGATAGACCTACAGTGGTACAACCATATCTATCGCGGCAAATATTTTTAATAATGCTTATATAAGTATCAATCACCAAATATAAAATTATGTTAGTATCACAAGCGATTAACTTCTAACCTCCAATCAAAGCAATTAAAGATGCATCACTAGTGTAGGCAGATATATTTAACCTCTAATATAAAAACCCATAACTATCAACGATAGTTGTAATCATACCTTCAGCAGTCCTCGTCTTCAAAAATTCTGAAACATCTTCCCTAAAAATGAATAATCGTCTCGACATACTAAACATAGTCTACTTACTAATAAAATGTAAGGACATGAAATAAGATATTAGCCAAATCTAGTAGGTTCCCATACATTGGAATTCCACGAGTAAGCACTAACAGTAGTTTGACAACATCATAATCTCAGAAACAACCAAGTTGTCATTCAGCAAACAATTAAGTAAAGCATAAGGTGATACTGTTTTTTCTCATAGGTAGGTGAAGACGTGATACTGGAAAATATAGCCAAAGAAACAAGAATTTCTTAATTTACTAATAAAAAACATTGTAAGGAAAGGAAAGGTGACGTAGCCTTAATTTAAAAAATAGGCAAAGTCAGAGCAATGAAATTGACTGGCAATGACACATATTATACTCATTTAGTAATAGGTAATTAATGAAAAGGTAAGAAAATTGGACTGTCACTAATTGAGATCCATCATCTAAGACAAAACTACAGACAAACTGTAATGTAAAAATTAATCTTAGACCGTTTTTTTAAAATAAAAAATGCATCGCTTACAAGCTTCCAACTTCATGTTGTACATCACATGCTATAAAAGCCAACCTCAACATTAACAATCGGACACTACACTGCTCAAGACGAATATAAAAACAGATACAAGTAAGTAAGTAACAGGAGGTATTCAGGGTCATTCTGTGTCAAATCAACAGATGCCTCCCGCACGACCATCTCAGATTTTTTAATCCAAATCTGAGATGGTTGTGTGAGGAACTTTTTAAAAGTCTGCCGATTTGACATGGAATGACCCGTCATCTAACCAGTTCCCAATGCTATATTGCTCCACTGCATCCAGTAATGCCTCTTCTTCAAATCCAGCCCATGGCGAACGATTACTAAACACTGCGATCGAACTGTCATTCTGAGAAAATAACAAACACCATATCAAAGCCACACTAACAGATCTTATGCATTCATCCATTTCATAGTGATCTGCACATTATTTTAATATGCAAGTAGCCAGCACACACTGTGTCTCTTCAAGAAAACTCATTGAAACATGATCGAATAGAATGGTTTTCAACTGCTGGCAAAATAGAGAAACAGATAGAGGTAGCTTATGTTACAGGTTGCATGGAAATCTATTCTACAATGAAAAGCCTATCAGAGCAAAGCCTCCATGTTGCACTGCTAAGGGCACAGGATAGAGGGAAAACCAGATCACCCTGCATTCCAGAGCAGAAGTGCGACCAGGTATTATGCATTGAAGGGTTCCTAACATGTGCTATGATCATAAAGTCCAGTTACGAGTGTACATATATGCATGCATGACGCTTCAGGTTTGAATTAATAATCCCGGGGACAAAGAAATACAGAGCGCCTAAGATAGAATGAAGTACATTGAACAGAAAGTTGTGTGTCATCAGCTTAAACTCAACACATTTTGCCATTTTTGTGTCACTACACCATAAATAGGGGTGCAACTTGTCTCTGGAAATAATAGAATATAAGCACCAAGATAAAATTACAATCCGCTTGGATTTCTCTGTCGGCCCTAACTAACTTTAGATGTGTAAGAAAACATGTGCAGAGTCAATCAACATACATCTATCTGATATCCATGTTCTGCTTTGTGAGATCCAGCCTCAACTCCACAGGAAAAGCACTAACATAAAAACAATCAAATATATACATTCAAAATAATTTACCAACAAAATCCAAAATCTAATGCTATATAATTTATCATCTAACACATACCCATCTATATACAAATATATACATAAATGGGCATCACAAAGTGAAAGGCACAAAATGTACACACATAGGGGCTGACACAAAATTTGCATACACAGTGATTGCCTACTAAGCTTAGTCAAAAAAACCACACAAAACTCTTAGATATCAATACATTATGTCCATGTAGGCAGACATAGTACTCTCTTTCTTTCAACAGACAGTCCAGTTCAAATAGGATTTGTTGGTGTCTAACTAACTTGCTCTGACTAGCCTAGCCTAGTTAGTTGATCTTCGATGCCGATGCACAGCGCTACATCTGACCATCTGATTCTTAAATTCTAAGACTATCTACATACAGAATAGTTTCTGATGACAGGGTTACTCTGAGGAGCTTCTCCTGAAGTGGCACTATATAAATTCAAGATTTTAATTACTCAGTGAATGTTCTAAATTGTTGGCATTTGCTATTTGCTTTCAACCTGTTGGCTCTTTGACCAGACAGGTCTCAACTCATCCTCTTCAATATATTCACACAGTGGACTCAAGACTTACGTATAATTAAATCACTGCAACTGAGCACATATAAAAGCTTGGTGGATGCAGGCAGTCCTGGATTGGCACTGGCCTTTGGTCAAGAAATGGTTCTGCTTCTGCCACCAATTCTATAGCTGGAGATATGTGTCTTTCCTGTAAATATCTGGTAGTTAGGGAACAACAGCTTCAACCTACAAGGGACTGCTGGACAGCCATGTAATGCATAATTTGGTGGCTGCTATTTCTTGTCCACTATGTGGCATAGTCAATGGCGGCGCTACACCAGAGCAAATGCACTAGTAAAAATGTCCCTGCCACTAACCGCCAGATTCCAATACTCTTGTTCCACACTGCACACCTGTAGGAGGCTAGTTTTAACTGCATGCACTCCCCTTCATCAGTCTAATTCTTCCCTAAACGATATTCACTATATTCACGTTGCACTTGTAATCTGCCACTCTTTGATTGGGCTCTCCATATCGGCATCTTTCCAGTTATACCTGCTCCATCAGAGCATACATTCAGTTGTCTCAAACTAGTTAAGACACATTTGAGAATTACAAAGCTAGATAAAAGATTTTCAAATAGGCCTATAGCAGATTTGTCTATGCATACTGCCAGAGCCTGTTGGATTCTGACAACGTTTTGGACAAATTTGAAGCTGTGTATTTATATTGCCGCAAACAGCTAACAATATAAGTCCTAACTACGCTAACTGTAACTGTTGTCGCTTGTCTGCTTATAAATTATATGACACGACTTACTTGAGCATTGGTATAAAGAATACTTGAATCCGGGGCTCTACATCTTACACATTTTTGGCTAGCTTATGTGGGCAGGAGGCTTGGTTGTTTTGGTGAGCTTATGTGGTCACCAAAATTGTAAGATCATGATTAACTGTTATTATTATTTATTGTTATAGCTACAAATCGCCCTGCACTGATTACAAACATGGCTATGTCCTGTTTACCAAGAGTCTGGCATCACCACTGGGCACAGTCAGATATTCGGATGGCATTATCTATCAGCTCTAAGTGAGTCACAGTGATTTGAATATGCACATGTGAGAATTCCCCATTACTTGTCCAAGCAATGTTTACTGACTGAGCATATAGGCCAGCATAGACCTTGCTTCTAAGCAATTCATTTTGAGGCAGTGCTATACAAACTTTCTTTTTATGAGTACAGTTACAAACAGTTCTAAAAGATCCTTCATTTATTCTTGGCATGCCGAGTACAACACTATGCAAATCTAACAAACACTATTCAGCCATTTAATTTCTAGTAGTATGCAAAGCTGACTTGCCTGTAGACAGAGATAAAATTCTGGGCACTTTGCGCACTTGATTGCAAATCCTCTTATTGGAAGCTGACAGTAAGTGCACTGGTGCTGTTCCATGTGTGGTTATTCGAACCAGCCTGAGTTTGAGGAATTGGAATATTATTATATAGCGCAATCAAACTCGTTAAACTTCTTTCGGCAGTTTATTAATATCTGCACAAAACAGCTCTTAATAAACACTCGCAAGGAGATGGATCTTGACAACTGTTCACGTCAGGCTTTAATGCAGCGCCAGCTTTCTCGACTAAACCATGCCACAGTCTCGTTGATTGCTTGTTAGCAATAAACAAAACTAAAATACTAAATATTTTGTATCCATTTTCTCTCTAAAACTAACTTGTAAAACTAAAACTAAATTGGAATAAATTTTGTTTGAAGTATATTAGACAACCATTGATGTATGAAAATTTCAATAACAAAGATTCTAAAACTTGATCATCTTGTTTTGTGAATTATATTGCGCGATTTCTATTATCATTATTGAATAAAACACCAGTTGGCACACCGCAGACCATGAATGAACATATGGCTCTTTTTCGATAGTCAAATACGCATCCTAGAATTTGCAACTTTTGTTTTCCAATGGTTAGAAGGTGTAGGCAAATAAGTATAAGCACGGTTGAGACACATAATTATAACAAGTCATCTTTTCTTTCTAATTACAATGTTACAACTAAATTGATTAATTTTGGTCTAAAAATAACGAAGAAATAGTTTTTAAAGTCTAAACTCAAAACTCATTTATTTTCTGTGTACTATGAGTAATGAATCGTTTTGCAACGCGTCCTTTAAGTTAGGCTCTGTTTTATTAAGGCGCGCTATAGATGAAAGTTGCATTGTATTATTGTAAAAGTTGCGGCATTATAGCACTTGCTAATGAATCCAATTCTTAATCGACTTTAGCTTGTACTAGAAATACCGTAGTGCATCCAACATATCAGGAAATAGTGTGATCCCAGGGTCACCGTAAGATTAACTAGTTCGCCATAAGAAAACCGTAATATTTATTATGGGAATGTTCTTGCAAGTACAATGCTTTTAGACTGGGTGATGGAGAAAGGTGGATACGGATATATGAAAGAAGAGGCTCAACACAGGGAGGAGTGGCGTCATTGGACATATGAACATGCCTGAAGGCAGAGAACCAAAAGAAGAAGTTCTTGTTGGAACTCAATTATTGTTTTACAACATTATGCTTCCTTGCTTGCACGATAAAAAATAAATTTATCTGAACGGTCTGCGAATTGTCCCGCCACCTATTGAAAGACAAGGACAGCAAGAGGGGAAGTTAAATACATGTGGAGCCGAGTGTGGGATGGTTTCTGTGGTTGTTTTGACGTGAATTTTTAAAGATTGTTGCCTATGTGATGGGGTACATGTGTTGTCGAATGACTTGGCGAACAAAATGTGCTCAATTTTTGATTACTTTGAGGCGATCATCCACGAATACGTTTGGTATTCACAGTTTCACGGACACTTTGAACTTACCACAGACTGACTTTCCTCTGTCCATGAAAAATGGGATCGTGCCAGCAAGGGAGCTCAAAATTCAAGAGGCAAGCTAGTGGTTTAAAAGTTGTGTGAATATATGGATGCTCGCTTTCATTAATTATATTTGTATACAAGTATATATGTGTGTTTTGTAATGCACGCACTTGTGTATATACTGTGTATGTAAATGATATAAGTTTTAAAATTGTAAATGGAAATGTGCATGGAATCATTGTAAGATGGACTCAAAGTAATAGCCTGAGCAGCATTCAATAGATCTTAGAACAGAAAGTTCATAATGTATCATATAGCGCTCACACTGCCGTGGTTGGGTTGGAACGACTCCCAAGTAGGTTCTTTGAAGGGGTGATATATAAAATTTCTGAAAGGAAGATGAATGTTAAGTTATTGAAACGTCACGAGTGACAGATCTAGGTTAAATTCTGGAAATTGCCAGTGGTGGGATCCCGCACCCATGCACAACCAATTGATTTGCTTTCAGAGAACTTTGCATTTGATGCATGTTTAGAGTTTCAGGACTGATGCATTGAGAACAACGTTGTAGTTACTTTGTAGAGTAAAGTAACAGCTTATTTCTTCTCAGCATTGCCTTCTGTCAACTCTCAAATGTCCACCCAACCAAAACCACCATCATCACCTATTATTACCATTCAGACTAGTGTGGCTATTGTGAACTTGACTCGATAGCATCGATGAATGAGCTGGTCTTCCTAATGTGGCTTTTGATCTAAGATTTGTTTGCAACCTATAATTTTGTCCTTTGGGGTGTTAGCTTCACTGCTTTAGAGCTGCATTTCATACAGAATAACTTGGGGTTTTATATCTATAAACTGTATTATTTTACACTTTTGGTAATGCATCTGCATACATCTGTTTATGATATCACTTATTTTTCTTGTCATATTTGTTAAGAAATGTAAATTCGAAGACCTTTATCGCTGGCAGTGGCAGCAGAGAAGTAATGAGAAAGTGTTTGTACTTCATGATGGGCCACCATATGCGAATGGAGAGCCACATGTTGGCCATGCAATGAACAAGGTCAGTTGTCAGAAATTGTGTGCTTCGCTTCTCTCTGCCGTAAAAGACAGTACACCGAGTAAATACTTTGGGATCACAATTTTACTACAGCTCTATAGTTTTTTTGAGCATAATTGAAGACCAAAGTCTTCAATCTATTCTATTTTGATTCTACTTCTGCGCCACAACCACCATCATCACCGTGACACCATGCTGTTTTATAAATGCAGTGACACTGCACTTTTTTTATGGTGTTACTAGACGTTTGTACCCTGCTTCGTGCATTATCTCTACCCTAATGTATCGTTCCAGCTGGATTTACATAGTTAGCCACGCCTTCGGATGACATTTGGCTGTTACTCACCAGTTTTGCAGTTGTGTAAAATATATTTTTGCTCCTGGTGAATGGACACACTGCAGTGGGACTCACGCAGAATTTGTAGCAGAATTTAATGTAAATTTCAAGTGTCTGTATCTCAGAATTTAAGCTGAAAATAGCTTCATTGACAGAGATTTATATCTACTAACAAACTTTCAGACATATGTTAAGATTTGTCTACAGCAATTGCTATTATTGTTGTTGCAATTGATTTCAGATTTTGAAGGATGTAACAAATCGATATAAACTTCTTTGTGGTTATCGAGTTCATTACGTGCCTGGTTGGGACTGTCATGGACTGCCAATCGAGCAGAAGGCTTTGGCAGCCTCGAAGGTGGATTTCAAAACCCTCAAGCCACTGGACATCAGAGCTAAGGGTGTGTGCTGGCTCTTATATAGATCTATAGAATTTATTTTACTCTACTGTCACAGGGTGTTCTTTGTGGTTTGTTGATTTCTTCCCTATATTGTAAATGTATAGGGTGGTGGTGACATTTTTAGTCCTCTAATCTTTGTACTACTGCCAATAATAATAATAATAGTTTAAAAGAATCAGTATCGATTGTGTAGTGGTTAGTATGCTTGACGCCTTTACTGACGCCTTCAGAAGGAAGCAATAATCCACCAATGGTGTTTAAAATCAACTCAGAATGGCTGTTTATTATTATTTGTTTTCTTTTGTTTCATGTAATTATTTATAATTGTAGATAGTAATTAAATTTTCTTTGTTTTTTTTTTACCAACAGCCAAGGTGTTTGCGGAATCCGCTGTCCAGAAGCAAATGTCTGCTTTTAAACGTTGGGCCGTCATGGCTGACTGGGTGGATGGCTGCTATTACACAACTGACAAACGGTATGAGACTCATCAACTGGAAACATTCTTCAGAATGTATGAAAAAGTAAGCACTTGCAGTGATTAGTATTTACATCCAAGAGCTTTGCCTGCGTGGGTCCCATCTGTTGAAACAGCCTCCCGCTTTCTCTTCGGAAGTAGCTGCCCACTCTCTCTCCTCTGCTGCCTTTTGGAAGCGCCAGAAGACTTTTCTTTTCTCTGTTTAGCTTTGTTTAGTTTTGTGTTGAGTCATGAGCGCCTCTGATTCGATTCGTGCTATATAAGTGCTCCATTACATTACATTGCATTACATATGTCCTATTGATGTAATTGGTGCTGTTCTCCAGTGCTCATTTCACTGGACCGTAAGATGGTAGACATGACTGGAATATTCTTTTGCATTACCATACAAGGCTGATGTTAATGACACAGATTTGTGCCTTTGCGTAAATCTGCATAGTTAACTGATTTACAATATTTTGGTTTGTACATGGATGTTTCGTAATATAAGGAGGATTGCCAGTAAGTGGGGCTGATGTCAACAATGAGTCACCAAATCAACAAATTTAATGTGATGTCATCTGTAGTTTGGGCTTACCATATAAACTTATATAAAAAAAGCGTGTTTGACATTCTAGTAACAATGCCCGTAGCAAACAGAAACTAAGCACTGACATGTTTTAACACTTAGCTAGCTGCTTATCACCTTCCTAGGTCAGTATAAGAGGGCATTTGAGGGGCATTTAAGCTACCATGTTAATTTTGAACTGTTGATTGTCATGTTACTCTGTTACTTCTCTGCTTGTCCGTTCAATTTGAGCAAAGGTGCTTTTGATATTTAGGGCTATGTCTACCAAGATTATATGCCCGTTTTTTGGTCACCATCATCAAGGTATTCTTTAATTGAATTTAAATAACACTTGCAATATTAGTTTTGAGATAAACTTGCTGAATTTGCTGAATATATAATATGTTAAAATTTTAACAGTGACAGGATTCTTAAGTTGAGTCTACCATTGTGATACTCTTGATTAAAAGTATTTTGCTGTTTGGTGTGAATACCTTTATTGCATGCTATTATAGTGATAAAATCTTCAGCTTAGAATCAGCTTATTAATTTTTCTAAATAGCATGTACATAGTTCAGTATCACCCAAACACGAGACAGTGTAATAATTGGTTGAATATAATTTCAAAGGCAAGCTTTATAAGGTTTTCTATACTTTGATATTTTTTTGATGGTGCACATCACTTGTCAATTAACAGTGTCAAGATTTGTTCAATTACCTGTTGTCTTGTGAAGATATTGTTCTGCTTGATTCCATGATCTCTAACTTAAGATGATTGGTATGACCATTTCAAGTATTCGTAATTGATGTTCTTTGTCTGACCGCAGAACTGCTTTGGCTGAAGCGGAAATTGAGTACAATGACAATTATAAGAGCGTGGCAGTGTTTGTAAAGTATCCCTTGAAGCAAATACCCGAGGCATTGGCGTCTACAGGTTGGTTTCAGTTTATCTCAGAACCCTAATATTGCATTAGTAAATTGCTGCTGTTAAATGTGCACTCTCATTCTTGTTAGAATTTGTTCGGTTTAAAATTTTCATTGCATACATCATTGTTCGGAAATCCTTAATTATATTTCTCTCATCCAATCTAATGATTTCTATCAGAATGCCAAAACAAAAAATGATGGTACACGTCTAGGTAGGAGGTTCCAATTCAGACAAGAATTCCACATTACCTGTGGCTTTTGCCTATTTATTTTATAGTTTCTGGCACAGTGCCATATGTTGTAATATGGACAACAACGCCTTGGACCCTTCCTCTCAACCGAGCTATCTGCTATGGTCGAAATTTAAGGTAGGATAATATGTTCTTTTGTTATTTAACTTGTTTTTAGTTTATCTTTAATTGATTTTGATTTTCCAATGATCTGTATGTATTCAAGAATAAATCTAGAACAACACTTATGTGTCTCTCTGTGAAGCTATCATGTTGTTCAAAATTTCCATGTTTATGCTAGTTTTAATAATGTTATTTAAGGTTTTTGCTTCATGTGTGTGTGGAGCATTTACTTTGTATAAACTTTTGAATATTTTTTTATGTTGCTGTAGCAAAATGCTTTTTCTGTGCTCATGACTGATCTTGTGCAGAGTTGGATGCAAACGTGATGTCCATTTTGTGAGAATCTGGCAGAAGTATTGTATTATTTAATTGTAGTTACTGTTTTATCAAAGACGAGTCAAATAATTCCTACTTGGTATCGGCTGAATTTAAAGATAGACTGTCCCAGATTCTTGGTCAGCGTCTTAATGTTCTATCCACATTCGAAGGTAACCTTGATTCATGTCTTTATTCATATTCAATGGTTAACTTCTAAACTTCCATAGATTTCTTCTTAATTTGATCGCAATGGTGCTACATTATGGGCATCTGTTTCTAAGCTTTTAGATGTGCACACTTTTAGCGCACTTTTAGCAGTGCACAAACATTTATCCTGTTATATAAATGACCGATTAATTAGGTTGGTGAATATGCTGTGATTTACAAGCATGTAAGAATAACATCGAAATAGAAATATAACATTGGAACACAAAGATTTGAATTTACAGAGGTGAATGAGATTGTTAATGCACAGATATAGATATGCAGAGAGGGAAGATTGAAAGCATATTGGGGTTTGCTGCCAGGCAGGGCTTCTAATCTACAAAAGCACCTTGCCTGTATGAAACAACTACAGGTAGACATGGCATAAAAAGCATGTGAACATGATGGACTCAGTCATCAACAGAAGGGGGCAAGATGTGTCGCAGTCCGATGCTACATAGCCGTAATCATTTGTGCTCACAGTAGACGGTGTATGTAAAACAACCTAGAAGTAGGTAATGGCAACTGACGATATATATATATATATGTTTACTGACAATATATATATATATATTTACTGACAATATATATATATATATATATATATATTTACTGACAATATATATATATATATATATATATATTTACTGACAATATATATACTGACAATATTTATTTTAAGGATCTGCTTTAAGTGGTACGACCTACTCCAGTTCGACTGCTGATGGCGATGGGTTGCCGCTTCTTGATGCCAACCATGTAACGTCTGCTAAGGGAACTGGTCTTGTACACACTGCTCCAGCTCATGGTGTTGAAGATTTCCAAGTTGCTATGAAGCATGGATTACCACTTGTAAGTTACTTGCCACTGTTGTGTTTGAACGATGCTTTGCAAATCCTTTTTCACATTCAGTCCTAATTGTTGTTTTGTTCGCTTTGCTCGAACTTTGGCTTCTCTGTCTCCTCAGCAAATGGAAATAATTGACCATGGCATGAACTTCGGTTACTTTAATTCTTTAACGGTGAGCCACATTGGTTTTCCCATACATTTCAGTGCACGTTCGACGTTATAGGGTTAAAGCAACTTGCTGAGAACTGATAAGTTCTTTTGTAGGGGTACATGTATTTGGCAGGAAGAGCTTCAACTGCTGTGCATATTCCACCTCAAATTGCAGTCAGTTGGATAGGACAATCGACAGAAATGGTCGCTTAACGTATTCAGACTGTTGGTGTATAATAGCTTTTCTTATGCTCTAATCAATGGAATATTGATGCTTGGAGAATAGGAGATTGATGCTTTAGGAGAATTTCTCAGTGATGCTGTAAAATCATCTATCCATCAATCTCCTCCACTGCCATGCACAATTCTTTGGACTGAGAACTTGATGAGCCAAGCTCTTTCTAAGAGAAGTTGCATTGTTGTTTTCCGGTTCTATAGGAATGCTTTGTTGATGAAGATGGGCGTTATATGGATGGCGCTGGAAGTCATCTCAAGGGAAAGCATGTTCTCTTGGACGGTACAGATACAGGTAACTGCTGCTGCTGTCTTCAGTTGCCATGTAAAAATACTCTTTATATGGATAACTGATTTTTTTACAGTACATTTGTAATAATAATAATAATGAGACAATTTGTATAGCCAAGGCCAAAGGAAAGGCATTTTTATATGAGTTCTTCAAATCAATGACAGTCTTGAGCCGTGATTAATATGACTCCTGAGGTGGTGTATTTTTAGCATAGTCTGGAAGACAGTTCTATGCAGTGGATCCTTCTAAGTTGTTAAACCTTGTAAAAGACTGTTGGACTTGTAGTAGATTTTTTAACGAGTGTCATAATCTACTGCCGTCAAGTAGATGACAATGCCATAGGGTGGAGCACCACAAGAACTTAGACTTCCATGGATTGAGTTCAAGGTGATTTGTTATTCTTATTACAGAATTGTGATAGTTAATGTAAGCAATATAATTATCGTAGTGACCGACAGTATAGGAAACTTGTTTGATAAGGTTAGTGCCATATATGCACTTGGTTCATATATCCCAATTTTTTAAGGTTTAATTGTAGAGTTCATGTCTAAAGCACTCTAGAAGTAGCTTGCTACCTACGGCGCTATATAAATGGTCGTAATTACAATTACCTATGGTTATGATGTTTACTGAATGGATGTCTGTTATGTGATGGTGTCTAGTACTGGAACAAATGTCTGGTCAGATCCTTCACCAGGAGGGGTTCGTTCATAGCTATCCACACGATTGGCGCAGCAAACAGCCATTGATAATACGTGCCAGTCAGCAGTGGTTCATAGACACAAATCGACTGCGAGATAAAAGTCTGGTAAGTTGCGACAGCTGAGAGACCTTGTGTACTTCATTCTATCCTTCCCTATTCTGTATGCTATGATTTGTTTGCCTCACATGGTGTGAATTTCCAGTTAGAATATCCAGAGCACAACTTGTGTACTGTAGTACAACTTGATTTATAAAATGATGTGATATTCAAAATATCTTAATGGCATGTGCAGCCAAAAGTCTTCACCAAATGTAGTGGTTTTCAATTTGCTGACTGCTGGGAAGTTTCTAGGTGTAAATAAAAGAGGTTTGAGCGCCTCATAAAAGCACTCCAATAAGTATTATTGCAGAGTTTTTCTAGGTAAAATAAATACAAATGGCTCTGAAGTGTTCATAAATCAATTCAGAATGGCTGTATAACTGAATTTTAAATTCATTCATTCCAGAAATTTATATAACACATCGTCAAGATATTTACTCAGAGGTGCCCTGTCATGCTATGACATAAAATGTCTTTGTCCTTAGGAATGCCTGAACTCTGTGAATATTGTTCCAAAATTCTCAAGTTCAGGAATGCTGTCGCAGTTGAACCTGCGTAGCTACTGGTGCATATCTCGACAGCGTGTCTGGGGTGTACCGATCCCTGTCTTCTACGAAAAATCTACTAAGAAACCACTGCTAACCAGGTTACTAATTATTTTACATGCACCATAACTTTGATAGATATATATTTTTGTATTTTATGCCTAGCATTAATTTATTTACTGTGGCTATTCATTTTCATCAGGTTTTTTCATCATATACATATGGGGAGCTCATATCCTACACAAAATCTTTTCAAATGACTATACTCTTTATGGTTCTTTACAGTGTGCTTTGTTATAGTTTGTGTCATCATTTAAACTGTCTTCAGTTGTGATGTGAGAATTTTGACAACACAGCTGTGCAGAATCACATGATCACTGGTTTGTGTCGCAAACAGTCTGCATGTGTTTGAAACTATTTTCTGTCTTTAACAATTGTTGGTAGCAGTGGACATGTCATTAATTTTTTTAAGCATTGTTGACCTGCAGGTGACATCAAAATTAGTCAAGCAAGCTTTGAGAGGTCCCTAATTGTTATTTTATTTGGTTTTGAAACATCTGACTAAATGTTGATGTAGGGACTCCATAGATCATCTGAAGAATTTGGTATCTGAGTTTGGTACAGACTGTTGGTGGACGTTACCGATGAGCAAACTGTTGCCAACTTCTGTTATCTGCAAAGTATGAGTTCTACTTGCTTGTTTTATTGATGTCTTTTTTGAAAGCAGAAACACTCTATGTAACATTATCATTTTTCTAAGCTAGTAGTGGGTTGTAAGCCACCAGTGGTGGTGTTTTATCATTTTATCATTATGGTAACATATCCTTTCTGTAACATTTGATCATGGAATGCATAATGAATCAAGGAAACTTTATATAGTAGCTCTTCAAGAAATCTGCTTTGAGGTGCTTGCTGCATTAACCTACATGATGTTAAATGTCATGGGAACGAATTCTGCAGCGTGAGTTAACTCATGTTCCACGCTAAAGGGACTAAGACAAGTGATTGTTTGTTTTGTTGTCAGAGTGGCTTTGGTTCATCAGCCGAATTTGAAAGACGAAATGACATTCTGGACATTTGGTTTGACAGCGGCGTATCATGGTCCACGGTTCTGCAAGGTACTTTGAATGTTCAGGAAATTTCATCAAATATACTTCACTAACTTCTAATTACATGACTACATCAAGAATATTGTTCATTTTAAATTGTAAACCCTAGATTTAGTTATGAAAATATATCTGTCTTGGCATTTATACGTGGGATTTTTAAAGAAACTGGCCAATTAATTAGCATCAGTTTATTGATTTCATTATTGTCAGTTGTCAATGGTTTCTAAAATCAGCTCACCCTGTGTACTGTTCATTTATAGAGCTGGGCTACATTCTTGGCCTGTTTGTGCTATTGTTGTCAGAGATGGCTAACAAATGGTCAGTTTTTGAGTGAATATTTTTACTTCTTTTGACCTTTGAACTTGTAATATATGCAAATGAGTTGTATCTTCTTTTTCAATGGGCAGAGACAGGAAATCAAGCGGATGTTTACCTGGAAGGATTGGATCAGTTCGGAGGATGGTTTCAGTCGTCACTTCTAACGAGTGTTGCTGTACAGGACAAGGCACCATACAGGTGGTTAGGCTTTCACATCAGCCACCCTTAACCAGCTGCATCTATGATCGCTTGGAATTATTTAATAGATAATTCATTGGAATTCATCATACTCTTAACCAATCCTTAGTCTTTGATCATAAACTCAAAATAACTACACAGCGCCGAAATAGGCGTATGGCGGCTTGGATTTAATTAATAATTGAATATTCAATTGAGTTCATTGTACTTGCAGCCAATCCTTAGTCTTTGATCATAAACTCAAAATAACTACACAGAGCCGAAATAAGCGTAGTTACGGGAATACAGTCATTACAGGGATAACTCAATATTTAAGACTGTAGCTGAGCTGTTAACTTACTATTGTAATTTTATCCTAATCTATGTAGATAAAATATTAATTTTCTGTTTTACTTGGGTTTTGCCTTTTCATAATAAGGAAACATCAGTTGATTTGTACTAAACAACTGTGTAGAAAGGACTTGATGAAGGGTCTTGCATCTCCATGTACAACAGGATTAACAGAGACCCACATTCTATGCTCACCAAAGCCTGTGCTTAGCCATTGACACAAAATAAAAAACTCTGAAATATGGAATGTATATTCTTTTGTCTAAATAATTCATTGAAATAAATACAGGAAAATATGCAACTTAAAAGGCTTAGCCAATTATATGCCAGTGTATATTTAAAAGTCTAACTATAGATTATGGTTAATATCAAGGTATCTCTGTGATGCTTAGCTAATGGTAAAGCAATGAGAAGATTAGTTTAACTTTTGGTTTCTGTCTGGATAGATAAATTTAAATTTTCAGAAGTGTATTTGCTAATTGTAGAATTAGGTGATACAGGACATAGTGGTTCTGAGATGTTCCTAAGTGCTATTGAATTCATGTAAATGTTGTTGTGCTCTTTTGTTCATTAAATCTTTAAAAAAACCGAGCATGTACTGGCAATACAGCTTGTGATTAAATAGTTAAGAGAAAGCAAGAATATTTACATACTAGTACATAGGAGAATCTTCAAATGGTTAGTCGCCATTTTACCAGTTATCACGCAGTATCTTTTATTTTGCTGTTTGACAAGTGTTTCTTTTTAATTAGGTCATTGGTTGTACATGGTTTTGTTTTGGATGAGGAAGGGAAGAAGATGTCAAAATCGATTGGTAATGTGGTTGATCCAGCTGTTGTCACTGATGGAGGAATGGTAAACATTCAACATTCAATGTACTGACAAATCATGACAGCATAATTTTGATTGCGAAAACTGGTGTATGGCGCCTCTTCAAGGTGACTACTCAGAGGTGCTCCCATCACCAGTGCTGCCAAGTAAAATCGTCTTAAAATTAGAGAGGAATGCCTGAGAAGAGGTTCTAGGAAGGGAGCAGAGTGCCAATGGGAGGTCATTCCAAATCGGGACCTGCCACTGAGAAGGCACGACACGATGGAGGTGGGAGCATGAGGAACATAGAGGAGACCTTGTTCAGCTGAGACTATTGTCTGTTCTGTTCTCAGCATTTTAATTAAAGGGAGAATGTATAACAAAACGAAACTTCATGTCATTGTTATGCCATTTGGTCTCCTCCTGATGCTTTTACGATATTTTATGTGTCTATCTGATTAGAATAAGAAGACAGACCCGGCATATGGCGTGGATGTTCTGAGGTTGTGGGTTGCCCATTCTGGAATCGACAGCACGGTTCACATTGGGCCAGGAATTCTGTCCAGTTGCAATGAGCGACTCTTTAAGGTATTGTAAAAAGTCTAATCATTTGAAAAGCTTTTTATGCAAGTTTTGCATTACTTTGCTACTTTTGTTTTGAAACTTTTGTCGTTTCAATTTTATTGCAGATTTGGAAGTTGCTGTAATAGCAAATTTTATGGTCTAATTGTATTATAGCATTTTTTTATGCAAACCTTTCAGAAACTGTGATTTTGGCACTTTTGAAAACGTATGTCAAGGTGATGCATAAATGTTGATCTATGTACAAATGTGTGAACAATTTTATATTAATCCAAATTACAGTGAAGTAACGGTCAACATAACTGGGACTTTCATTTATATTATATTTGATTGATGAAATCAAGCCCAACTCTTGGTAGTATGCTGATCAGAGCCTGCAGGGACAATGGATGCCCTTATCATAATGTAATAATCGATTTATTTATATTTAAAAAATAATTGTATTGAAGTAACAGATGAAAATTGGATGGAAATGCTAGTGTTTCTGCTGTGCTGCTTATAAGGCACTTTCTGGGCAGTTACAGACATTCATTTGAGTTATTAGACTAGCAATGAGAAGAAGAGATCAGGGCTTGATTTTCTTACAGTAGCTGTTTGATTTTAGATTCGTAAGGCTCTCCGATATCTCATGGGCAATTTGCATGACTTCACTTGGAAGAGCAATCGCGTGTCATCGTATCGTCAACTTCATCTCACCGATCAGTTTGCTCTGCACCTTCTCCACGAGTTTGTCGCTCAGGTCTATCCTCTACTCTATTATTTTTAGACTGCTGGTATGGGGTGCATGGTAGTCCAGTGTTGGACAGTTGACCCAGAGGTTGGGGTTTCAAATCCCTCACAGGGTAGAAATTTCAGCTATACTGAGTACCCTGACCGGTGGAAAGATCATATGGCGAGAGAGAGGACAGGACATCTGGCCTCATATGCCGAGGCTAAGCAGATGAAGTCGCTAACACTTCGAACCCAAAGATGCCTCTAGGGGACTGCTGTTCATCTTAGAATTTTTATTAGTTGTATAATTTCTCGTATTTTGAACTTCTTGAAATTTGATATCGCCGTTCTTCCAACATCTTTTGCTCAGAAGGGCAAAACAGTACCCCAGTATTTATTATTTATATACTGCTGCATTATTTAATCTTATTTAATGGCTTCAGCACCTTTGTCGTGATGTACAAGGCAAGGATTTGACAGCTTTTATGTAAGCCTTTAAAAATGTTATGTTATATTGTCCATGATTTCTTATGCTAATGTTGTATGAATGTTGTAGACAACTGATGCTTATGAAGCATTCAATTATTCCAGGGTAGTCAACTTGACTGACAGATTCATAACAAACCAAGTGTCTGGCTTTTATGCTCATGTAACAAAAGACAGGTGAGGCAAATTTTGCAGGTACGAATGGAAACTAACTTGTAAAAGCAATATTTAGGGTACTGTTTTGACACAGTGTAAATGAATAGTGGGAAGAAACTGTCATTCTGTGTGTTAGTGTTATAGTATGAGAAAGCGATGTCAGTTTACCAGTTACATCACTTTCTTAACAACTTATATTATGTTACATATTAAAACAATGATTATGTTACTGAAAATTGAAGTTTAATAAGATGACTTGTGAAACATATAAGTTTTCCAAGTTCCCCTAAACTATAAGTATAAATTCAACAAGAGAATGAATTTTTAAAATTAGATTATTAAATTATTAGATTAAATTATTAGATTAAAATTAGATTATTGCCAGTATACCGATCCTGTTTTCAAGAAGAACTTGAAGAGGAGGAGGGAGAGTTTGACTTCCAAGCAAAGGACCATAAGGAAGTTGTCCAAAGGGATGACATAGCTTTCTCAAACGATGTGCATGATTTTTTAAAGGAATTTTGATGAACTTGAAATGGCTTTTAAATGTAGAATGTACTGCGGTGATGGTGACGAAAGGAGTTCTTGTCAGACAGTTCAGTATTTACTGCTGGAGGCGATAATGAAGATCTGTGCGCCCATTCTGCCTCATCTCTCGGAGGAAGTCGTCCAGTTTCATCCACTCAACGCTGGTCAGGTTTTCTACAACTTTTTTTTGCAACTTTCCATTATTATTGGTTCTCTACTGTTGATGAGACTTCTGTAATAAATGTCCACGATTTAAAGAAGAAGCTGGATTTCATCTTTGCTAAACCTAGTTTATGGAGAAGGTTGCATTCCTACACTTTAATTCTGTTGGCAGTGGAAGACCTTCGGAGTTGGATTTTTGCCTTGTCTAGCATCCCGATAAAAAATGTTGTGGTTAGGTGTCGTTACATTGTAGTTGTATTTATAGACTTTTCTTGATGCGGTTCATTGTGTAACATTTTTCCAGTGTATGAAAGCGTCTTCAAGTCCGGATGGTTTGTTGCCGATTCCACGTGGCTTCAGCCAGTCCTAGCCGAGCAATTCGAGGCTGCGTTTGTGCTCAGAAATGCAGTCAACGGCCTTCTTGGGACCCAGAAACCAACTGATTTTGATCTTACCATTGCTTGTGATGAGCCACTCTTTGCCTGTCTTCATGCAAGTCTCATTCAGTCGAAATTTTCTTGTTTCAAGAGGTTTCAAAAGGCACTAGGAATACTTTGCACTTACATTATTTTCAGTGCTTCTAAAGTATAAACTTTTTGGTAAAATTTTACATTATTTCTGTGTGCTTAAAAAAAATGGTAAATTGTGATAAGGTCTTGAAAGGCAGACTTTTGTGTGGTTACTAATTGTTGTTTTAATTAGTACTCTGTCTTGTTAACTAGCATGTGAACTGTTGTGGACTGTTTAAGAAAATTGATTATAAAGTCTGTGGTTGGTTACAGATTTCTAGATATTTTGCCAACTGATGAGGCAGTGATTTTTCTTTATTTCTGCAGAAACGCTTGAATGCTGTCGGTTTTTTCATCTGCACTTCTTCAGCTTTTAATTGTGTTACTTTTGAAGGCGTTACAAGAGGAACACACTAGTTCTTATTCTGTGCTGTGTGAGATCTTCCAATCTCCAACTGTAGTTCTTGTCAATCAGTCTCAAGCCTCTGCCAACAGCGACGAAAAACATTTATCCATTGATGGCCTTCTGAAAATCAATGGTATGGAACTACTCCAAACAAAGTGATACTACCTCTGAAGTTGAGTCCTAGTTGTTGTGTGGTCCTTAACCACGGTTCTTACTTCCATATTCTGTACTGTGGTCCAGCAACTACAGTACAAATCGGTTCAGAGAAAGACAGGAAACCAAAGTGACTATTTTGCATTAACGGTTAGGCAGCAGCAAATGACACTTACATGTAGAAGTATTTTGGTTACATTATGCTGCTAACTGGAATTCATATTTCTAAGTTTATTCCATTTAAATGCAGTTGTAAATAGAATATAATTAATTATTTTACATGTGATGGGCCATAGTTAGTTTTCTTTTTCACCAATTAGAAAACATTGCAGTGTTTTCTGTTTATTACTGCACTGCTTTATTGTCTAGCAATACAATAAAACTGTAATTTGATAATGTCCTCCCAACAAAGTTTAAAGGTGCACAACATTGAAGCCAGCCAACCATTAGGAGCCACAGGTAGAATGTAACTGTCTTACTATGTATATATGTGTAATATATCTGATTTCTTAGATTTTAGACAATTTTTAAAATCACCCATTTATGGTTAGGGTTAGTTTTAGTGTAGGATTAGTGCAGGATTAGGGTTAGTTTTACAAATTGCTGAGGCATTTTACAAAATCCCTGGCTTCATACATTGACTCTAACACATATAATATATGTTACAGGTATCATGTTATGTGATGTGTTTATGTTTGCTGTTTAGATGGCAGTTTCTCAGAGGTCAAGTATCAGCTGGAGCTCAGTCCAACCAGAGGCCACCCCTGCCCTCGCTGTCGAAGGAAGACCTCAGAGTCTGATGACTGCCTTTGCACAAGATGCACTCGAGTCCTTCGTTCCGTATGATTGATTGATTGTAGGTCATGATCGATTGATCGTAGATCACTGGATATACACGAAAGCTATGAAATTTGCTATGCAATGTGCTTACAAAAGGGTCATCAGGTGCATGGACTCGATGGGTCAAAGGTCATGGCAAGTTGAATCTCTTTAGTAGATAGCAAGGTCAAGCGGACAGAATCTAGACTGGACAGTTGATGCCAGTCTAGTCATGACAATCACTGATGCAGCAAATTAGCAAAATTGTCTAACTAGGAAATCCACACAGTTTTATCTTACTATTATTCGACAATTTAATGACGTTTTCATGAATTGTTTTAACTTTTATGTTCAAGTGAAGCTGTGATTTGATAGCTATTCTTGGCTACACAGATAGGACATTCTTATAATTATGAAAATAATTAATTTAAAAACTTCTGATTATGAAAGAATTGTAGTTTATAATTATGAAAAGAATCAACAGTAAGAAAATCTCCCAAGGTTAAGTTGCAGAATTAACAGTAAAAAAATCTCCCAAGATTGCAATGTTCCAGTGTTCTAATAAGCAAGCAATACAGCATACTGGAGAAATCCTGTTTACTCTTTATACATTGACAACCCTTATCATTTGACTAAGCACCAATCAGTTGTGCTCAGCAATAGTGTGCAATTGAACTTTCTCAAGGTCCATACGCATGGAGGCTCGATCCCAAGGTAAGCGCTTGAACTATGCGGGGACATTGTCACATTAGAACACCAATAGTTAATCCTTTTTATGCTGAAGCAAGCAACGGCTTGTCCAGTTGGACTGGCCCAGTTGTCAACAATAGTTGCATAGGATGTGCCTCTATTAGAGTGCTTGTGGATCACAATTCGCCTCCTGAAGGTGGCTCACGTAAGAGATTTAGCTCTTGGACTAACAAGGGTCTCTCCATGTTGGATTGCTATTTGTGCAAATGATCAGAACATCCGGACGTCCTCCACAAAAGCGTCTGCTAAGGATGCAACAATTGTTAATTTACCATCCCTCTTTAGCCTTTTCCTTCAGTCTCCAGATCGAACTTTGCAAAGTATCTGCATACTCTGTCATTCTCTTTTAAAGATTGTGGGCGATACCATTCTGGATGGAATTGTAATCATGGAAACGGCTTGCAAGCCCACACCTTTTAATGGATGGATATTTACCATTTTCACTGCGCATCTATGGTACAAAATACTCGGAATTTAAGACGATTTCGCTAAACAGTATCGTCTGTTTCTATTTCATCGTAATAGCTGTCCGGTATTTCTTCGTAGACGTGCCTCTCTTTCGGAGGCTGAGGTATGTCATATGGTCGAATATGACCTGGCAGACCAATGTCGTTCAACCCATCCATGCTACCTCTGCTATTCGTTAACAGATTTACTAGTCTGTATTTCTCTTCGTCTGACATAGTTTCGAGTGTCTGAGCAATGATGTCGTCGGAGGCCATATCCTCTGTAGCTGGGGATGAAGGATGTGTAGCTGGCTGCCCCTGCCTCAGAGAGTTTGCTCTTGGAACATCTGGTTTTATGAACCTTTTTGTCTGATCACCAAGCTTTGGCTTGATGACCACCGTCGAGTCTTTTTGTCTATTTTTCCTCAGAGCAAGTACTATTACAATGACAATGACTATAAAAACAAGGGCTAAACCCAGTCCTATTGAACATCCCAGAATAACTGGTAGATTGCTTGATTCCGTTTTCTCGTTTGTTGTGCTAGCGCTTGTTGACGCACTAATAGTACCATCGACTGTATCTGCCTCTAAGGTTATAAAGTACGTGGTGGCAGGAGTTAGGCCCGTCAGAGTGGTGTTCCTTAGCTCTGGTGCAAGCGAAAGCATCGAGTCACTATCCCTACCTTTCACCCCATATCGAAGTCTCAGCATCGTAAACACTCTATTATCTGGTGAAATAGTCCACAGAACAGTCAGGCTGCTTGACGAGATGTTGACAATGTTCAGCACAATTGTTCCTATTGGCGAAATGGTTGTCTGGCCACCAAGGTCTTCGCAAGCCATTGCGGTTGGCGTGCAGTTGGCAAAGTCTGCTTCGGTTAGACTGTTGAATAGTCGACTGTCGAGGTTGGCGCACGTCCATCGCAACGAATTTATGAGTGCGATAGAGCTACCATTTTTCCTCAGTTGCTGAAGTCGGTCGTGAAGCCATTTCATGCTGCAGTCACACACCAGAGGATTATTATTCAACTGGAGCCTCAGAATATCGATTTTTGTGAACTGGTAGAAGACGCACTCGTCGAGCGTTGTTAGCTGATTCTTGTTGAGGTATAGCCTTACGAGACTGTTCTGTAGTCCTGCCAGTGACCGCTGTGTAATTGTGCTAATGTTGTTTTCATCTAAGTCTAGACTTTCCAACTGATTGATCAGCTGAAAGGTAAAGTCCGGAATGTTATTCAGTTGACAGTTGGACAGCCACAACGTTTGAAGGCCAGTGAGATTGTTGATAGATATCCACTGGGTCGTAGCAAGATTTGCAAAGCGCATGCTCAGAAGCTTGAGAGATGTTTGCTGTGCACTGAAACTGGTTCTGTCCAGCTGTAGTCCATTAGCACCATCAAGATACAGATCCTGGAGTTTGTTCAGGTCCATAAATGCATCTGGAGTGACCTCGGTTATGTAGTTGAAGCTGAGGTCCAGCAGGCGAAGAGAACTGGACATAGAACGATAGACTGACCGAGTGACCGTGGTTATCTTGTTCCTGGCAATTTTAAGCTCCTGTAGCGATTTCATATTTCCGAGAAGACTGTCGATACTTGATATTTGGTTATCGTTGACATCCAACAGGATCAGGGTCCGCAAGCGCTGCACCGACTGCATGCTTTCGCTGGTCAAATGACAGTATTGCATGGTGAGATTCTGAAGGCAACCCTCAAGACCACTGAATGCATCAGGGTGTACAGAAGCTAGAGAATTTCTGGATATATCAAGTACTTTAAGTTGAACTAGACTTGAGAATGAACTTCCTTTGATTGCTGTTATGCCGTTTAGCTTCACATGAAGCTCGGACAATTGCTTAAGTGTATTGATAGCTGCGACAGGTATTTCTGTGAACTGACTTGACGTCACATCAAGGTACAACAGATCACGCTGATCAGTGAAGTCTGCTTCACTGAGTTCCTGAAGACCACCCGCAGTTAAACCTATTGTCCCAAGGTTTGTCAGACCAGCAAGAGCCCCGGTTGGCAGACGTGGACGGCTGTAGCCAATCACTTCCAGCTGACCTAATTGCTTCAATGATTGTATTGCAGCCACAGGAAAATCTGCCTGCGGAGCTAACTCCAGGATCAGTTCCTTCAAGTCAGCTTCCAGTCCTTGAAATGCTTTGTCCGATACGTTCGCTATTGGATTTTCACTTAGCAACAGCCGCTTCAGTCTAAGAGTGTTGAATGCATTTGCGTCAATTCGTCCAATTTGGTTCCTCTGCAGCGTCAGCTCTTCGAACAGCCGATTGAGTTCTTGGTTCTGAAAGGTGGGAACGCGATCGAGGTTTTGATCTCGACAGTTGATGATCACACCATCTGGCTTTGCTTCACAATTACACACTTGTGTACCAACACAAGCGGCTTGACAGTCGTGCGGCATAAGATAGACGAAAATCGTGATGCAAAGAAGGATGGCTGCTGGGGCCGTTGCCATCATTTTGTCCATCAGTATGTTTTAACTTTCTGAGTTGCAGCATTGATTACAGGCATAATCTACAACAGTAAGGGCATTACACTGTAAATGTGCACATACACACACCCACATCGAAACAACCTCTGTTAAAGTATAACTAAGGACTACTAGTGGTTCGTCCCTGGGTCAAGTACTTTCACCAGGCTCGATATTCATGTGGTCAACCCGGTTTCAATATACCGACTCACATAGGTTATGCTTGATTAATGGTTTTTACTGACCAATGTAGGCCCTAATGATTCTTATAAGTGGAGTAACCCCTCTGGTCTTTTTGCGCTGGATCAACACATTTTATAACTTGTTGCTTTCCCTGGCAATTTGATGCCTTTTCTGTCTGAATAAACTATAGTTGTTAATCTACTAAACACGCGTTAACGTATGTAATAATCTTACTTTTGCACTAAAACCGCAAAAAAGAGATGAAGCGGAAGTCAAGATCAGCGACTTTAACCAGAAACTTTTCGACATCACACTTATAAGGAACATTCAGAACTTGCACCGCGCCATTTTACCTTGAATCGTGCACATCGGGTTATACATGTAGGCCTAGGAAGCCTATTATTCATCGAAACACTCATCACAACTTTTAACGATTAGATCCACTTCGATTACAAAGAATGACTCCTTTAAATAATGTTGATTCTTTCGCTTCTAACAGACGGTGTCCGATCGACCCTGTTAAACAACGTAAGCCGGGTTTCCAATTAAGGCGTGGTGTAAAAAGCACACATAAGCCTAATAGATCAAAGTAGTCCACAATGTTATTTTATTGCAAGCGCGGAAGCTAAATTGCAAGACGATATAGCAACTTAATTGACGGCTAGGTACACGAGCTGCACTGTATCATTTTGACATCGAGGGTACAGGTGCTCATTTGGGGGTTGGGTAGGAGTGGGGAGTAGGAGACTAAACGTAGATGCCACCTAGGCAGTTTGTTGGATATTTTGCTTGCGACCGAAGTCCTGTCAGAGTTGGCATGTTGGTGGGCAGTCGCAGTATTGGCCTACTATGCCGTCTCTAGAACTGTAGGCGTACTTTACTTATTGCGCCTACATTGCGTGACACCTGAGCTACCGATGATACCCGGATGCGCACCTGTACGTCGTACCATACCAGCCTAGCTAGTATAAGCCTCTGGTGCTCTGTAGGCCTACGACCACCGCGTGAGCCAATGCTTGTCAACCCAGGTCTGAGCGTGGCCTAGCTATAATGTGCTGTTTGCGGTGGGGGAGGGGTGGCATGGCGAACGAAGTGATACTTGCTGACTGTCGTGCATAATTAACTGAATAACTTCGGGGAGGAAATGCCACCATAATAATTCGGCGGAACGTTGTGTATTAAAAAATGTAGTTTTAGGCCCACTTGGAATTGGGTTAAGCGTTACTGAAAGAATTAATAGCTAGCCTAATCGCATTATTCTACACAACACGTAGGCTACGTACGTGCTATAGGCCTAGGCCTACATGTTATGCAGTGATGAATAGGCCCCATAATAATAAGCCAGTTGGCTATGCCAATTAGGGAGTTTATTGTGTTCAATAAACATGCATGATAAGTATGATTTCTTGTAGAGGCCAGTTCTGCACGCACAATTTAATACATTAATTATAGGCTAGCTATAGCAAGTCTGCATAAAGGAAGGTAGGCCTTTACGCCTAGTCTTTGGATTGATGTGGACAGGAGCAACGCTCGAGGGGTCCCTATTGCTCTGCAACACAAATGGTGGTTCCAGTCTTGGAAAGCCATATATTATTACAGGCTGAACTCTTCTGCAGGCTTAATTAATGCGGCTCGGACGAATGCATGATCGAGTAGCCTACGTAGAGATGTACGTATAGGTCTACTTGGCAAGTATTAAACGAAAAAAACCGACAAGTCTATAGCATAGAAATATATGAGTATAATAATTTATATATTCGATCACGCCAGGCGCCCATGCAAGACTACTCGATGCTCGAGCCGTTGCATAAATTATACTCGGCCTAGATCCGCCGTGATCCAATCCTCTCTGAAATTCTGCAATAGCTCGACTCGGTCCATAGATTTAATTAGTCATAACTCGTAGGCCTAAACTCAAAATATCTACACCGCACCGAAATAAGCGAAGTCACCGGTTATGGAACCGTTTTATAAGCTAGGAAAAATCAAATTAAAGAAATTGTTTGGAGAGTAGACATAGGCCTATATTTCTGCTATCAATTGTTATGTCTACTCTCCAAACAATTTATAAGATAAATAGGGCGAAAATGATTTCTGTAGCCTACTACCATAATTTAATAAGTAGGTGAAGTGAAGACGGTGAATAAGCTGGTCTTTTTGTGGGCGCTGAAAATTTTTCGAGATTTACTTTACATTACAAGAGTCAAATTAACGCTTAATTTGGAAGCGCTAAAAAATCTTAGTCTAGTAAAGTTAGCTGCGAATAGAAAGTCACGTGATTTCTCTTGCCTTGGGGAACTTTTAAACTTATGTTTGGTGAAAGTGTTTTTAGAGAATGTGGATCGAATGAAGAGTTTCAAGCTAAGCGTCTTTTTGCCGGGTTCTAGTAAGCATAGTAAAATAACGAGTTAGAACCCTGCACAGCTGCCGTGTCACCAGACGATGGCTGAACGTCGATCAACCTTTATATAAATATACTTTGTTCGTTGACTAGCTTTCGCCCCATCGCGTTGGCTAATGCAGTTTTAAATTGACCAGCCACTCAGTGACAACAATAACTAGGTGCCAAGTTATATCGCATTATCACCAGGACAGGACCACTCTGGGATAAATAAAAATAAGCGCGCGGGTTGCCCAGTGTTGTTTTTACACATCTGTTACTTACAACAGGCAACTTAGTACTTACGCGATATTTAAAATCATTTAACCAAATGTATAGGCCGTAGAGTGGTGCATGGCGAATCGTCGAAACCAGAATCTCTGAAACGAAATTCAACCGTATCCCCGACATCGATTTTCGATATCTCCGACATCGATTTTACGAAAGAAACCCTTATCATAGCGATAAACGACCATCAGTCCATCACTGCGCCCATCCCATCCCTATATATTCAAGGTTATGCTAAATTGTGATGATTTCTTTTATTAATTTCAGACATTATATGAATACATAAAATCAAGCTAAAAACATTGCAAATAGACGTGTCTATGCTGGGTGCAAATAAAGTGCCAGCTGCGAATCGCGAACCAGTAAAATACAAATCAAAATGCAAACCATAGGTTAGGCGTTGCGAGGGGCGGTTAGAGGCAGGTTAGGCGCCGTGAGGGTTGGTTAGGGTTAATACTAGGGCTAGTTATTACACAGTTCGCAACGGTTCGCAGATTACAGGTTCGGTTTGCACTTTACCCACACCAGTCGATGTTGTAGGGTTGGCATTGTTATTATATAGGGTCGTTATTTATTTTATTTTTTATTCAGGAGTTTAACCCATTTAAAAAAAAACTATTTTTGGTGAATTGTTTTTTCTCTTTTCAGCGTTTTAAGGGATTCGGGTTTCGATTATTCGAGTTGATTCTATGCTGTAGAAGAGATCATTTAAAACCTTTCTTATCGTGAAAGCATTAAGCTTTCTTATTGCATCTAAGCTTTAGCCTAAAAAATCTGAGCTTGAAGAAAATATATTCCTTGCAGGTTGTTTTCGTCATGCCCATTTTTCGCAAGAAATGTATGTGTCTTCGGGCTCCAAAGGAAGAAATAGACGTTCTGGATTACTCACATTGTAGCCTCACGGATATTCCTAGCGATGTTTTCTTACATGAAAGAACACTGGTGGAGTTAATGGTGGATAACAACCGAATTCACGATCTGCCAAGGGTGAGTTTTTTATCTACAGCAAGCCATAGATCAAACTTTATCGCAGCGTTGAGTGTTCCGAAGTCTACGCTTAAATATAACTAACCGTGAGCAACTCTACTCAATCACAATGCTTCTATTTTGACTCAAAATTACTATGCACCAAATTTGATGTAATTTGGCATTGTGCTTCCGCGGTGGAAGAATCTGCTTCGCAACACACAGGTAATTGTATTTTTACTTCTGTGGTGGAAGAGTCGTGTGCAGACGATAGAAATTCAGTTTTAAAATAAGAAGCAAAGAATATTCTAATGGTGACAGTCTAGCTCCTGCCCTACAAACTGATTCTCATGATAACCTTCTGACCCTATCCAAACCTCATGCTGCTAAGTGCTGTCAGAGGTTTGTCCTAAGAATAATAAAAATATGAAGCATGTTTTGAACAATGCTCATGCGTGTTTGAATCTTTGCATTTATAAAGGTTTTTCGTCACAGAAGTAACATGACTCCACAGAACATTGCTATCTCTTTAACACCATGCAACTGTAATACAATGCTCAAATGTTGTGCTTTCTGCAGTACATAATGGCATTGGTTATCGACTTAAATGGCCATTCCAACCATTGTATCGTTTCTCCACATTATCATTTCTCCAAATGGATTTTCCATGCCCCTCAGTGCTTAGCACTAATGGATAAAAATAATGAGAAGTACTTCTATCATGTTTCTAATTTGACATTGTGGATTTTGTTCTTGAATGTTTGGTCAATTTTGTAGCAACTGTTTTACTGTCAAAGCCTTCGCAAACTCAGCTTATCGGAGAATGAGGTGAAGGAAATTCCTCCAGTTATTGGTTCACTGAGTAGCCTAGAATTTCTTGACATCAGCAAAAATGGTATGTAGTTATATTTCGAATTACGCTATTACTACTAACAATATTACATTTTAATTATTTTTTCCTGTATTTTTATTTTAACAATAGTATGTTACAAGTGTCAGTTGAATGATGGTCTTATTTATTATTGATTGATGGACTTACTTACACAATTATTGTTATTTGTAATAAATTGTGACAATAACAGCCATAAGAAAATAATTCCTTCATGATTCTCCGAGGACATGGCCTAATTATTCAGATAGTTCCCTTTTGTTCTTAGTTTAATTTTTAAAATCTTATTGAACTATTACTGATATTAATATATATATATTATATATATAGTATACATGAATATTTATTGTTTTGTTTAGCCATAGAAAAAGTGCCTGACAATGTGGATGCTTGTAAGAGGTTGAGGGTTTTGGAAGCAAGTGTCAATGCATTGGAAAAGTATGAACTTGTTTTCCTCCTAATTCTTATTGGTAGCATAGTTTGTTTTCATGTTGTATAGTTTCTTTATTTTAAATTTTGAATATTTTTTAATGTTTTGCTTTGCTGTAGCTTATGAATTGCACGACGTTTTCCTAGAAATTTATGATTTGACTTATTCTTGCACAGATGTTTATAGTTAAAATGTAGGTCTTTGATGCTAATAAGGGTTATTTTTACAGACTGTAAAAAAATTATTGTTTCTTGCAGATTTTTGCATCTATATTGGTCTGGTAGTTGCAGTTTAACGACACTGTGTGATAACATAGACCATTAGCGTCACCCTCCTCTTTTATCCAGGTTTTGGGCTGGCACTGGCAGGTTGCAACCAGCGGCGGAGTTACTCAAGTGTAATATATTTAGTGCACATGTAAAGTGTTCTCTGATGAATTTTCCTAATGAAATGAAGATTGCTAATGTTTAAAAATTTGTTTTTGTAACAGCATACCTGAAGGACTGACAAGATTGGTTAATTTGTCTGAACTCTACCTGAATGATTGTTTTCTCGAGTCTTTGCCAAGTAGTTTTGGAAGGTAATATGATTTCTTAATTGAATTAATGTGCTGACTTTAAAAATGTCTCTATCACAAAGCATTAAATGTGTTGCTCTATCTATCAATCTATTAATAAATGTAATACATAAATAATTAAATATTTATTCTTTTGTTTAGCCATAGAATGATTATTGACCTAATTAATTTTAAAGACATAAGAATAATAATAGGGCTACAGAGAACAGACAGAAATAAGGACTGTGCATGACACGGCCTACCTTCATTTCGAAGATACCTGGAGAACAGAATGTACTGATCTAACAAATACTATTGCAACTGATTTTTAAACATGTTTTCAGACTGAGCCAGCTGAAGATTCTGGAGCTACGTGAGAATCGTCTGAAGACTCTTCCAAATTCCATGTCAGCAATGACTATATTGGAGAGATTAGACGTCGGAATGAATCAGTTCTCTCAGCTGGTATGTTCTTTCTGTCAAGGCTTTCATTGTGATGATTGATATAAAGAACAGTCTTTAACATGATAGACAAGTAAGTTACTTGCGTTTTGTATGCCGAGCTACTGAACCACCGTTGCTATATATGTCGTGCATCTGGTGAGCACTGAAAGTGTTCTTCAGATGTGAAAATGTCCTGATGGATGCAATGCTTATTTGTCAAACTGTATATTCTGGTGATCTACTTATTTACTTACTCTGTGCTCGCACTGTGCTCCTGGATGTATGCTTTTGTATTCCGTTTTGTATTACGTTTTGTATGCCGAGCTACTGAACCACCTTTGCTATATATGTCGTGCATCTGGTGAGCACTGAAAGTGTTCTTCAGATGTGAAAATGTCCTGATGGATGCAATGCTTATTTGTCAAACTGTATATTCTGGTGATCTACTTATTTACTTACTCTGTGCTCGCACTGTGCTCCTGGATGTATGCTTTTGTATTCCGTTTTGTATTACGTTTTGTATGCCGAGCTACTGAACCACCGTTGCTATAAATGTCGTGCATCTGGTGAGCACTGAAAGTGTTCTTCAGATGTGAAAATGTCCTGATGGATGCAATGCTTATTTGTCAAAATGTATATTCTGGTGATCTACTTATTTACTTACTCTGTGCTCGCACTGTGCTCCTGGATGTATGCTTTTGTATTCCGTTTTGTATTACGTTTTGTATGCCGATGTGAGATTTTGCTGGAACATTGCAGCTAGTTAGCTGATGAAATAGATATTATATTAACTTTTATTTTGTAATATGTATGTATATGGCCATTTACATGGTGCCTTATTAGCACCTCACAGAGGTGCTGTACCTCAATTACTTCTATTATTTAAATTAAAGCAAATGTTAGTCAGCTTTGGTATACATGTATGACTCAAGAGGTGTGGCACTGTGGCATGTCATTAAACAAATATTAATTTTGCCCAAATGAAGTTGACCCTGTTGAGGTGGATGTTGCTGAAATTTCTTGATCATAAAATCAAGGATAATTCTTTGTTTTACACTGTGAATGTAATTTAATCCTTTAATAATGAACTGCATCTATCTTTTCCAATGCATTTTAGTGCATGCTCGTCGTTAAAGTGTTTTAGTGACTGGGTTTGTTTGGTTTGTTTTGTGTTTTAGCCAGAAGTGCTGCATAGTTTTTTTAATCTTCAAGAGTTGTGGTTTGACAACAATTCTGTTGCTGTCCTGCCTGAGGTAGAGAACTACAACATTTTCAATAACAGATGTTTGTGTTTTGAGATTGTGTATGGCTTATTATTTGTGAAGTAAGTATGTATTTATTAGATGTGACAGTACTAGGAATTATAATTATTACTTGGCATATGTGCAATGGCTTTTAAGAATATCTCAAATTTATATAAATTTATATAAACGTTGCAACATACTGAGAGGAGACATACATATTTTTTAAATGAACCATATGGTCTTGTTAATATGCTTTAGGGAATGGGAAGACTGACAAAGTTGTCATTCGTCGATGCCAGTCAGAACGAGGTGACACGGATTGCACCGGAGATTGAGCAATGTGTCAGTCTCAGTGACCTTGACCTGTCTCATAATAATCTACAAATTATTCCAGAATCATTTGGTAAGGCTATCTCTGTACGGCTTTATTGACGGTTAAACCTGCACTAACTGTTTTTGAAAGCTTTGCGAACTGTTGTAAGTGTTTGTTACATTGCTGCATTGGTATGTTAGATGTATTTCAGGACCCTTAAGAGGTTCTGAATGCATTTTGATTGTATTAATTAACATTTATTTGGTTGTGTTAAATGCATTTCTTGTCACCAGCACCAATTAATGTAAGCAAGTTAAACATCCCAGTTTTGTATTGCTATTAAGGCATTTAGTATTACTGCTTAGTGCTCAATCATTTATGCATGCTTTGATTGTAGTTTCCTAGCCGTGGAACTGTAATCATTTGAGTTGTTTTAGAAGTTCCTGGTTTTGTTGAATATTTTAAGTTGACTGGATTCTGTTTATCATGCAACTACAAGGCCCTTGAGCAAGTCCTTCATGCTCAATGGCTCAATGCTATGGATGCTGTGTCTATATATGTGTGTGTGTATGTGTGTGTGTGTGTGTGTGTGTGTGTGTGTGTGTGCACTGCCTGATCATATGTGCACTTCCTGACATAGTAAGGGTTACAATTTCTAATACACGTGAATTATATCGTGATTCTTTTGTTAGTAACATCTGTCAACTGTCATGCGATTGAAATAGTAACTGGCTGAAATAATAAATTATGCGAAGCACAATAGTACAACCTTTTGTTATGAACTACGTGTGGCCAGACAGTGAATTGCTGGTGACATACCTGGAATATTTAGCAGGTGTCTGAAGCGGAAATAGCGAAGTGTTATCTTTACGACTTGCAGTTCAATGCCATTATATAATTCATGATGGTAGTTATTGAATTTGAAGTGTGGAGATGTTCTTCTTTTTAGGGCGTCTTTGCAACATGACCAACTTGAGGTTGAATACTAACTGTTTGACTGCACTGCCATTTTCTATTGGAGGGTAAGATTTATTCAATCGACTTCTGTGTTCAAGCATTATACATTTCATCTCACAAAATGTCATCTAAGTACTGTTAATGTAGTGTTTTATACATGTTACAGACTGATCTCCTGGGTACTGACCTGATTATTGCTTAGTTTTGGTGCACCATCAGTTGATGCCTTGTGCATTAAGCTCTGGTGCGATAAAAGTTAATAATAATTATTATTATTATTAATTAATTCTTTTGTGAGTACTGTGAGGGACCACAATTGCACCCAGGGTATGGGCTGAAGATTCCAATATGAATATGCATTAAACTGAAATTAGGGCTATTTTATTCCTATGATTAAGAGATTGTACCGTTTAGAGGCTTTTCAAAGGTGTTTGTGATGCTTTCATGGTAGAATTTTGTGGCTTATATTATTATTTGGAAATGTTTCCTAGGTTTTCCTATTTGTCTTATAATAAAGCTTGTGATGATTTTAATATATCGCAGAATGGTGTCACTGACGGAACTTGATGTCAGTGTCAATAATCTGGAGGAGATCCCAATTGGCATTGGTCTGCTTCGGAGTCTGAGAACGTTTCGAGCAGACGACAACTTCATTATGCACATTCCACCTGAGGTCAGCTATTTATGTGGCTGCACTCTGAGGCTCCATCTGAGTCTGTGCTGGGGGTAATGTGTTGGCGATGAAGCAGGCACTGCTGTCAAAATCATCTGTCTGACTAAATATAGGGCCACTTAAAATAATCCTGATTTTCTGCTTCATGTTCACCTGCATACAAATATCTGAATACTTGAATACATTATTGTGTATGTATTGCAAGGGCTGCTTTTCTGCTTCATTTGACTGACTCTTGGAATTAACCGTATTGTGATTCTGTTATGGACTGGCATATGGGGCAAGGTAATGGTAATATGCAGGGGATTGCAGGCATGAAAATCTGAAGGATGTGGGTTTGATACTCGCTAGCCCTCATAATATTGACTCATAAGATTGACTCATAAGATCTACTCATAGGATCGACTCATAAGATCGACTCAACTTTCCCCTTCATTGGGCAATGGTAAAATGAACAAACAATTGAGTTTTGTTTAATTTGTTGTCATGTGTTTCTACTATATCATGTGATCAGTGTTCATCCGCTCTGTGGTTTGGCAACACTTTTGAATTGACGAATATCATAATTATCCGATTGATACTGCATGCATTATTGAACCATTGCACTCTAAAAGTTCCTGTATTGGAAATGCAGTTGATCTAAATGTAATTATTATTACTTACATTCCATGTGCTTATCAGTTGTGCACAAGGTTATTGTGAGAGCGCTAGCCTTTAATCTGGTTTCAGAGCAACTCATGAGCATTATTATTCTTGTAATCTTTGCTTTCACTGGTTCATCTCACCGTAGTGTAAGGAAGAAAGGATGATTCGTGTAGAGCAGTGACTGAACAGAACCTTGAACCCACGCTGTACACATTGCAGGTCAAGCATTCTCTTCAATTTTATGCAATGGCATATGCTGACAAACTGTATATGTAATATAATTTCTTTCTGCTGACTGGTCTGCTGGTAAACTAGCTTTTAAAACTTGAGTCCATTGATACACACCGAGCTATATGCAAAGAGAGCTGTAGTGGTTTGTGTGGTGTTTGTTTGTTTGTATAGCTTGGCAGTTGTGGCGCACTGACCATTCTGTCCTTGCGTAGCAACAGCCTCACCTACATTCCAGACGAGATCGGACACATTACACATCTACGCGTTCTCGGCCTTAGCGACAACAAACTGACGTGTCTCCCGTTTGGCTTGACAAAACTGACGGAACTGAAGGCTTTGTGGCTGGCAGATACCCAGGTACTTGGACTGCACTTGGGGGGAGGGGAGGTTGAAGGGACAAGTCCTCCCCACCTTTCACAGAGAGGGGACACATTATATGTTTGTCCCTCCCACATTTTCTACCCCTCTCATTAGGTGTCCCCCCCACCTGCCAAACGAGATCGCCGCCTCTGACTGCACTGATGGACACTTGAGTCTTTTCATTCATTGTTTGAGAAGCATTTATATAGCACCATTCAAGGAAACTACTCAGAGGTGCTTTCGATTCCAATGCGCCAAAAACAAACAGTCTTAAGTTTGATGATGAAGATTTCAGATAGAGTCCCGAGGTTTAGACATAGCTCTAAAGGAATGCCATTCCAGACCATTAGGCCTATCACAGAAAACGCTTAATCCTTCATGATTGCTGAACGAGCGAATGTAACGAAGCTGCTAATTGTGTCGTGAAATAAACCAGCAATTATTGTATCAATGCTTTTATAGTTATGTAACAAAGATGTGGACGTAAGCTGGAACGCCACTATCTTACTCAGTTTTCAATGTAGAGCTACTCTCATAACCCATTCTCTTGTAGACATGTTTTTAAATTTCGAGTGTGCTGGCAATAAATAGCCATGAATAATTTCTGTGGCAGTTGAATCTATTTCTTGCTGTACCGTCTTGTTGAATAGGTGAAGCCACTGATGCATCTACAGAGAGACACAGACAGGAAAACTGGGCAGAAGATTCTGACGTGTTACCTTTTGCCTCAGCTCTCGCAGAAACATTATGGCTAGTTACATTAGCTTTTTTCTATGATGAATAGTTATAATTTTTCAGTGGGTACCATAAACCAGGAGCTGGAGAGTATTAATGATTCATAAATCAAAGATAGTTTTGTCGATTGTGGCCGATCTGTGTAATGATGACCTTGTGAACTTTGTTTGAATTTTTGCTACTCCAATGCTTAAACTTTATTATGATTTCACTTGAAATGACCAGAAATTGATGCCTTGATGTTATGGAATAAATGCCTCACTGTTATAAAATGTATACCTTGGTGTTATATAATAGGTGCATTGGTGTAATAAAATTAATGCAAAGGATGTTAAGAGGTATATACATCAGTGTTAGAAAATAAATTCCTTGGTGTTATATATTGTAAATGACCGGGGAAGCCTTGCAGCAGATATTCTTAAATTCGTAATTGTGTTTTATTAGAAGATGCAAGTAGTTTCCAAAGTTCCAGTTGGGAGGAGAATAGTGGAAGACGACGTCAGATTCATTTCAACTTCCAGGACTTGCCACCAGAACATGTATGCCTGTTGCTCTATATTCTTTCTACTAGCATGCAGCATTTGGCCTGAGGTTTGTAAATGCTTTCCAGGTTTAAAGAAAATCAAATTAACAGTCAATGTTCAAACTGTCTTTATGTGTGGTTAACCGAAAAATACTGACACAGGACTGGACAATTTGTCATTTATAGATTGGACACTTGACAACTCATTGCCCTCTGACCTAACGTGATTTATAGAGGTCAAGTAGTGCAAAGGTGCAGTGCAAAAGTTGGCTGTTTCTGTAAAATAAGAACTGTGCTTTAAAGTTTACAATGAATTCTGCCAATGTGAATCCGTTTTGCTGTAAGAATTTGTGTAGCTTAGAAACTGATCCTCTGATAAGCAGACCGAACCTTTGCTTCTGTTGTCGCCTCAGACGCAGCTGTACAGGACACCAACTCCATATCCTAAAGAGCTAAAACAACGTATTCAGCGTCTAAGGCAACTGGCTACAAACAATTCCATGGGTGGCGATACTGAGAACTGTGAGGTAAGCTTCAGCTGATCTTCTCCGAGATGTTGTCTTTAAAACACACTGCTTTTGGGACATGCTTAAAAATGCGCTATATAAAGTGATCAGTGATCACACACACACATATATATATTTATATATATATATGCACATGTACATCACAGCACTTATATGGCTCCTTTTGAATAACTCTGGCATAGGTTTTTGTGTAGGAATCACCAAACAAATGACCAGGGAAGGGGAACACAGCCAGTGGAATACTCGTATGGTTGATTAACAAGTGGAGTGCTAAGTTGGTCATAGGTAGTCCAGTTATTTCTTTTTGCATCCCTTTTTATGCTTTATTCTGTGTTCCTTCATTTCTATTCAGTTTTTCTCATTCTGTTGGAAATATTAGGCTGTTACTGGGCGACGAATGCAAAGGTTGTCAAGTACTAACCTTACGTCAAGCAGTACACAGGTATCCGCTCGTTCAGCTTCTCCACGATTGACCGGACGGCATGCACTGCTTAGGGCCGACAAGGTTAGCAACCAAAACAATTCAGAATCATGATATCGTCAAACCCTTTGCATAGCGTAGTCAAACATACCTTGTGAGATCTCTAAAGTATTTATTCCTGTGAGCGCTGTTTTAATTTCACTGGTGCAGTATTTTCATCATTAAGATTTTCTATAATGTTGAAGTTTAATATACCAAGGGAACATTTAAGGACTTTTTGGTTGAATAGAAATGCTGCTTTTATATATATTGTGTTATTTTGAATTTAAGCGCTATTGTGTTATATTTAAATTGCCTCTGAGCAGCTGAAAAGTGTCAAGGTGACCATGCTATAATGGTACTTCGAGAAGGTCTTACAGTATATACTGTGCATTTCTGCTTACAATTACTTACATTAGACTTACAGTTGGTAATAGAGTATAGTAAAATATCATTCCAAGCTGTAATGTATTTTCAAAACAGGAGAAAACACTGAAGGACAAAGCTCGAATGCAGATGAAAGGCAGAAGAGAAATGAGATCTGAATCATCAGCTTCCAGTGTTTCTTCAGTTCCTATTAGGCGTGCTACAAAAGGCATATCAGATGAACAGACTGGTAACTCGTGACTTCTTAATTAGCATTTATGCGTGTATATAACTAGATACTTACTATAGCATATTTTAAATACCCCACAACAGCTTGGCAGCCTCAATAATATTTATTAATAGTAGTAATTAATTTGAATTATTAGTTTATCACTGAGCAGACTTCTTCTTTCACAAGAAGAGCCACAGTGTTGCGCTTGCGCAGACTTCTTGCAGAGCCAACCCAACGGATTCCTCTTCACGGCTGATAGCAAATGCTCTTTGTTTGGAGGTTTTGGGCTACTTGGTTGTGAGGAAGTGGAACAATGACATGCAACAGAGCTTGCAACGCATAGACCACGAAGCTGTGACTTGCAGATGGTATAAGATGCTTTTCCAAACATCCTTTTGTCGTTGGTTTAGAGTATGAATTCATTTTTCACAGCCAGCATTAAGCTGTAATTCATCACCCTTATAGAACTGTTGGCACCAGTCAAGGACTACTTGACCTTTCCAACCATAGCTTAATGTTTTCCAATTAGTAACTTGAAATTCTTGTAATTTATTGTGGCATGCAAGACCTCAACCAATCAATGCTGTTTAAAACACTTGTTGAAAAGTTGCTAAATATAATTAATTTTCCCACTACAAATGTTGACTAGAGTGTGATATCTGATTTCAGCACACGGTGACAAAGTGTGGTCTTCAATGAATTCAGTGCAGCACACTAATTCAACCAGAAGTCCACAGCAGCCAGAAAGTATGGGAGAAAGCAACAACAATACTCTGAGAAAGACTTACATAAATGACAGAAGTTCAGCTGAAGGAAAGCAGTTGACCGGCTGTGGTAATCCAGTGCGTAAACAGACCCTGGGATATGGTAGCATGAACCAACTTGCAACGGACAACAGCACGAACGACGCCAGCGGATATGGCAGCACACGTCACATTGCAACATTTGGCAGCCAGAACCAAGTTCCCAGACTCAGCAACATGCAACAGAATGCGCCATGTGGTAGTGTGGACGAAATCCTTGGATCCGTTGGCAACAGATGTGATGCTTCTGGTACTACAGGCCGTCGTGCAACTCGTCTTGTAGGTGATGTAGCCGGGGCAAATACCTACAGACACATTGAACGTGCTGGAAATTGTGAAGATCAACTAATGTCGAGTCCACGGTTGAAAGGTCGTAGGGAGTGTCCTGAACCCGCCCGGCCTGTAACACTCGTCGAAGGTCAGTCTGTGATGTTCCTGAAATGGAATTCACAGGACGAAGCAAAAACTGGCACACTGCCAAATGCCGGTTCAATGGCGATAAGCAGTGACAATGTCGACTCTGCCTCTGAATCGGTTGTTGGCAATGGCGGGATAGAATTGATGTCGTATGGAGAGTTTGTGAACAACATGACAGCTGCTGGGAGGCAGTTTCCATCAGGCAGCGTCCATCGTGATAGAAGATATCCACCTCCAGTGTATTCTTACCGTTACCATCCGCGCCAATCGAGTTCGTCGTCTGGCGGGCGTCGCCATGGTTATGATTCGGATACCGGTTACCGTGGCAACATTGGCAATCGCAGCCACCATGGCCACGATTCTGATGCTGGATGCCGTGGTGACGTTGGATATCGCAGTGACTCTGAATGCTTTCGGAGTAATCACTTTTCTTTAACGGTTTCTGCAAGCGGAAAATCACTTCGTCCAGTGTCAGCATTTCAAGGAAGTGCTGGCACTCTGGAACGAGCGACACTTTCTGGATCCAGAGACGCAAGAATAAGAGCGCCTTTGGAAAAGTCTGCAACCCAGGAGACGATAAGAGAGGAAAGTGAGACTCTTGTCGGACACGAACTTTGGAGAAGTTATGAGGCAAGAAAAGCTCCAAACGGAAAACTTCAGGTCTGATCTTTTGTATTCTTAGCATAAATGGAAACAAGTGTACATGTGCACATGTTGTTCGCAGTTTTGGTAGTGTAAGCTTCACCTTTTCAGTCATTCATTCATTGTGGAAATTTATATAGCGCCTCTTCAAGGTTACTACTCAGGAGTGCTCCCAACTCAACCCTGGCTGAAAACAGCAGTCTTATGGCTACTATAAAATGCATCTGTCTGAGTGGACCCTAGGCATAAGACGCAGTGATAATGGGAGTCCAGTCCATGCCACATGTACAACAACAGAGAGAGCGCGATGCTGTCGAATTGCGGTTTGTGTACGGGGAACAAGGAGTTCACCCTGTATGGAAGAGCGGAAAGCACATCGTCCCTATTTTGTTCATCTGTCATCACAAACAACACTGGTAGGGTTTAAAATGTCCTAGTACTTTACCCTTTTAGCAGCTGAGAAAAGGACCAAGTTCAAAACAATACCTATCTTCTTGCCTGTCTCAACCGGTATTTAATCAAACATGATAGTTTTATTACTATTTGAAAAATGTTAGTACATGTGCAAAGTCATTCAGCTGTATGAGTCGAATGTATGGTAGTTACAGCAAACTGCACTGTATATATTTTGGGTGGACATTATAAGATATCTATTGGTATGATGTTGAATACAATTTTCATTCATTTGCATTCAGTCATTTGTTTTCCACCGCTGTCTTTTAGGTTGTAGAAGAAAGACTGAATTTGGGAGGAGGTGAGCGAGGGCCAAGAATTTCAAACATTGAAGAAGACATGTCTGGTACAAGAACTAAAGCTGGAAGAAAGAGCAAAAACATGATCCCTATGGAACTCTAGTCATCATGACTCAACCCTTTTTTTACATGAGAGAGATTTCGAAAAACATATCAAAACTGTCACCGTATTTTACAGGTGGTTTTATATATTTTTTATGGTTTCTTATCCAATTTATTTTGATAACCATATCAGGTTTAGATTTGATACTTGTGATATATTCCTGTTGGGTGAAATTAAACGGTGATTGCCATTGACTGCACACTGCACACAGGATAAGGACAGGAATTGTCCACTACATATAATAAGTCTAATCTATGCATTATAAACTCCAGTCCGTTGTGAAGACGACTTTTATGCCAGTTATATAAGATTTGTGTTACAAACATGTTGATGTGATTCAGCTTTTTATGAAGTTATGATATGTTGAATCATGATTATAGAAATGCAGGCTTTGTGAGCTCTTCAAGATGTGGTGCAGGTAGCAATAAGACAATATATCTAACAAGGGGTTGAGGTTCAGCATTCCTTTGTGTTCTTATTTGACCTTGACACATGATCGATAGTTCCCTCTCTGGATTCATTCATATCCGAAAACTTCGCAGAATCCGCCTTATGCTTGAATTCAAAACCACATCCTATGATAGCCATGTCTAAAATTCACTCTATTATTCTGTCCCTCAGGCCAGGCCATTTGGAATGTTCTCTCAATCCCCACCCCTTCACTTATGTCCTCAAATCAATCTATTAACAGAATATATATAATTGTATCACTCGCCGACAACACACTTCAATGCTCCCAGCTCTTCCTTATGCTGCAGTTGTTCACTGTCCAACCACTTTGTTCAACCTGCCCTAACACTTCTCTGAGTTTCTGTTACCTTGTCACTCAAAACGATTTGCAAATCACTCCATACTAACCATAGCTGTTCTGCCTCTCTGGAACAAACTGAAAACTTCTTATTTCCCCAAGTTCTAGTGCAGTTCCTCCTCTTCCCCTCACATTCTCACCATTTCAACTCTAAACGCCATCATCTACCTGTCGTATTTTGACCTGGCACCAATTTCACCCCACCTATGATCATGTTTTGACTAAGCACCTTGGAATATGCTGATTACACAGACTCTGCTTTTTGACACTGTTGAAATTTCATGATTACGATAGTCAAAAAAACTAATAAATTTTCAATTTCACTTGGCAGTTGAATAAACCCCTACAGTAATGCATTTACATAAATTCAAGAGCTGTTATTTGTATGAAAGTGTGTAATGTAATACCTTGCAGCATCAACCAGCTCAGATCACATTTAATTGGATTTAAAAAATAAAATAATGACTGGAAACTTACTCATAACTAGCAAAAGAAGTCCCTGCTGAAATCAATATCAAGTTTAACTGGATATGCATTGGCCAGCCATTATTCAATTTGTTTACAGGTTTGCTGCCAAATGAAATGAAATTTTTATTAGCAAGTGACCTGAATTGTTTATGCATTCTAAGGACATTGGATTAATCTACTAGACCGTTTGTCCTGCATGAAGTTTTTTGAAATAGTCTAACATGTTAGATTGTTCTAGAACTGTTGTTGCAATTTCAGAAAACATTGAATTTGTTGTCAATAGGGTCGTGTAGTTGTGCAACTCATAGGGAGTTGGCAGAGTCCAGTGGAAGGCATAAGCATCTGTTCTCCAGTTTTTAATGCTATTCGAGTTGAGATGGTGTATGCTTTCATTGTGGTAGTCGGGCCACCATGTCGGGTGGCAGAGACTCAAATAGCAGATGACCTGAAGGTGAGGATCTATTCGCACAAGGTCCGGATGACGCTCCTGAATTCGGTACGGCTGTCGCAGTCCATTCCATGCCCAGTCGTCATCCTTGAACCATTTCATCGATTCCTGGAATTTGTGCCAGTACTTGGCATTTCGTTTCCCGAGCGCCACACCGAAGTTGATGGTGTCTGGAAACGGGTGGTTCCAGTACGTCCAGTCGTATGACCCGATCGCGTCGTAGCCTCTTATCTCGCGGTCAAGTGGACGGATGAAAATGGTGTCGGTGTCCACGTAAATGCCACCATATTTTATCATAAAATCCACTCGCCAGATGTCCGTAACATGTGAAAGGACGTTGACTGGGGTGCCATAAATTGTGATTGGCTGTTGACGATAAATTAAGTGGACTTTCTCGTGGTTCTTGATCAGCTGCCAGTAATTTCCAGTTGGAGGGCCATCACCATGTATGTAAACAGCATCCACCTTTGCCATGTTTATCAGACTAAGCACACACAAATAGAACAGGAAGTCCATTGGTCCTCCTCCGAGCCAAACAATGTGGGCGATATTTGGAATGAGCTCGTCGTATGTCGGCTCTGGACGCAGAATTTTTGGCGTACCGTAAAATATGGTCCGGACAAGGCGGCCAAACGAGTTGTCGAGTTCCCAGATGTCCTTTGGAAAGAGCGAAGTCGTCAGGTAGATGCACCAGGATTTTCTGTGCGCTTGAATGTACTGATCTTTATGAATACACTGCAGAGTCAGTGTTTTCAGTTGCATGTTTTGTGAAATTGTATTCAAACTTTGAACACCAGGTAGCCCTCGTTTAGTCATCAAAAACCCGGCTCCTGTAGTGGTATTTAATGCATTAACAACATCCTTGTGACGAAATTCAACTGGGAACTTGGTTAAAACTGTGAGTTCATTGATGTACATACCACCTCTCCATGTCAGCAGATTATTAATGAATGTTGGGTTTGGCTTTGCAAATCCGTCGCAGCCGTGGTCATTGTCAGTGAGCTGTTGAAGTCGAAAGAAGGGATACTTCTCGGTGATTTCGCCGAACCACGTGTTGTAAGTCCACGAGTCAACGACTGGAGCAACATCGTAAAAGAAAATGAAGTTGTCAGGTCGTAGGTGACGAATGACGCTCATGACGCTGAGATAGTGCGGAAATTCAAACCATCTCTTTCCGCACCACACGTAGAAGACTGTGTTTGGAGCGTAGCTACTGTTGAGCAGCAGTTTATGTGGAAGTTCATCGTTTACAAAGAACAGTCGAGGTATTTCCTTAGTTCTGTTCAATGTTCGAGACGCTTCCTTGAAGCCGTCAATAAATTTAACAATTCCTGGAGGAGCAGTGATTATGTGGCTTCTCGTTTCCTTGCTGGACTTTGATTGGCTGGTATTTGTTGCAGGTATTGGTTGATCTTGTAGCTGTGGTACTGTTTGTCTCTCCTGGCTGTTCTCTTGTAATTGCATGTCACGTATTTGAAAAGCAATCTCTCGAGCAGATAAGCAGTTCTGTTGAAGACCCGCAATATAGAATGTGATCAACGAATAAAGCATGAAGAAAATGGCAATTAAAAAGACGTTGATGAAACTTAACGAGGTGAAGCGCCTTATTGGAGTCATTTTGATGAATTCTGAATCAGAAAGAACGTGATCACCGTTACATGCCACCACCATAAGAACCTACAAGGACGACAAAGAATCTCATTAGCGTACCTAATCTATAACAAATAGAATACTTAGTCTCTGTCTTAACAGTTATACGCCATTTCTTTTTAGATCATTGTTCTACAATGAATCCTGTATCAGAAACAACTTTATCATTGTTATATGCCACCACCTTGTTCCCAGATTAAGTAGATCTGTTGATTACAGGCTCCAGACTCTAGTTAGAAAGGAACCTTCTCAAAGCATAAATGCCAATGTTTACCAGTTCCAAAAATGTTGCTATAGAATAGCAAGAGTAATATCTGAATAGTATCTATTAAGTCAACTGTGGCAAACAAGAAGTTGCAAAATTGCCTCGAGTGGTCCCGACCTTTGTAAGTTCAAGATCACGACTTGTCCGTTTCAATTAGGTTCAGCATATGGTTGACATAATCCATTTACCTCGAAGGACTGCGTAATGTTCAAACACATTTTCAAGAACAGTTTTGCCTTTTAAAGAGCAATAATTCATTTTAAGGGGAACTTATGCACAGGTGACAGTAATGTTGTATACAAGTAGTTTGGTTAGTTTTGTTCCAACTAGGTGCTATACAAACATACTTGCTAAATAAAAGAGAGGTCACTTAACATAAATGATACAGAATGGGGTTAATTAATTAAGATCTACCACTAAAATTCAAACTTTGAATAATACTTTAGTATTTAATCAATTAATTTATTTTAAAGTACTGGTATGTTTTCATGAACAGCAAAAATCATACATAAGAAGAGTTAAACATTTATCTTCAGAACTCTCCAGACCTTCTGCCACACAAAGATCCCATTGCTGAACAAATTCATTCCTATCTTGGTCTACCAACTCATTTCAGTATTAAAATGCACACATTTATTTTCCCAAAAAAATCCAAGCACTTGGCTATTATACTGCTGCGAAAAATATGATCAACTTCAAGTAACCTTACTTGTTTGCCCTGTGGTGTCCAAATGTTGGGCAGCTATTCACTACCAAATAAATAAAACTCCTGGTTTAATCACTGCCAAAGAATGATTCATAGTATATGGTAGACATACACTTTGAAACAAGATATCCGGCCAAACAGATGTCCTATTAAACAGTTCTACTTGAATCGAGTAGGCCGTCACACAAGAGTATTTCCTTGAAGGGCACTGTTGTGTCCATGCTTCAGTGGTTACCAACCTTACAAGCAGTCTGGGTCATGAAGGCAGGCATGACTAGCAAAGACCTTAGAGGTAATAACACTTAGCTGAACCTGTTCCCACACACAAGCCAAACAAGCAGAGAAGGTCAGTGGACCATGACAACTGCCTAAAAATAGAATGCAAACCTCAAGGATTGAACATGCATCTCTTCTTTAGTAGGCCTACCCAAGAAAGTAGGAGGAGCATGACATTTTGCAAGCATTCAAACCCAATAAATTATTATTATGTAGTTGAGTATGCAAGTTTACTGGCACTAGGCATGAATTTAAAAAGTTCTTTAAGAAGTTATGAAATAATGTAAAAATCATGCTCTGAAGCACAATACATTTTCTTCACTCTTTAACATTCAGTAGACATTCACAACACTTGTCATTCAGTTTTTATGGGGACTACATTAAGCTTATATTTGGACTAATGGAGTAAATTTGGAAATAGTTAAGGTTGAACAAGTCCGCAGATGTTGGCCTGTACGAATAGCATGTGTTACCATTCATTGAATGCAATGTACTGGTGCATGCATTTATGTAGTGGGTGTCATTTAGGCCACGATTGGAAGGTGGATGACCAAATGAATCAGGGTAGGAAAGAGTGCCGAATTCACAAGACAGATCATTCCAGATTGCCCTGGTGTAATGCTGGATAGCAGCAATAATAGTAAAAATAATTGCACAGACTAGCCATTCCTGAACAATCACTGAGACAACAATAGCCTTAGTCTTACAGTTCCACCTTCAACAAAAAAAATTAATAAATTCTGACTTCTATAGCCGTGGTATACCCAAACGGGGGGGGGGGGGGTTGGCAAACCAAATCAGAAGTCGGGTCAATTTTTCCGGGGCAAATCTAACAAGGTAGACAGGCAACCTATATGCTAGACACTATTGTGTAACACTACCAAGGTTGAACACCGCCTGCAAGAAATATTCGTATCCGTGAAGTATCTACAAAGAACAAAAGTCTATGATATGTTTTAGATGTCTTATTTATTAATATCACAACCAAACCTGTCTAACAAGACAGAGAGGTCAGCATTACACTTCAAACAGAATTCATTGAACATGGATTGGCAGAAACTCCTGAAACACGGAATTTGTGCCGCATGTCACAAAGATGTGCTGAAAATTGCTAATGAGAAATTGAAAAACAATGGCAACCATGAATAAAACGTTCAACTAAAGAAGTAAAGTGTAATCAAGAATTTATATAGCACCATTTAAAGTAAACTACTCAATATCCTCTCTGCCTGACAGAGTAAACACAAAAGAGTGACTAGCAAAAATGGCTACTCCAGGTACTTTATGCATAAGCATAGCTACAGCAATCTACACTTAATTGGCCCTTTGCTAGAAATCATGGAAAATTTTTGTATCCAAAGAAGATACAAAGACAAAGAACTCCGTAGATCAACTTGCTCTTATCACATCACTCTTCATACTTCAACACATGCCCTTGTTCTAAATCCTTTTTATATGTCGTAGGCCATAGGCCGTAAAAAAGAACTCAAAATTCAGCTGTAATGAAACTGATAAAATGGATAAAAAAACTTTGCACTTCATACTTAAGATCAATTCTGCTCAAATAAACAGTTGTTCCTTTATTTTTACAAATAATATTGATATCAAAAACCATTTCAAATAAAAAGGAAATAACTGGTGACTAACTGTTGTAGGAGTCATAAAGTAATGGAAAAACACTGATGTGCAGCTCATACAAAGCGAGTTTCATTCCTGTTACCCCTAAGGTGACTAGTCCTTCTTTCGCTAGATGGCGGTGTTGGTTAAATCATATGTATAACGTGATGGGCGCCTTGATGGGCTGCCGACAGTTAAACCCGACTCCTGCAATAACTTTCACATACGGTACTTGCAATCATACTGCAGTTTGTCAGCTTGAAATAACGTGAAGCCATTATCATATTATTATTCAGTCTATCTTGAAGATGTCCTATACCAGTCACAGATGACAATGAAAATGAGAACCACAATTTGTTTACCGCAGTTCAATCATTTAACACTCATTTCAAAATCTAAGTTAAGGTAAGTAAGGTAATAGCTCACTCACAACATGACCTGTTCTACGGCATTGAGGATTTTCTTGTCTATGACAAAACAAGACATACACGCATACACACATACACACATGTGGCCCTCATTGCAAAGCCAACAACCAGTCACATTACCCAAACTGTAGGAGGCTGTGATGGAAAAGTCTCTCTGACGAGCACTGAAAGATTTATTATTATTACTCACATTTTTTTGTTCAGTTTGGCTGGACATATTATTATTATTATTAAATGGACAATTTCTAGAGCACTGCAACGCAGGACATGCTGCTACAATGCGCTTAAAGCACACATACATGCATGCTTGCCAAAATTTGTCCCAAATTAAAATTAATGAACTCACAACACAGTCTTACAGCTCCTTCATTGTGAGGCTCTAAAATGACATCATATAAAACACCAGAATAGTTATTCTGTGAGGGGTGCTATATAAAACTAAAGATACGATACCAGTAATACATAAAAACATACGAGCAAGTGAAACTGAAATGACACTGTGCACATTCAATGACAACATAGACCAGGAAACACAGTCTACTAAATTCTAACACTCAAAGAGATGCTCATCAAGAAATGCCCAAGCATTTCATTCTTTGGTGTCTTTTAATAGTAACACAAGAAAAATTTCTACATTTAGCCAAATGAACGTTTTAACTCACTGCTGCAATGTTCATCAGATAACAAGTTAAAGGAAAAACTAGGGTTTTTCGGAACTCACTTTTATCTTGTAGATGGCACAATAGTTCCATTTCCTTAAGAGATTTCTGATTATATATCATTGATGATGTAAACTTGCCGGAGTGGAGCTCGTCCAAGAGGACTCGTTTGAGTGGTTAAACGATATTTAATTTTTTGAGGATTTTCTTGTCTATGACAAAACAAGACATACACGCATACACACATACATACATTTTTAATGAATTTTTCAGTTATGTCTGTAAAAATTTTGATACATTGCATTGTCATGCAAGTCTGAAATGTATGCAAAATTTGAGCTGTGTAGGTTGAGAGGGGAACATACCTGAAAAAAAGTTGAAAGATGTCCAAAAATTTTTTGGAATTTCTTTTATAGTTTTTTGAGTTATGTGAGTAAAAATTTGATACATTGCATTTTCATGCAGGCCTCAAATGTGTGCAAACTTTCAGCTCCGTAGGTCGACGGGAACATACCTGGAAAAAAGTTCAAAGATTACGATCCGACCGTGACAAACTTACGCAAGCCAAGTTAAATAAAAGAGGGTAAAAATGAGAATGACACACAACTTACAATCCGTTACAGTAATTCAAATAAGTGCTAAATTCATTACAGCTGTAGAACTGATGATGCAATGTAATCAACATTACAAGTTACCAGTTACACTGAATCCGGCAACCTCATCAAAATGTCACTCAAGAAAACTCATCAGTCCACATGTTTTCTGAATATCTAGGGCTACATAAAATTCTGCACACTTCATAGTTCATAACATGTTTGCAGAATCATCCTATTACAGACTGACGGTGAACTGGTTTTCATTCGGAGTCAATGACTAAACAGTTGCCTAATAACGTCCTCGCAAAAGATGACACTTCATTGCATTCAAACTCGTTAACTTAGAATTAAAAATTGACTCTAAACCACCAGGAAGTCTACAAAATCACAGGACCTTCACATAGCATCTCTTCCCATCAGAACACCTGGAAATGCTGGAAAGAGCAGCTCAACATGGAACGTTCAAACGTTTGGATCGACCGGCACCACACCGATGCCAACGCCGCCTTCGTGCGCACACATCGACGCCGCAAACGCCCAGCTGTTCAGTTCCGCATCGTACACTTCGATGGAACTAAGATTGGACGTTCCGTCGTACCCTCCGATCGCATACAGTTTGCCGCAGTTGGCCACCAACGCAACACGACTGCGCTTAACGTTCATTGGAGCGACGTACGCCCATCGACTGAGAACTGGATCGAAGCATTCAACGCTCTTTAGAAAGACGTTCCCATCATAGCCACCAGCAACGTAAAGCTTTCCGTTGAGCGATGCGACTCCGAGACGACAACGCTTGGACAACATGGGAGTAGCAGCTGACCAAACACCGGACAATGCGTTGAATGATTCAACCTACAATGATCATTAAAGATACATGAGTCTCTGCACAGATTCATTAATCCATTCATTACAGAAATTAAAGCTTCAATACAAAGACATAGGAATAGCTTTGAAAGAAAAATCTAAAATAGAGAATGGTACTAGAGCAGTAGAATAAAACTACACAAGTTGTGCTGCAAGAATTTAACAAGAACCAACTAAAATAAAAACAACCAACCAAAATGAAAAAACCAATGAAAATAAAAACTGTGAAAAAATAAAATTTACCGAGTCAAATATAGATAGTCCATCATGGCCACCAATGGCAAATATCTTTCCATCTAGCACAACAACTCCTGCCGCACTGCGATGTTTATCCATGCTAGAGATCATCGTCCACTGGTCAAGGTTTGGGTCGTAAGTCTCGACAGAGCTTAAAGATGTTATTCCATCGTAACCACCACAGATGTACAACTTGTCTCCCAGGGCAACCGCGCCAAGTGCACTGCAAAAAACAATAACATTAAAAAAACTAGTTTTGATATATATAACAAGAACTTGTATTACAGCACTAGATAAACCTTGGTTACAGTATACAAAGAACATGGGTTACAACACATGAAGAACATGGGTTACATGAAGAACATGGGTTACATGAAGAACATGGGTTATAACACATGAAGAACATGGTTATAACACATGAAGAACATGGTTATAACACATGAAGAACATGGTTATAACACATGAAGAACATGGTTATAACACATGAAGAACAAGGCCTACAGTCTGAAATCTGCTCAGCAGGTTCAAACACAGACATACACACCAAGTACATTAGCAAAAGATCACCATGATGCACACTTAGATGTTGTATAGTAACACAAGGTAAGGTAAACGTCCAATCTATTCTGAGAACTTCTATAAAGCATCGATCAATGGTCGCTGTTAAGCAGTAATGTTATGCATGCCAACAAACAAAGTGGGTCAAGTCTTAATACAGGATGAATTATCATCAAGAAAAGCTAGTCTTGTTTAAAAATGTCAGGTCCCAGACTGTAAAGTGTATTATGGTGACATCTACTGACAAACTAGTGTCTAGTCCCTTTGTGCTGTTATTTCTTGGAAATCTAGCGACCGCCACGACCAATCATCTCCAGTTTTTTCTGTCCGAAGTTGCATCTCTTAATTCCTCAGTTTTTTCATGTATCACATCCATCCATTTTTTCCTTGGGCACTCTCTTTTCTTCCTTCCTCCTCCACATGCCAGCATCATTTCTTTTTCCATTTCATTTGATCGCATAACATGTCGAAAAACCCTAGCTTCCTTCTCAACGCTGTTTGTTGTAACGTCTCATCATTCTCGACTCTAATCTTCCTGTGCACTTCTTCGTTTCTTCTTCGTTCTTCTAGTGTCTAGAGTTGCTATAAAAATAGAATAACCTCACCTGTGCCACTCATACTCTGGTAGTGCCAGTTCCAAATCTGGATAAAGGAGGAGGGTGAGCTAATCATCTATATTAGGAGACAGTGTTATTAAAGAGCAACAACTGACCTTCGCTTACACAGCATAGGTGCTACAAGTTTCCACTTTTTCTTCTGTAAATCAAACACTTCAACAGTATTCAGTCTCTCCTGACCGTCATAGCCGCCAATTGCATACAGCTGTCCTAGGATGACATCAGAATTAATTAATTATTAGCATCATTATCACTGCTGACAACAAGAGGAGGCAGTGAACTATATATATTACTATGCACCAGTCTTTTACATTATCACTATAACTGTAAGCGCATGTATATTGTATGTATGCTGCATGTATGTATGCATGATGTATGCATGTATGAAGACATTCAATAAAGCATGTCATAAGTACCTCACAAAGGTGCCTAAGCAGTACCATAGAAGTCTGAGACTTGAATAAAATGCTCAATTATCAGAAGCCTCACTTGATTTCAAACAATCTGGACATCCCAAAAACATGCTAAGTATACTGAGCAAATGCAAGTGGGGCACTCAACTCATCCCACATTAACTAGAAACTCATCCTAGATCTCGTACAACTCAACTCGCAACAAGTTAATGCCAAGATAATTGCATAGTTGTTGAGCCTTGCTTGGACAAGTACTTGATTTTAAACACATTCATTAAGAAAATTGACATAATGCCCCTCCAAGTAACCTACTCACGAGCTAAAAATCAAAGCCTTGGCTAGCCAGAATTCACAGGCCAGACGCATCACTCACTACAGCTCACTCACTACATCTCATGTAAACACACAGTGGAGGCTTGAACTTCTACCATGATTAATGGGTTTGAGTAAAGCATAAATGCTTAATGTCACCCCTCAACGAATTGTCACTAGATGGGTACCAAGGAGACGTGCACCTCATACTTTCGCTACGACTAGTAATCATCAATTAAAAAAACTGTCGCTCAATCAACCTGTCCCTGACTGACATAAGCCAATATATAGCCAGCACTTATTACAAATATTACTAAAACTATTCCTGACAGCAATGACATCATGGATGTTTCTGTGTAAATTCAAATAGTAAAGTTAGGTACCATGTTGCATCTCAGGTGAGTAATCCCAAGCCACATATGGCATTCTGGTTTTCACTACCGAAGTGCTAAATAATGTAATGACTGAACAATTCAATCGTAATGATACTAACCGCCGAGTGCTGATATTCCGACTCTACTTCTTAGCGTGCTCATTGGTTCGGTGAGCTGCCAACGTCCGATCACTGGATCATAAAACTCCACTGTACTCACAGAATCGCCTACAACAACACAAAACGCAGCAATGCATGTCAATCCCACCACGGAGGGACAGATCGGGGACTAAACTAGACTAAAGGAGAAGTGCCTTCGTGTGATTATTCCCACAATGCACCTGTATTCGAAATGCGGTCATATCTCGTCTTCCACCTGCACCTGTATCACGCAACCAAAATGACGTCTCAATTCACCTTCCCACTACACACCTGTATCATGTAGATCAACTGATGCCACACCTCACCATACACCAACCTCTCTGTCAACCACCTGAACTGTATCATTGAGAGGCTAGATAGCCCCAGTTAACATTGCAACACAATACTAAGTTACATGGAGAGAAAACTACTTGAGTTAAGATTTAAAATAAATTTGTTCAGTTTAAATGTCGTTAAAAACTTGTACATGAGCATAAATTCCTAAAGCAGGAAAATAATAAACAAACTTTTAAAAAGTAACTACCAAAAAATCATTAATTAATAACTTATTCAGCAAACAGCCTCTGCAGCATGATGATTGCAAATGCAATTGCTGGTCACCTGATGAGGTGAGACCACCGACGGCATATATGATGCCCACAATATCGGAACAACATCTCGGTCGGGTCTTAAACGTCTGCATCAGGGATCGTCTTTCTGGCATCAGATGATAATCCTTTGCTTCGTCGATCAGATCTCTATGGCAAGAACAAACAGGACTCTCAATAAACTATGCTTAATAAATAAAACCAACTAATTCAAATTCACAACATCGGTTTAACCACATCTCTACATTAAAACAGTTAAGCCTAAGACTGATTTTATGTAACGCAATGTAATGTAATCATTGTAACCTCCATGGGGCAGATACTTGCCTACATCGTAATGAGTTCTTGACAATTTCTTCTTGTGCAACGTGATCAGTAAGGAACTGAGGAGCAAGGAGTGGCAGTCTGACATGTTTAAGCAGCTCATCAATGTAGACAGCATGACTGACGAGATCCTTTTTAACCCACGTTATCACGGCCTCAAAGACCTACACAAGAACATCATTCATTCATTCAGGAATCCGTAAAGCACCCCTTCAAGTGACCTACTCGGAGGCACTCCAAGTCCAACCATGGCAATAGAAATTAGATTTCAGTCTGCTGTATAAGACCAGATGATAGAGCTTATGCAGGTAGGTCAGGCTTTATAACGAAGGGATATTTATATGCAATCATAGAATCTTTGAAACATTTCATTTGAAAAACAGAATTTTATTTAGCACAAACATCTGAGCCGTGGACACATCTGAGGTCATTAATTAATTAGAACAATCATTCCATCGATATATCAATCCACACCAGAAGAAGAAGAAGAGAAGTCCTATGAGCCAGCCAAAGAGGCAGCCATGAGTATGAAGTGTTAGCGACTTCATTGTCTTAGCCTCGCCATATGAGGGTGCATAATGGCCATTCCTCTCCTTCGCCAATCTCATCCTCTCACCGACAATGTAGTCAGTGCACACATTATAGCCAAGTTGGTTAGGAGTGCATGTACGCCAGAAATCTAAAACCAAATTTCCGTTGTAGTGGGAATTTTGACCTCTGACCTATCTCAATTACATATTCCAGCATGCCAACCACTACCCTATAGTTAGGATCCGTGGACTATGCGAACATCTTTTGCAAATTATGCGAAAAATAATCGCATAAAACATGGGTTCAAGTCATCAACAATCATGTCGTCTGGTCGGTAAACTATAGCCCCTATGGGTTAATAATAGCCAGGACAAGCCAATTATAGTTGACACATACCGAAATTTCCGAACTTTATGCAACAATTTGCGAAAACTTTACACTTAGGAATTTATGCGAAAACTGCCAATTTATGCAAAAAATTCGAAATCGCATAATTGCATGAACCAAGGGCCATAACTATAGAGCACATCTAGAAAATAACTTTAGCTTCATCTAGCACAGAACTAACCTGTTCCTCTGTGGCCACATGAAGCTCATCGAGTGATATAATATCGAGAATCTCCTTCTTCGATAGACTTAGAAACTCGTCTGACTTGGAGACATCGACAAAGTGCTTCTGAATGTACTTATTACACGTATCAACCAGACTGGAGCACATCAGCTGGTCACTAAATGCTCGAATACCTAGGACGTTGTTTGGATGCAGCCTACAACGTAAGGAACAACAGCCAAGCACAGCATGAGACAAAAAGTTGCCACAACAGTGAACCTGCCAATATTTCAAACCCATAATAATTTGACATCATGCCCAGTCTGATAAACTGGTATTCGACTATTCATTGCTCTTAAAGCAGCTAATGACAAGGCATCAATAAGTGACTTTTCAAGGTCCATAAGATTAGTTGTAACTGTCTTTACATTTGAAAACACATAATCAAATTTGACTTAACCTGTCACTTTAAGAGCGCTGCTGATTTGAGCGGCGCTATATAAATGCTTGATTAAATTACATTTGTCAGTAACAGCATCAACTTACATGACCAATGCACATCCACTTCCCATAATACCAAATAATTTATTAAGAGTCATAAAAATTATATAATGACAGCATGAGCAAAGGCCAAAATTTAAAAAAAGTTGTTTGTGTATTCTAAGTATGTATCAAGATAATGACTTGTTTATTAGTTACAAATACTAGACAATGACATTATAATTGTTTAGTAAATGTCATCATAATGCCGTCTACCGATTACAGCTCTCATGTTAAACAACTAACTTAAATGTGATTATATCATAATTTGCACATACACTACACCAAAGTAGTCTTAATCATCTTACAGCTAATGATTACCTTGATTATGTAATCCCTACTAATTTATATTTTACCTTTACTCGCTTAATGTTGCATATTCGTTAGTTAAGATTAGCTAAGCTTTGCTGCTCCATGTTATTATCAAACACTACTCAAATTTTGGCCTCTATACCCAACTACTTTGTACCTAATTTATTGGTGGCCCTAACCTGCGTTGTGTCTCCAGTGTAATCATAAATTTTGTTTGTTATACCGATCTCATGTAACTTGTTACTTTGGTTTGCCAAATAAACTTGAATTGAATTGATGATCCAATCAAACATTGAATATCAGCATAATTTATAGTCTATGATGAAACCATCATATTTTACAAAAAGGACGATCACATACTTCATAGGCTATAAACACCTTCATGCTCTGGACAATATATTGAGGTAAACTACCCCATTAGTGGTGTTCAACTAAACAGGGTCAACAAAATGAAGTTTACCTGTTTCTCATGAAATCACAGCATGCTTCTTTGACAATCTGCAGTTGAAGGAAGCTGGCACCAACCATCAGCAACTGAACATTTGTAGTGTCCAGCTGAATACGACCATTGTAGGCAAAGTTAATCAATGCCTCCAGAGCACTTAACAGCAAACAAACACCTCAAACTGTCATAAATCATATTCAATAATTATTCTTTACCCCTACCACAGCTTGAAATTATATATATATATGTTTACATAAACATATTATATATATATATATATATAATATAATATTTAGCAACTGTTGTAGTGCCCTAATCAGAATGAGATCTAAAACGTAGCAGATCAGTTTCCACCAGAAGGCCTGTTTAACGAGACAGGCGTAGTAGATGGTTGGTAAACCTGTTCAACAAATAGAGGAATATATCGTACATCAGGACTGGAAAGGCATCTAAGATGCTGTAAACCAGGAGTACCCGGGCATAACTCCTGGTTCTAGACAGCTGACAGGCTTGATGACAAACAACGTGCTTAGAGTTAGAACATTGGCACTCAAAAATATTTGTTTACTTACAAACAGTGTTATGCAAATTCATCTTACCTTGCTTCAATACCCTGAACAGCAATTTCATCCTGTTTTGATTCTATCATGTCATGAGTAAACATTGCGTGGAAGTATGGAATGCTAGCAGCGAGAACAATTCGATGAGCACTGAACTTGCAGTCGCCAACCTACAAGAACAAGATTCTATTAAAATAGTCACGTTCGTAAAATTATTAATTAATTATCTTCAGCGAGTTGTCCACTATCATTTTGAAATCATTTTAAAAAACTTGCGCTATATAACTTCTCAGCCTTGCAAAGTTATATACTTTTCCCACTTCTAGGAAGACCCAAATGTTCTTCACCTTTAACGTGACATCGCACAGTTTGGCCTTCCTTCGGATTTCCTCCATGACTGGAAAAGCCGACATCGGAAGGTCTGGTTTGACAAATACAACCACATCATCTGCCATTGCGACAGTCAAGCACTAAAATACACTCCGTGTTTATTCAAACTAGACTTATCCTTTCCCGACTTAAACAAACAACGGTTTGTCTAATATCTGTGCGCGCCCACTATCATTATTTGAATTAGGGGGAAAAGCCAAACAACGTCCCGAATGTCATATCTCGAAGCTTCTTTCTTTTAAACAGTGCACAATTATTCAAATTTAGTATAATGAGATGCAGCAGCGCAAGTCTTATTTATTTGGATGCCATCTTGACCCGGAACTTTAATAATTTGGCCTCAGCCAAGGATCATTGGTCCTTGCCTCCTTCGGCTTCAGCCAAAGTCAATATGCCGATGCTTAGCCAAAATTACTTAAAAGACTAGTTAGTAATATTATTTTTATTTGCAAAGTTCGATTTTTCTAGCGACCAAAGACCTTTATGCATGGCTGCAGCTTGTTCAATCGAAACAGGATCAAAGGAATTATGTTCAAGCTGTTCAATAGATCTATCACCAGTTTTCTTCTCATGAGATTTAGGATGATATAATTCCGAAAGCAAAATTATGTTGTAAAGTAAGCAGCAAGTAGTGTCAAAATCAAAATTATGGATCATTCATTGTGTAGACCTATGTTCCAATAAACGATTTTATTTTAATTTGATTTGACCGCATTTCCATGATCCTAATGATTGTGATAAGCGAAATTCTGTGTTTCGTTGTTGCTGAAACCTTGCAGACACTAGATGGCGGCTAACACTAATGACATTTACAAAGAGTTTACACGATATAAATTCTCTTTGGTGAAAAGAGAGCGAACTTTTGTTGTTATAGAAACGCCGAACGTCGCTAAAGTGTTACTTTCTGGCGAATTAAATTTTTAAGACGACTGGAATCGTTTCAGTATGGCCTTGCTCACCTTATTTTGTATAAACGATTTTCACGTTTATAACAGACTTGTTTTTCCAGTTTGCCACTTGTAGTAAACTACCATTCGGCATTAAGAGGATCGCAGAATCAGTAGGGCATAAATTGGAAAGTTGTGAAATCCGTAGCAAGTGATCGATAGAATTCTTAATATTCAGATTAACTAATTTTAAACATTAAAATTTTGGGTACAGGTCCGGATTTACTTCATTGCTCCGAATATTTAAAAATTTCACCCGATGATTGTCGCACAGAAAGTAAGCGTAGGCCTATATATAATTGAAATTATGCTCATGCTTAGAGCAAAACCGTTTAAACAATGCAACAATGTCCGCCTCCATCTATGTGTTTTGTTATTGTATAGAGCATAAATTATTATATCAGTCTGTATGACATTTTTAAGGTGTTCAGTTTCGCTGACTTGTCAGTTTTTATGTCCAGAATCTAACCGGATCTTTTCCACTGTAGCTTGGTTGTCTGGCTGACTTCAAGGAGCTCACCCAACCAATTCTAGAGCAGTTGCTCCATATTTAACAACTTTCTGCTTTATTGTGATCTGATGTAAATAATCCTCCAGACACTGCAGTCTAGTAGATTATTTCCATTATTTTAATGTCAAAAGATATAGATAGTCTACTATAGACATTGCAATCTAGTGAATTGTTTACATCACTTCACAGTTTCACTTAAGAGCAGTCATTGAGTGAGACCTTTTGTGTTGGCAGTCAAAGTGCTGTAAAAGCTTGAACTAGATTATGTACAGCAGTTCAATTAACAAAAAAAAATACAACTTACAAATCAAATAAAGGCTATATTTTAGAGTAGATAAATTCCAAAATGCATCGCCTTTGGATTTAAAAGTTTTACGAGCCATAATATGGGCAGTCCAATAGCAGAATATCTGTACGGCTCCCTGAAATTATATTACTGCTCATATAAGACCCTTAAAGGATGGGAGCAACGTTAACCCTAAGCTAGAGTATGCTTAGCATTTTCTGTCATCCAAGTGCACATAAGGTCTCGCCATTAGTGTTAGTGTGAGTTGCCTTTCATTAGTTTTGCAGTTGGATAAATTAAGATTTCTGTGATTTATTGCTTTGATGATTGAGTTGTGATAGTGTTGGACCTCAAAAATGTAAGTTAATCAGAAGAGCAATAAATAAAGGCTTTGTTTACATACCAAAAGATAATGAAGCATTTTTTTTAAATTTTAAGTCCTTCAGAGGCAATGGATTCAGATAGACACAGTACACCGACATCTACACCAGAAGAGGAATTCATGGATATCGATGGAGTTTCAGAGGAAAACTATATTCTATTGGACGAGTCTTCTCTAAAAATAGACAATGCATTCAGCACAGAGAGGAAAGAAAAAGAGGAAGCACTATTTAACGATCAATCACTAAGGGCTCCTCCTGTAGAAAGAGCTTCTGACAGCGACCAACGCATTGGTAAGATTAGTTAAGGTTTTCTTGAACACCAATGTACTTTGGAGTGTGGATATAGCTCATTCTTAACGAAAGTATCCATTTGCTAAGATCTAGGCCTATTTCTTATTTCACTGGACAGCAAGCATTGTTCTACGATGCAGTTTAACAGATTTAATAAATAACCAGGGCTGTATTATATTTTGACTTGTTGGAGACACTTTTCCTGTTGAAAGTCTGGCTGCTCGTTTTATTCAAGCAATTCTGTGTCACTATCAATTTGCCATAATTCTGACAAGTTATATATTAACTCAGTGGTTTCAACCTGGGTGCCTCAGAGGTTCTGCCGCAGAGCAATATAAATTTAATAGACACCAACTGAATTCACAAAAGGATGATAATTTAGCAGAATTCTTCAAACAATTCTATGCTACAATAATATGCATGATTTATATCAGATTCTATCACTACAGAAAGGTTGAAAACCACTGGACTAACTTTTAATTATTTGTAGATTTCAATAGGCATGTGGAACTTAAAACAATACTAAAAATTACTCAATTTTAAAGCATTTCTAGAAGTTTCCAATGACCTCTGTCAGTTTACCACCAACTGTTTGATGTATTTACTCTTTATGAAATTCTTTCAGATTCTGCCACTCCAGTTGCCTCCAATTCATCTCTTCACCTCAATTCCAACGACAAGTTTGACATAAAGGCTGTTGCTTCTGGCAACACCTTCTTTGATCAAGCAAGACGGGAATCTTTGCCAAGACAGAGGTTAAATGCCCACTCACAATGTTCTGTTAATACTGCTAATACTTGAAATAATTTAATAATTATTATTATTTGCGAATGCTTGGCTTACTGAGCCATGCCTTTCCAGCCTCTTCGACCCTGTGAAAGGCCCGGACACCACCCGGAAGTCTTGAATTTGGCATGAATTTAATAATTTATGTTTGCTGTCTTGGCTAAGATTCTGAAATCTGCATGCACTTTCTGCAAACGCATGAAACTGTTCTTTTCATTAGATATTGGACCGAGAGTGCCTCCCAAGTAGTAATCTTGAGGAGGTATCATATGAATGACTGAATGATTGAACGATTGAATGAAGTTGCTTTCGATTAACGTTGTCTCTATTTGTCAGGCTGAAAATCTTTAACAATGGCAACGAGATCAACATCAATTGCCTTACAAGAATGACAATAAAGTCGCCACTTATAAAACTGTTTTAGTTGCTGCTATTACTGCTTTTTATTGATTTGATTTCTTTGTTCTATTGCTGACTTTCTTTTTATTTTGCTTATTTATTTAATCGAGAAGCTATCTACAAAGTTTGTTGACAAAATATGCATAAATTTAGAGCTGATGGTCAAATGCAAACGAGGTCAAAGTTATGCCAAACCGATTGGAGTTGGGAAGCTGACATAAAGCTGCTTGCTCAATATTCTGAAGGTTCTTTTTACTGTGATTTATTATTTGGTAAGTTTTTGATTCATTGATTCAGTCAGTCATTCAGTTTAATTAACCAGTCAGCCAACCACCCACTCTACATGCACACACACCCTATTGGTCTCATAAAAGCGCATGGATTCACCTGCTTAGTAATTTATAATAGTTGAATAGATTTCATCATTCACTTCTAAGTCTGTATCCTCCATCCGTCACTCTCCGTCTGTCTCCGTCCCTACCGCCTTCCCTCCCTATTGGATTGATTTAGGTGCTTAATAAACTACATTTTGCATTACTTCAGAAACACTCAGAGAGCAAATTCACCCACAAGTAATTTCCTTCAATTGGATCTGGTAGAGTAGTTTTCTCGCTTCAGGCATTAACATCCATTGACGAATGTTGTTTAGAGCAGAGACTTCAACAGCCTTGTATTGCCATAGAGGCAACAGGAGTTTTTGAGTCTATGGTCTGTGTACACAGTGATAGTCTGCTGTGCAGTCCAGTGCAATCTTGGAAGCTCAGCTGACTTATCATAGTGTTGAAGCTTAACGAGTGTGTTTCGTAAGCGCCGCTACATAGTGACGACATCAATCAATAGCATTAAGCTACTGTGCTTGGAATACTTGCTTAGTATCCCTACACAGCGACTGTATATGGGTATACCCACCCACTCTGTTTTACCAGGCAGTTACTTTAACACTTTAATGACCAGTGCATACTAAAATGTATGGGAACTAGTCAGCTACAATGATAATGGTTTACTGGTAAAGAGTAATCGATGTTGTGTGGCTCTAGAGGTCAATAAAGCAGAAATGAAAGAAGGTCTAACGAAAGACTTGGGAAGAGCATCAGATAAATCTTCTTTTCGAGCAAAACAAATCAGAACTGGTTCTGCAGCTGGTGATGATGATGACGTTCTGTTGACTTGTTGGGAGAAGGAAATTGACGCAGATGTGCAGGTATTCTGCCTTACTCCATCTTACCATCCTTACCTTATCATTCTTACTTTACACTATTGTACCATCCTTACCTTACCTTATTATAACTATCCTTCTTTACCTCACCTTGTCACAGGATGACCATGAGAGCTTTCTTATTTACCAAAGTTTATAATGGTAATAGTAATATAATTATTTACATGCTTTGATGGAGACTACTCAGGAGAGTGGTCTGAAGGTCACAGATGAAGATCAACAGTATCACAGTAATCTAATGACACCTCTCTTAGGGCTCAGAACTAGTCTTGGCATTAATTTACTGACCCAGAAGGATAGAGGGATGGGTGGTCACTAAGAGTTATGGTATTCTGTGAACGGTCACCCATTCACATACCAACTAACGGACTCGGTGGCTCTAATTATTGTCCCCGTCGTTCTTCCTTATTGTTTACAATAGAACAGCTCTTGATGGTATGTTTCTTATTACAGAGTTCTGGTGAGGGCTGGCTGACACCATTCTTTAAGACAATTTCAAGCGTTGGTCCTCCTCAAATACTTCAGGCAAGTAAAATAAATTACAATTTGAAATTATTGTGTGAGGATATCGGAACATTTGTGATTCGCAGGTCGCTGGCCTGCATTCTTATTTAAAATTCTAGTCTATTCATGGTCACAACTATAATTATAGGGTCAATTATGGATTATGTAGGTTGTTTGTGGTGAGCAATTGTGGTTGCAACTGCTCATCTGTATGTAGGACATTTTCAGGAGATCTCACCAACAGGATTTCTGCTAACTTCCAAGAGATTCTTGTGCTGCCCATTCTAAATATTTCTGTAGGTGCCCACGACTTCAAGCGAAATGTAGTCATAAGTTGCAAACCGTTGCAGATATTCTTTTGAGATATTACAAGCCATGTAAATAAGTAAAATAATATGATTCCAGTAAGTTTACCTACCATTCTATAGTTTGGTTAGATGAGAAGACTTCCAAATTACACATGAGCTGGTTCCCTGTGCTTTTTGGCTTTTGAATGGTTCTTTAGACATTTGAAATTTATTAATTGTGATTATGAAATATTTTGCTGCAAATGCAAGCTGTGGTTCTGTATAATGATTTTGAGAACGTTGTTGCTTTATTTTAGTACAATAAGGAAAGTGTTTTCTCGAGTAATGTCTGCCCTTCGTCACTGAAGGAACAAACAATAAAATCTTATGGAACTTTGGACGAGGAACTGCAGAACTACATCTTTCAGTTGGATCAGGCAGCACGCAGAGCCATTATGGCTGGAGAGTCTAAAGAGGAATCTAAGACCATTTGCGAGTTCTGTGGAAAAGCGACCAGTGTCAATCCTTACTGCTGCAACGCTCATCGCGAACACCGCGAAATCCTGCGTAAAAGTGAGCTGGACGAATATCTGATTGGAAAATCTAGTCTTGACTTCAAGTCTCAGTTGCTGCATAGACCTAAGAAAACAAGGAAAGGAGGATCTACCGCAGAGGGTGGCTCTCATGTTCGGTCAGCCATTTTGTGTTGTCCTTGTTAAAGATTAAGCTTTGGTTCTTGGCCATGCATCTGTTGTAATGTAATGTAATATTTCATTTCTAAACCAATTAGTCATGTAGGTCACACTATTTCAGTGCACCAATTGTCATTTTATGTATAGACTAGAATAGTATGGCAGTGTAGTTTTGTGTAAAATTGTGTTCTTAACAGTGTAGTGTTGAATTGAGAAAATTCTCTGTCAATAATGATCTCTAGTATATGCTTCTATAATATAAATGACAGTTTGTGCTATGTGGTGTGAGGACGTGTATACATTAGCATTTGCAGCATATCTTAATGTAGTGCTGGTAAAAAACTATATATTGCACTGTTTCGCAATATATAAGTTTTTATAAGAATTCATTGATTTTTTTACTATGACTGTATGATTTTTTGATAATGTGCTAATTTTGCTCTGGTGTAATAAATGAATTAGTACAAATTTTTATTAACATAAATTTTTAATCTGTTTAGATCAGCAAAGAAAATAAAACAGTCTGCAGAACGGGTGTTTGGTATGCCACACAGTTTGAAGCTGTCAAAGCCGTCCCAAGAAAAACTAGCAACGCAGCCAAAGTCGTCCAAGGAAAAACAAATTGGTTTACCTACAATGGACAAAGACCAGGGTGCAGTCAAAGCTGCTAAGGATGACAGAGGTTTACGATTGGCTCCATTGACGGTCAAAGAAGTAATACCTAGATCACAACATTTGGCTCCAAGCAGAAGTCTTATTGGTCCAAGTACATCTATGTATCAGCGTGAGTCACTTTTTTCAACATCTTACTGCTTTGTTAGATTGGATGAGAAGCATTGAGTACAGTACTTCTAGTACAATTAAAATTTTTCATAACATGAAGAAGAAGAGTAGTTAGTCCCTTAAGATAATCCTTAGGCAGCCATGGGTATGAAGTGTTAGCGACTTCATTCTCTGAGCCCTGGCATGTGAGGTTGGGCGATCAGTCTATACTACCCCACTGTGAGTAAGATCTCGAAAAGAAGAAATTTCTTCTTTCTCCAACTGTATTTTACTTGAGATTAAATTCAAACTTTTCAAGTCATTGCATCCTAGTTTGGCTCCGGCACCATCATATAACCACAATCACCATCAGTTTTGACTGTAACACCATGCTGTCTACTTGGCTTGATGCTCACCCACCAATGTACCACCATATTTTAACCCGTTACTCTAAAACCACCAACAGAGCCTGGCTCTTGTAGAGTTGATTTCACTTAGCACCAGTGATTCAGTTGGTATCCCTGATTTTACTTTTGTCTGGGTGACTGTGAGATTGCAAGCAGGTCTATTTTGTGCTTCATTAAGTTATCGCTAGCAGATTTCTGCTCCATGCCCCACGATTGCGTTACCAGCAGGCCTTTAGTTACACCTTTTAGCTTCATACAATCATGAGTAAGTCTATGTCTCATTGTTCCTTCATACTGTGAGATGTGACTGACCACAAAATTATGTTATCAGCCTCCAAAGAGCTTCAGATGCAGGAGTAGATTGCTTCATGAGCGTTGACCCTTTATTCATTCATTCATTCATTACGAAGATTTATATAGCGCCACTTCAGGCTACTACTCAGGAGCGCTCCTGACCCTGGCACGGCTAAAAAGAACAGTTTTAAGGTGAGTATAACGACCAGTGTTATTGATTATGCCTTACACTTTACTACGCACTGGTCGTTAAAGGGTTAAATTATCAATTTGTGGAATAAAAAATATTTCTCAACAATTTAAGCCAAACTTTGAAACAGAGGGTGGTGGAAAACAGCAGAAGACTATCAGCTATCAGCTGTCATCAAAGAAGTGTCTCGAAGATGGATGGACTCTAAGCTTTTCTCCAAGTCTTGCCCATTCAGAACTCACCGAGGACTACAATGACCTCATTCAGATCAGTGTAAGAAGGCCTTCTCTGTATTAAGGTACTAGAATTGCTTACAAATGATCAGCGTCTTTCTTTTACCAGAAACATGTTTTGATACTGTATGTTAGAGCGGTCAGCCCGTAACATTCATTGTGTGCTGAGCGTGCGGGTTCGAGCCTCGTCCGGGGCGTCACTGTGTAGGGACCTTGAGCAAGTCCTTCGCGCACCATTGCTCTGCAGTACAACTGCACTTGCGCCGTCAAGGCATGTGTATGCACTTCTGAGCAAAAGATGTTGGAAGAAGGGCGGTATCAAACTTCGGTAATAACAAATATCAATGACCGCTTGATGATACTATTCATATTGAAGTTAATTCCTACAGAGAAATGAAGTCTGGGATCAATGTCTAGATTACATTGTAACGTGTTGTAATATTTACTATTTAGTTGTTTTAGTCTATGGTAAAACTTTATCTCTGGTGCATATGCAATTTTGTATGCATCTTTATGGTTTAAAATTCAATATTTTATATTTAAATCATTCACGCCTTTTGAGCTGCTATTTAACCAGCATCCAACCTTTGTCCTCTGTGGCAGGCAGTTTATTGCTATATCTAGAGTATAGAAGAAGTTTGATGGCAATAAAGAAATTAGACAAGGATCACTACATATAATTATGCCACGTTTTTAAAGGCCTGATGAAACCAATTTATTTGAGCTACTTGATGCTTTGAAATAATTATGAATCTTAAAGTCCATGCTGTGGCTTATAATTATATTCCTTGCTTTCTGATTAATTTTCTAATAGATGCAGAAAGTTGAAAAGGTAAAGCAACAGCCGAACACGTTCTACTACAGAATTTGCAGTGTATTTACTATTTAGTTGTTGAAAGATGTGAAATAAAAATGAAACACTTTTATTTCATAATATACTTTTCCAATGTTTTCCACAGAGATTGAATGGAAGCAACAGCTTGTTTGTCAGAACTTATAACAATGGAAATATCTTTGCAGTTATCTTCCCAGATGGAAGTGGAACTATCTTGTATCCTTGTTTTTTGGAAATTATACAATTATAAATGTGAACAGCCAATAGACAAAATGTCAAAATTAAAGAGAATATGTTCAGGTCAAAGGTTCAGACAGATTTATATACAAACACATGCAGCATACTTTATACTATGCATGTGTGTTATTTGTATACACATACATGCACATATATACGCTCGACTGCTCGGCTCATGCTGGCTCATAGTGGCTTATTAAGCTTTCCTCTGTTTCTGTAGGCTACACATGTGCTGCATGTGGCCCAACCGATCTCTTGCTCCATCTTTGTTGCCCAGTGTTCCACTTTGCAGCTCATTGGGTGCATCACACTGCAGCAAGGGGTGAACTTTTAGTTCCACAGGCTCACTTGGTTGGCTACTAGGCAACGTGGCACATTCTCAGTAGTAGGCCCTCCATTTGGACCAATCTCCTACTGGAGCTGCGTTCATTACTCGTGATTAACCCACCTGGGTTTTATAAGTTAGTTCAATGTCTTTTCTTTTTTCTGGGAGCATTCCAGAGTAGGTCTGTTTAAGGGGTCCTACATAAATTCTCAGAATTAATTAATTTGTGTATGCACACAATGAAGATATTAGCAATACGTTATGTGCCTCAAATGTAATGGTAATTGTAATCTTGAGATTTCTACAGTATCCAGAAAAGTACTTATTCATAGGCACTTAGTCAAAACATAATCGATAGTTGGGGGGGGTGACATCGGTTCCATGTCAATATCAAGAGTGGTCACTCAGGCAGACAATGGGTGTGATAACTGAATGGGTAGAGAGCTTGGCCTATAATGCTGAGAATAAGAGTTTAAGCATCCACTCAGAAAATCTAGCCTTGCCATTCGTCTACAACATAGCTTCGTGTACAATAATAAGGCACTTTTACACATTCGTATTTACTTATTAAACCATTGTGAAATGGCACTTGTGAAGACTCTGCACTAAAAAAAATCTTTTTTTAATTCTTAACTCTGTACAGCCATCCAAATGGCAAGGTGGCCATCAGTGCTGTTCAGGTTGACGAAGGATTATATACGTACATTATACAGGATGATTCAGACGAGTCAAAAATACGGGCCACCTTTCAGCCGGATGGTCACGCTTGCATTTATTTTCCTGATGGGAGACTTAGGTAATCAGCTTCCTGATATCTTTTTAGTTACTATTTCCAGGAATTCCACAGTTCAGTGAATAAATGGAATTTCACTAAAAATCAGTCTAATCGTAATGGTATTGCTTAGTCAATCCCTGTATAGAACTATAGATAGATGAAATATGTGCACTGTAGTTAAACAATGTTGACCCCATGGAATTTTAAAAATGGCCATAATTAAAAATATCAAAACCTCCTAAAGGTGTTTTAATATTTTCAACTTGCTTGCACCGAATAATTAAAATTATGAATGGCCTCCAGTTTAAAAGACATCACAATGTGATTAATTTTGTTTTATATATAGTTTCTGGACGTGCTAATTAACTGCTGGTTTGTTCTTTGTGTAGAATTAGTCTTACTCCAACTGGAGGTTTAGAAATCGATAGGCATGGCGCAAAGAAGAGGAAGTGGCTTTGGCACGACATGTATGACCAGCAGCAGAGGGCTCCCCTCCAGCCGATCACCATTGGCGTCACACCCGAATGTGGCATTCGAATTATGTCCCAGGGAAACATCACGGTTACGTATAATAAGGACTGCAAGAATATCAGGCTTCATGTTGGAACAAGGCTAACGGTTTGCATTTGTCTAATCTTGCAACTTCTTTTATATCACCATTTTAATAATAATATTTATTCAGTTGCTGTAAAATTAAACTGTTGTCCACATTCATAAGCCACTTCAGAGGGTGGTCACGATCTGAGATGTTGGATATTGGATAATTCGGAGACCAACATGGGTCAGTGCAGTTAGAACACCAGTCTCAAACCAGAATTTAGAACTACACGGAGAAGAAGTGACAAGCGAACCAGCAACTGTGCTGTTCACAGTTTATAATGCTACATTATAAGTATATAGTATACAAGGATAAACAATACATGTATATACTGGAAGCTTGTGTATAACAACTTTTTAACATCAATCCCGTTCTTGAGTTTTTTTATAAATAATAACTAGTTTGCAAGTAACATGCTTGTATCTATGCATGTTTATATGTTTGCATATGGACATTAACTATAGCACGTTTTTGTATATCACAGAAGTGTTGCCTACTCCAACCAAACCAATTTTAAAGTCACTAAGGACAATAAGTTCGCCATATCCAGCACTCTTGTGAAACTAATCAACACTCTAACGATGAGCTGCATTAGTTTCCCAGTCTCTTTCATGGCACTCGGTGTAAAAGTGTTAAATTCATTCGTCGGTTGTTTTACGTTTTTCAGAATTTGTTACCCTTCCTAAAGTGGTAAATTATTGTAATATATGGAGCGTGTTTGTCTGGACAAACCTTTGATATTGTGTTTGTAGCTGAGCAATCCACAAATCAGGCAAGCTGCACTGAAAGACGTGTATAATCAAGATGAACAGTTTAGAAAGGACACAAAACTACATGTTGCGTAAGTACTAGAATATTTCTAAAAATATTTTCAAAGAAGCAACTTGGACAACAACAGTTGTTCTTCGAACAATTATGATAAGGCTGGATCACGGACTTCTAGATTTTAAGGCCCTTGGGTCTTGATTGTAATCAAGTGTGGAAATATATATGTCAGTAAAAATGTTGTAAGTAAATCTGGGAACCAACAGCAGTTGAAGTAGAGCTGAACCGATTAATTGGCCACACTTGTAATCAGGCCGGTTATATTAGAGCTACCAGTTTAATCGATTTTGACTAAAGTAATTATGACAACAATGGCGTCTTTGGATGGTATAACATACTAACTACAGGCAGTGTGTTCGTTTTTGGTTCAATCCCTGGCTGTTTTTTACAGCTCCCTTAGCTTAGTAATGGGAATATCTTATGAGTCCTCAGTTGTTTCACGTAAAACGCATCTACGTTTGATCTGCATTTATGTACTTCATATTTAAATCTGTAAAACTTTTTGACCTTCCAGCTGTTGACAAATGCCTACAGGCAATGCAATTTGAACTTTACAGGATGTATACAAATCAGCAGATCATTTCATCTAGCAGTTTTGTTTCTCGTTAAATCCCTGTCGTAGCCTTGTTGTGTTTATCATTTCTAGGACTCTGATTAACCAAATTTCAACTGTTCTCGAGTTTCCAAAATCTCTAAAGCTGGACATCATTCCTCAGACACTGCATCTTTTGAACAGCAATCATCCAAAGAGGTTCGAAAGGAGTCCAGTGACCACATAAAACACATTCAGATTTATAGACAATTTTTATTGGAAATAAATTGATACAGGGGCGAATCCAGACCATCTAGTAAGGGGGGGCGATTTTTAGGTTTTAGTGGCAACCGCAGGCAAGCCCACAAATCGTAAAACTTGTTTACTTTTTTTTCTTTGAGTATCATTCTTCTACTGTCTTAATCTATGTAATGTAACTATAAAATGACGTCATATATTGGTTTTTTTTACATTTTTGTTGACATTGCATACTTTCTTTATAAAGGGCTGCAAAAGCCAAGTAAAAATCGCTAAAGAAATTTCTTTCCAAATAATATAAGGGGGGGGCGATCGCCCCCCCCTATGGATCCGCCACTGAATTGATAATGATCAGGCCAAATGTACTATCAGGCCAAATGTACTTATTTAAAAACTGTATAACACTATTGGAATATTTTCTTATTATAAGAATTCTTGAGACTTGGCTGCCAATATTCCATTATATGTCTACTAGCCATTTTATTATAAAAGAAATCAAACAAATGAAGACTTTGTGAGCAGAACTGTAGGACATATTTAAATGCGAATTAATTTTTTCTTAGCTAGAGAGTAAATTATTGATTGTTTACTTGTATGGACCAACTGTAAAGTGATATAAGATGTTGAAAGACGTTTGTGAAGTGCAGTATTACAAGACATAAGAATTAGTGAATGTTATATTTTTATGACATGAATTTATTTTTGAACAATGAATACAGCATACAATTAAACGTGTATATTATTTTATTTATTAATTTATACAGATGGGTGCCGGAGTTGGTAATAACGGGGCTCTGCAATCTCAAGCATGCCAAATCTTTTGTTATTAATTTTAATTCCTTTCACTTATTGAATATATAACAGCAAAAAGTTACAACTTTTATGTTAAAATGTACAATAGCCATACAATGAATCTATCTTATGCACAGCTTTAATACTTAATGTTATTTTATAATTATACCAATGTATTTGATGGCTTTAATACTATTTGATGTAACTTCAAGCTATTTCTAACTTTCATTTACTTTGCCTGGCAAAGGCTTTTAGGTAAAGTAAGTGAATTTTATGCAATGCAAACCACAATACGAGAATGTGTTACTACTTGACAACTGCTGATGTATTGTATATAAGTTTAAATTTTGACAGAAAATTTACTTATGTATATGATTTGTGTGTTAACAATTTAACAACAAGCTGCAATGCTTTCTCTGTTACTTTAGTACATGCACGTCGTTAAAAGTTTTAAACATGGCAGCTGTTACAACACAAGTGTGCTCGTAAATGTAAAACGATCATTTGTTTAATTTAGATATAAATGAAAATTATTTTTTTCATCATAATGAAAATTATTTTCTTTTCATCATATTAAGCTAGAGATATAGAGAGGCTTATAATGAAAATGCTTTGCAGAACAGGGCAATCACTTAATTCACTCTCTGGGCAGCCTGTATTTTTTTCACAAAATTCTAAACAGATTGCAAGGGAACATGAACTGTCTGTTGAACTGAAAGCATCCAAACACTCGACAGCAAGTGACTAGATTTTGTGTGTAGTAGTCATTTCAGACAGAGATAGTTCTGTGTGGAACAGAGGATTCTGACTGCCTGCTGCCATATTGTCCAATGCTCTGGCACTCCTGAAATTTTTCATGGATCAACATCAAGAATTGGCAGCCATAAAATAGCACAAATAACGTCAGAAATACAGCACAAAGACAGATTCCAAGGGACTCTGCTTCCGCTAAAAAGAAAAGACAAAATGTACCGGTTACGTATCCAGGTTTTGAACCACACTGCTATTCGTTATGAACTTGAGCAGTATTGTTTCAGGCTAGCAACAGTTTCCTTTGACAAATTACTTATAGAGAAAGAGAAGATTCCCTTTAACTAGCCCGAGAGGCAGCCACGGGTTATGAATATGAAATGTTAGCAATTTCATTTTCTTAGCCTTGGCATATGCTGGCTGGTGGCTTGACCTCTCTCTTTCCATCTGTTTTTCCATGGTCAGTGTACTTCTTGAAGTGGAGTTAGTTAGAAATCATGAAAATAGTTCTGCTTTGATGGGATTTGATCCCCCGATCTATCGATTGACATTCCTGCCTGCTAAGTACTACACTGCATCTTATGGAATTGCTGTTGAAATTGATCTTATGTTTTCTGAAACAGTAGTATCACGTCGGTTAATAGTGACCACTTCTGTCGGCGAGAGCAAACTACAACTGGAGTGAGGCGTTTTACTTACTAAACTCTGTTTTGTGTGGGCAGTTGACCTCGTCACATCCTGCCCTCGTGCAGCCGCAGTCGTTGCGTCCGTCACATACGTAGTCAGTCCGAATGCATTCGAAGTTGGGACATGAATATTCAGCAGAAGAACAAACTGTTGATAACAAAGCAGTAAAACATAACACAGGGTTGTTGAAGCGTGCTGGGTTTGATCCATAGGTTGAACAATTCAATAGCATTTTGGAGCTTTTAATCCTCACTATATAAAACATGCAGCTGAATTATGATGTCAAAATCATGTTCTGCTTGAATATTATTTCTCCTGTCAATGAATTTTTTTAAAGATGTATCTGTGATGGGCTGAATCGTTTATTCCACTCCAGTAATTAGCTTCTATGGCAATGTAATGTAATCAAGCATTTATATACTGCTGGTTGAATCAGCAGCACTCTCAATGGGCATCTGTGCTTGGGCAAGGGAACAGTCTTAAGGCATCTCCTAAACTGGCATGGTGAGAGGGTCAATAATTACAGGCCCATGGATTGTGGAAGACAGTTCCAACCAAGCTGAAGGGCCAATATAAAAGTACTAATGGTACTATTATGGTAGTACTGTAAAGTGGCACTGCTGGTCTTGAAAATATGGTACGCAATACGCATGTTCATTTAAAAAATAATGACGATCTTTCACTGGTATATCGAAGACCTCAATACACCGTAAGTAAAGTACGTTCTGACGAAGTTGAAAATTTCATTCTATTTACATATCATTTGGCTAAATATTTTAATTTCTTTTATTTTGGTAAACAATTTTTGTGACTTTACTTATTTCGGTAAATTTTGGGATGCAATTGCGTATTTTGCTTCCATGCAGCGCCACCATTAGTACTGTAGATTAATATCTCACTACCTAAGCATATTACAGCGCTATCATGAACAAGGGTGGCACCAGACGGTAGGACATAGCATTAACCCTTCAACTCCTGTTCTCCATTGTGCGGCAAGTTTTTGTCTATGTCATTATGCATTTGTCCCGACTTGCCCTGCTGTAATGCTGCCACTTGTGATGAATGATTATATTATCTGAGTTATTTACAGAGGGCAAAACTCAACTGAAATTGTTAAGTGCTTTTCTGTAACCGCTAGTAGACAAAATTTCATATTTATCATAGTTTGTAGAACTAACCTGTGACTTCCTCTTTTGTTGTATTTCCTGTAAAAAAAAAAGAATCACTGTCTATATAACTATTATATGTATGAGGAGACAATTTTCACATAGAGGTTTACTTTTTCTTAGGTAAGGCTTCATCCATATAATTTTTATCGAGAAACTCAACAAGCTCCAGACCAAATAATATTTATCAAGCATCTGTGAGGACCTATTGGCATAAAAGTTCTGCATAGATATCTTCACTTCTTCCAATACAATCGCAAAAAATCAAGGTTTCATTATTTGGGAAAATAACGATGAACCCGGGTTCACTGACATTTTATCGAGAAACTTGACATGATCCAAACCAAATTATATTTAACCAGTATCTGTGAGGACCCATTGGCATCAAAGTTCTGCATAGATATCTTCACTTCTTCCAATACAATAGCAAAAAATCAAGGTTTCATTATTTGGTAAAATAACGATGAACCCGGGTTCACTGACTTTTTATCGAGAAACTTGACATGATCCAAACCAAATTATATTTAACCAGTATCTGTGAGGACCCATTGGCATAAAAGTTCTGCATAGATATCTTCACTTCTTCCAATACAATAGCAAAAAATCAAGGTTTCATTATTTGGTAAAATAACCCGGGTTCACTGACTTTTTATCGAGAAACTTGACATGATCCAAACCAAATTATATTTAACCAGTATCTGTGAGGACCCATTGGCATAAAAGTTCTGCATAGATATCTTCACTTCTTCCAATACAATAGCAAAACATCAAGGTTTCATTATTTGGTAAAATAACGATGAACCCGGGTTCACTGTCTTTTTATCGAGAAACTTGACATGATCCAAACCAAATTATATTTAACCAGTATCTGTGAGGACCTATTGGCATCAAAATTCTGCATAGATATCTTCACTTCTTCCAATACAATAGCAAAAAATCAAGGTTTCATTATTTGGTAAAATAACGATGAACCCGGGTTCACTGACTTTTTATCGAGAAACTTGACATGATCCAAACCAAATTATATTTAACCAGTATCTGTGAGGACCCATTGGCATAAAAGTTCTGCATAGATATCTTCACTTCTTCCAATACAATAGCAAAAAATCAAGGTTTCATTATTTGGGAAAATAACGATGAACCCGAGTTCACTGACTTTTTATCGAGAAACTTGACATCATCCAAACCAAATTATATTTAACCAGTATCTGTGAGGACCCATTGGCATCAAAGTTCTGCATAGATATCTTCACTTCTTCCAATACAATAGCAAAAAATCAAGGTTTCATTATTTGGGAAAATAACCCGGGTTCACTGACTTTTTATCGAGAAACTTGACATGATCCAAACCAAATTATATTTAACCAGTATCTGTGAGGACCCATTGGCATAAAAGTTCTGCATAGATATCTTCACTTCTTCCAATACAATAGCAAAAAATCAAGGTTTCATTATTTGGGAAAATAACCCGGGTTCACTGACTTTTTATCGAGTAACTTGACATGATCCAAACCAAATTATATTTAACCAGTATCTGTGAGGACCCATTGGCATAAAAGTTCTGCATAGATATCTTCACTTCTTCCAATACAATAGCAAAATATCAAGGTTTCATTATTTGGTAAAATAACGATGAACCCGGGTTCACTGACTTTTTATCGAGAAACTTGACATGATCCAAACCAAATTATATTTAACCAGTATCTGTGAGGACCTATTGGCATCAAAATTCTGCATAGATATCTTCACTTCTTCCAATACAATAGCAAAAAATCAAGGTTTCATTATTTGGTAAAATAACGATGAACCCGGGTTCACTGACTTTTTATCGAGAAACTTGACATCATCCAAACCAAATTATATTTAACCAGTATCTGTGAGGACCCATTGGCATAAAAGTTCTGCATAGATATCTTCACTTCTTCCAATACAATAGCCAAAAATCAAGGTTTCATTATTTGGTAAAATAACGATGAACCCGGGTTCACTGACTTTTTATCGAGAAACTTGACATGATCCAAACCAAATTATATTTAACCAGTATCTGCGAGGACTTATTGGCATAAAAGTTCTGCATAGATATCTTCACTTCTTCCAATACAATAGCAAAAAATCAAGGTTTCATTATTTGGGAAAATAACGATGAACCCGGGTTCACTGACTTTTTATCGAGAAACTTGACATCATCCAAACCAAATTATATTTAACCAGTATCTGTGAGGACCTATTGGTATCAAAATTCTGCAAAGATATCTTCACTTCTTCCAATACAATAGCAAAAAATCAAGGTTTCATTATTTGGGAAAATAACGATGAACCCGGGTTCACTGACTTTTTATCGAGAAACTTGACATCATCCAAACCAAATTATCTTTAACCAGTATCTGTGAGGACCTATTGGTATCAAAATTCTGCAAAGATATCTTCACTTCTTCCAATACAATAGCAAAAAATCAAGGTTTCATTATTTGGGAAAATAACGATGAACCCGGGTTCACTGACTTTTTATCGAGAAACTTGACATGATCCAAACCAAATTATATTTAACCAGTATCTGTGAGGACCCATTGGCATCAAAGTTCTGCATAGATATCTTCACTTCTTCCAATACAATAGCAAAAAATCAAGGTTTCATTATTTGGTAAAATAACGATGAACCCGGGTTCACTGACTTTTTATCGAGAAACTTGACATGATCCAAACCAAATTATATTTAACCAGTATCTGCGAGGACTTATTGGCATAAAAGTTCTGCATAGATATCTTCACTTCTTCCAATACAATAGCAAAAAATCAAGGTTTCATTATTTGGGAAAATAACGATGAACCCGGGTTCACTGACTTTTTATCGAGAAACTTGACATCATCCAAACCAAATTATATTTAACCAGTATCTGTGAGGACCTATTGGTATCAAAATTCTGCAAAGATATCTTCACTTCTTCCAATACAATAGCAAAAAATCAAGGTTTCATTATTTGGGAAAATAACGATGAACCCGGGTTCACTGACTTTTTATCGAGAAACTTGACATCATCCAAACCAAATTATCTTTAACCAGTATCTGTGAGGACCTATTGGTATCAAAATTCTGCAAAGATATCTTCACTTCTTCCAATACAATAGCAAAAAATCAAGGTTTCATTATTTGGGAAAATAACGATGAACCCGGGTTCACTGACTTTTTATCGAGAAACTTGACATGATCCAAACCAAATTATATTTAACCAGTATCTGTGAGGACCCATTGGCATCAAAGTTCTGCATAGATATCTTCACTTCTTCCAATACAATAGCAAAAAATCAAGGTTTCATTATTTGGTAAAATAACGATGAACCCGGGTTCACTGACTTTTTATCGAGAAACTTGACATCATCCAAACCAAATTATATTTAACCAGTATCTGTGAGGACCCATTGGCATCAAAGTTCTGCATAGATATCTTCACTTCTTCCAATACAATAGCAAAAAATCAAGGTTTCATTATTTGGTAAAATAACGATGAACCCGGGTTCACTGACTTTTTATCGAGAAACTTGACATGATCCAAACCAAATTATATTTAACCAGTATCTGTGAGGACCCATTGGCATCAAAGTTCTGCATAGATGTCTTCACTTCTTCCAATACAATAGCAAAAAATCAAGGTTTCATTGTTTGGGAAAATAACGATGAACCCGGGTTCACTGACTTTTTATCGAGAAACTTGACATGATCCAAACCAAATTATATTTAACCAGTATCTGTGAGGACCCATTGGCATCAAAGTTCTGCATAGATATCTTCACTTCTTCCAATACAATAGCAAAAAATCAAGGTTTCATTATTTGGTAAAATAACGATGAACCCGGGTTCACTGACTTTTTATCGAGAAACTTGACATCATCCAAACCAAATTATATTTAACCAGTATCTGTGAGGACCCATTGGCATCAAAGTTCTGCATAGATATCTTCACTTCTTCCAATAAAATAGCAAAAAATCAAGGTTTCATTATTTGGTAAAATAACGATGAACCCGGGTTCACTGACTTTTTATCGAGAAACTTGACATGATCCAAACCAAATTATATTTAACCAGTATCTGTGAGGACCCATTGGCATAAAAGTTCTGCATAGATGTCTTCACTTCTTCCAATACAATAGCAAAAAATCAAGGTTTCATTGTTTGGGAAAATAACGATGAACCCGGTTCACTGACTTTTTATCGAGAAACTTGACATCATCGAAACCAAATTATATTTAACCAGTATCTGTGAGGACCCATAGGCATCAAAGTTCTGCATAGATATCTTCACTTCTTCCAATACAATAGCAAAAAATCAAGGTTTCATTATTTGGTAAAATAACGATGAACCCGGGTTCACTGACTTTTTATCGAGAAACTTGACATGATCCAAACCAAATTATATTTAACCAGTAGCTGTGAGGACCCATTGGCATAAAAGTTCTGCATAGATATCTTCACTTCTTCCAATACAATAGCCAAAAATCAAGGTTTCATTATTTGGTAAAATAACGATGAACCCGGGTTCACTGACTTTTTATCGAGAAACTTGACATGATCCAAACCAAATTATATTTAACCAGTAGCTGTGAGGACCCATTGGCATCAAAGTTCTGCATAGATATCTTCACTTCTTCCAATACAATAGCAAAAAATCAAGGTTTCATTATTTGGTAAAATAACGATGAACCCGGGTTCACTGACTTTTTATCGAGAAACTTGACATCATCCAAACCAAATTATATTTAACTAGTATCTGTGAGGACCCATTGGCATCAAAGTTCTGCATAGATATCTTCACTTCTTCCAATACAATAGCAAAAAATCAAGGTTTCATTATTTGGGAAAATAACGATGAACCCGGGTTCACTGACTTTTTATCGAGAAACTTGACATGATCCAAACCAAATTATCTTTAACCAGTATCTGCGAGGACTTATTGGCATCAAAGTTCTGCATAGATATCTTCACTTCTTCCAATACAATAGCAAAAAATCAAGGTTTCATTATTTGGGAAAATAACGATGAACCCGGGTTCACTGACTTTTTATCGAGAAACTTGACATCATCCAAACCAAATTATATTTAACCAGTATCTGTGAGGACCCATTGGCATCAAAGTTCTGCATAGATATCTTCACTTCTTCCAATACAATAGCAAAAAATCAAGGTTTCATTATTTGGTAAACTAACGATGAACCCGGGTTCACTGACTTTTTATCGAGAAACTTGACATCATCCAAACCAAATTATATTTAACCAGTATCTGTGAGGACCCATTGGCATCAAAGTTCTGCATAGATATCTTCACTTCTTCCAATACAATAGCAAAAAATCAAGGTTTCATTATTTGGGAAAATAACGATGAACCCGGGTTCACTGACTTTTTATCGAGAAACTTGACATGATCCAAACCAAATTATCTTTAACCAGTATCTGTGAGGACCCATTGGCATCAAAGTTCTGCATAGATATCTTCACTTCTTCCAATACAATAGCAAAAAATCAAGGTTTCATTATTTGGTAAAATAACGATGAACCCGGGTTCACTGACTTTTTATCGAGAAACTTGACATGATCCAAACCAAATTATATTTAACCAGTATCTGTGAGGACCCATTGGCATCAAAGTTCTGCATAGATGTCTTCACTTCTTCCAATACAATAGCAAAAAATCAAGGTTTCATTGTTTGGGAAAATAACGATGAACCCGGTTCACTGACTTTTTATCGAGAAACTTGACATCATCGAAACCAAATTATATTTAACCAGTATCTGTGAGGACCCATAGGCATCAAAGTTCTGCATAGATATCTTCACTTCTTCCAATACAATAGCAAAAAATCAAGGTTTCATTATTTGGTAAAATAACGATGAACCCGGGTTCACTGACTTTTTATCGAGAAACTTGACATGATCCAAACCAAATTATATTTAACCAGTAGCTGTGAGGACCCATTGGCATAAAAGTTCTGCATAGATATCTTCACTTCTTCCAATACAATAGCAAAAAATCAAGGTTTCATTATTTGGTAAACTAACGATGAACCCGGGTTCACTGACTTTTTATCGAGAAACTTGACATCATCCAAACCAAATTATATTTAACCAGTATCTGTGAGGACCCATTGGCATCAAAGTTCTGCATAGATATCTTCACTTCTTCCAATACAATAGCAAAAAATCAAGGTTTCATTATTTGGGAAAATAACGATGAACCCGGGTTCACTGACTTTTTATCGAGAAACTTGACATGATCCAAACCAAATTATCTTTAACCAGTATCTGTGAGGACCCATTGGCATCAAAGTTCTGCATAGATATCTTCACTTCTTCCAATACAATAGCAAAAAATCAAGGTTTCATTATTTGGTAAAATAACGATGAACCCGGGTTCACTGACTTTTTATCGAGAAACTTGACATCATCCAAACCAAATTATATTTAACCAGTATCTGTGAGGACCCATTGGCATCAAAGTTCTGCATAGATGTCTTCACTTCTTCCAATACAATAGCAAAAAATCAAGGTTTCATTGTTTGGGAAAATAACGATGAACCCGGTTCACTGACTTTTTATCGAGAAACTTGACATCATCGAAACCAAATTATATTTAACCAGTATCTGTGAGGACCCATAGGCATCAAAGTTCTGCATAGATATCTTCACTTCTTCCAATACAATAGCAAAAAATCAAGGTTTCATTATTTGGTAAAATAACGATGAACCCGGGTTCACTGACTTTTTATCGAGAAACTTGACATGATCCAAACCAAATTATATTTAACCAGTAGCTGTGAGGACCCATTGGCATAAAAGTTCTGCATAGATATCTTCACTTCTTCCAATACAATAGCCAAAAATCAAGGTTTCATTATTTGGTAAAATAACGATGAACCCGGGTTCACTGACTTTTTATCGAGAAACTTGACATGATCCAAACCAAATTATATTTAACCAGTAGCTGTGAGGACCCATTGGCATCAAAGTTCTGCATAGATATCTTCACTTCTTCCAATACAATAGCAAAAAATCAAGGTTTCATTATTTGGTAAAATAACGATGAACCCGGGTTCACTGACTTTTTATCGAGAAACTTGACATCATCCAAACCAAATTATATTTAACTAGTATCTGTGAGGACCCATTGGCATCAAAGTTCTGCATAGATATCTTCACTTCTTCCAATACAATAGCAAAAAATCAAGGTTTCATTATTTGGGAAAATAACGATGAACCCGGGTTCACTGACTTTTTATCGAGAAACTTGACATGATCCAAACCAAATTATCTTTAACCAGTATCTGCGAGGACTTATTGGCATCAAAGTTCTGCATAGATATCTTCACTTCTTCCAATACAATAGCAAAAAATCAAGGCTTCATTATTTGGGAAAATAACGATGAACCCGGGTTCACTGACTTTTTATCGAGAAACTTGACATCATCCAAACCAAATTATATTTAACCAGTATCTGTGAGGACCCATTGGCATCAAAGTTCTGCATAGATATCTTCACTTCTTCCAATACAATAGCAAAAAATCAAGGTTTCATTATTTGGTAAACTAACGATGAACCCGGGTTCACTGACTTTTTATCGAGAAACTTGACATCATCCAAACCAAATTATATTTAACCAGTATCTGTGAGGACCCATTGGCATCAAAGTTCTGCATAGATATCTTCACTTCTTCCAATACAATAGCAAAAAATCAAGGTTTCATTATTTGGGAAAATAACGATGAACCCGGGTTCACTGACTTTTTATCGAGAAACTTGACATGATCCAAACCAAATTATCTTTAACCAGTATCTGTGAGGACCCATTGGCATAAAAGTTCTGCAAAGATATTTTCACTTCTTCCAATACAATAGCAAAAAATCAAGGTTTCATTATTTGGGAAAATAACGATGAACCCGGGTTCACTGACTTTTTATCGAGAAACTTGACATGATCCAAACCAAATTATCTTTAACCAGTATCTGCGAAGACTTATTGGCATAAAAGTTCAGCATAGATATCTTCACTTCTTCCAATACAATAGCAAAAAATCAAGGTTTCATTATTTGGGAAAATAACGATGAACCCGGGTTCACTGACTTTTTATCGAGAAACTTGACATCATCCAAACCAAATTATATTTAACCAGTATCTGTGAGGACCCATTGGCATCAAAGTTCTGCATAGATATCTTCACTTCTTCCAATACAATAGCAAAAAATCAAGGTTTCATTATTTGGTAAACTAACGATGAACCCGGGTTCACTGACTTTTTATCGAGAAACTTGACATGATCCAAACCAAATTATATTTAACCAGTATCTGTGAGGACCCATTGGCATCAAAGTTCTGCATAGATATCTTCACTTCTTCCAATACAATAGCAAAAAATCAAGGTTTCATTATTTGGTAAAATAACGATGAACCCGGGTTCACTGACTTTTTATCGAGAAACTTGACATGATCCAAACCAAATTATATTTAACCAGTATCTGTGAGGACCCATTGGCATCAAAGTTCTGCATAGATATCTTCACTTCTTCCAATACAATAGCAAAAAATCAAGGTTTCATTATTTGGGAAAATAACGATGAACCCGGGTTCACTGACTTTTTATCGAGAAACTTGACATGATCCAAACCAAATTATCTTTAACCAGTATCTGTGAGGACCCATTGGCATAAAAGTTCTGCAAAGATATTTTCACTTCTTCCAATACAATAGCAAAAAATCAAGGTTTCATTATTTGGGAAAATAACGATGAACCCGGGTTCACTGACTATTTATCGAGAAACTTGACATGATCCAAACCAAATTATATTTAACCAGTATCTGTGAGGACCTATTGGTATCAAAATTCTTCAAAGATATCTTCACTTCTTCCAATACAATAGCAAAAAATCAAGGTTTCATTATTTGGTAAAATAACGATGAACCCGGGTTCACTGACTTTTTATCGAGAAACTTGACATGATCCAAACCAAATTATATTTAACCAGTATCTGTGAGGGCCCATTGGCATCAAAGTTCTGCATAGATATCTTCACTTCTTCCAATACAATAGCAAAAAATCAAGGTTTCATTATTTGGTAAAATAACGATGAACCCGGGTTCACTGACTTTTTATCGAGAAACTTGACATCATCCAAACCAAATTATATTTAACCAGTATCTGTGAGGACCCATTGGCATCAAAGTTCTGCATAGATATCTTCACTTCTTCCAATACAATAGCAAAAAATCAAGGTTTCATTATTTGGTAAAATAACGATGAACCCGGGTTCACTGACTTTTTATCGAGAAACTTGACATCATCCAAACCAAATTATATTTAACCAGTATCTGTGAGGACCCATTGGCATCAAAGTTCTGCATAGATATCTTCACTTCTTCCAATACAATAGCAAAAAATCAAGGTTTCATTATTTGGTAAAATAACGATGAACCCGGGTTCACTGACTTTTTATCGAGAAACTTGACATGATCCAAACCAAATTATCTTTAACCAGTATCTGTGAGGACCCATTGGCATCAAAGTTCTGCATAGATATCTTCACTTCTTCCAATACAATAGCAAAAAATCAAGGTTTCATTATTTGGTAAAATAACGATGAACCCGGGTTCACTGACTATTTATCGAGAAACTTGACATGATCCAAACCAAATTATATTTAACCAGTATCTGTGAGGACCTATTGGTATCAAAGTTCTGCATAGATATCTTCACTTCTTCCAATACAATAGCAAAAAATCAAGGTTTCATTATTTGGTAAAATAACGATGAACCCGGGTTCACTGACTTTTTATCGAGAAACTTGACATGATCCAAACCAAATTATATTTAACCAGTATCTGTGAGGACCCATTGGCATCAAAGTTCTGCATAGATATCTTCACTTCTTCCAATACAATAGCAAAAAATCAAGGTTTCATTATTTGGGAAAATAACGATGAACCCGGGTTCACTGACTTTTTATCGAGAAACTTGACATCATCCAAACCAAATTATATTTAACCAGTATCTGTGAGGACCCATTGGCATCAAAGTTCTGCATAGATATCTTCACTTCTTCCAATACAATAGCAAAAAATCAAGGTTTCATTATTTGGGAAAATAACGATGAACCCGGGTTCACTGACTTTTTATCGAGAAACTTGACATGATCCAAACCAAATTATCTTTAACCAGTATCTGTGAGGACCCATTGGCATAAAAGTTCTGCAAAGATATTTTCACTTCTTCCAATACAATAGCAAAAAATCAAGGTTTCATTATTTGGGAAAATAACGATGAACCCGGGTTCACTGACTTTTTATCGAGAAACTTGACATCATCCAAACCAAATTATATTTAACCAGTATCTGTGAGGACCCATTGGCATCAAAGTTCTGCATAGATATCTTCACTTCTTCCAATACAATAGCAAAAAATCAAGGTTTCATTATTTGGTAAAATAACGATGAACCCGGGTTCACTGACTTTTTATCGAGAAACTTGACATGATCCAAACCAAATTATATTTAACCAGTATCTGTGAGGACCTATTGGTATCAAAATTCTTCAAAGATATCTTCACTTCTTCCAATACAATAGCAAAAAATCAAGGTTTCATTATTTGGTAAAATAACGATGAACCCGGGTTCACTGACTTTTTATCGAGAAACTTGACATGATCCAAACCAAATTATATTTAACCAGTATCTGTGAGGGCCCATTGGCATCAAAGTTCTGCATAGATATCTTCACTTCTTCCAATACAATAGCAAAAAATCAAGGTTTCATTATTTGGTAAAATAACGATGAACCCGGGTTCACTGACTTTTTATCGAGAAACTTGACATCATCCAAACCAAATTATATTTAACCAGTATCTGTGAGGACCCATTGGCATCAAAGTTCTGCATAGATATCTTCACTTCTTCCAATACAATAGCAAAAAATCAAGGTTTCATTATATGGTAAAATAACGATGAACCCGGGTTCACTGACTTTTTATCGAGAAACTTGACATCATCCAAACCAAATTATATTTAACCAGTATCTGTGAGGACCCATTGGCATCAAAGTTCTGCATAGATATCTTCACTTCTTCCAATACAATAGCAAAAAATCAAGGTTTCATTATTTGGTAAAATAACGATGAACCCGGGTTCACTGACTTTTTATCGAGAAACTTGACATGATCCAAACCAAATTATCTTTAACCAGTATCTGTGAGGACCCATTGGCATAAAAGTTCTGCATAGATATCTTCACTTCTTCCAATACAATAGCAAAAAATCAAGGTTTCATTATTTGGTAAAATAACGATGAACCCGGGTTCACTGACTTTTTATCGAGAAACTTGACATGATCCAAACCAAATTATCTTTAACCAGTATCTGTGAGGACCCATTGGCATAAAAGTTCTGCATAGATATCTTCACTTCTTCCAATACAATAGCAAAAAATCAAGGTTTCATTATTTGGGAAAATAACGATGAACCCGGGTTCACTGACTTTTTATCGAGAAACTTGACATGATCCAAACCAAATTATCTTTAACCAGTATCTGCGAGGACTTATTGGCATAAAAGTTCTGCATAGATATCTTCACTTCTTCCAATACAATAGCAAAAAATCAAGGTTTCATTATTTGGTAAAATAACGATGAACCCGGGTTCACTGACTTTTTATCGAGAAACTTGACATGATCCAAACCAAATTATCTTTAACCAGTATCTGTGAGGACCCATTGGCATAAAAGTTCTGCATAGATATCTTCACTTCTTCCAATACAATAGCAAAAAATCAAGGTTTCATTATTTGGGAAAATAACGATGAACCCGGGTTCACTGACTTTTTATCGAGAAACTTGACATCATCCAAACCAAATTATATTTAACCAGTATCTGTGAGGACCCATTGGCATCAAAATTCTGCATAGATATCTTCACTTCTTCCAATACAATAGCAAAAAATCAAGGTTTCATTATTTGGTAAAATAACGATGAACCCGGGTTCACTGACTTTTTATCGAGAAACTTGACATGATCCAAACCAAATTATATTTAACCAGTATCTGTGAGGACCCATTGGCATGAAAGTTCTGCATAGATATCTTCACTTCTTCCAATACAATAGCAAAAAATCAAGGTTTCATTATTTGGGAAAATAACGATGAACCCGGGTTCACTGACTTTTTATCGAGAAACTTGACATGATCCAAACCAAATTATCTTTAACCAGTATCTGCGAGGACTTATTGGCATAAAAGTTCAGCATAGATATCTTCACTTCTTCCAATACAATAGCAAAAAATCAAGGTTTCATTATTTGGTAAAATAACGATGAACCCGGGTTCACTGACTTTTTATCGAGAAACTTGACATGATCCAAACCAAATTATATTTAACCAGTATCTGTGAGGACCCATTGGCATCAAAGTTCTGCATAGATATCTTCACTTCTTCCAATACAATAGCAAAAAATCAAGGTTTCATTATTTGGTAAAATAACGATGAACCCGGGTTCACTGACTTTTTATCGAGAAACTTGACATGATCCAAACCAAATTATATTTAACCAGTATCTGTGAGGACCCATTGGCATCAAAGTTCTGCATAGATATCTTCACTTCTTCCAATACAATAGCAAAAAATCAAGGTTTCATTATTTGGTAAAATAACGATGAACCCGGGTTCACTGACTTTTTATCGAGAAACTTGACATGATCCAAACCAAATTATATTTAACCAGTATCTGCGAGGACTTATTGGCATAAAAGTTCTGCATAGATATCTTCACTTCTTCCAATACAATAGCAAAAAATCAAGGTTTCATTATTTGGGAAAATAACGATGAACCCGGGTTCACTGACTTTTTATCGAGAAACTTGACATCATCCAAACCAAATTATATTTAACCAGTATCTGTGAGGACCCATTGGCATCAAAGTTCTGCATAGATATCTTCACTTCTTCCAATACAATAGCAAAAAATCAAGGTTTCATTATTTGGTAAAATAACGATGAACCCGGGTTCACTGACTTTTTATCGAGAAACTTGACATGATCCAAACCAAATTATATTTAACCAGTATCTGTGAGGACCCATTGGCATAAAAGTTCTGCATAGATATCTTCACTTCTTCCAATACAATAGCAAAAAATCAAGGTTTCATTATTTGGGAAAATAACGATGAACCCGGGTTCACTGACTTTTTATCGAGAAACTTGACATCATCCAAACCAAATTATATTTAACCAGTATCTGTGAGGACCCATTGGCATCAAAGTTCTGCATAGATATCTTCACTTCTTCCAATACAATAGCAAAAAATCAAGGTTTCATTATTTGGTAAAATAACGATGAACCCGGGTTCACTGACTTTTTATCGAGAAACTTGACATGATCCAAACCAAATTATATTTAACCAGTATCTGTGAGGACCCATTGGCATCAAAGTTCTGCATAGATATCTTCACTTCTTCCAATACAATAGCAAAAAATCAAGGTTTCATTATTTGGTAAAATAACGATGAACCCGGGTTCACTGACTTTTTATCGAGAAACTTGACATGATCCAAACCAAATTATCTTTAACCAGTATCTGTGAGGACCCATTGGCATAAAAGTTCTGCATAGATATCTTCACTTCTTCCAATACAATAGCAAAAAATCAAGGTTTCATTATTTGGTAAAATAACGATGAACCCGGGTTCACTGACTTTTTATCGAGAAACTTGACATCATCCAAACCAAATTATCTTTAACCAGTATCTGTGAGGACCTATTGGTATCAAAATTCTGCAAAGATATCTTCACTTCTTCCAATACAATAGCAAAAAATCAAGGTTTCATTATTTGGGAAAATAACGATGAACCCGGGTTCACTGACTTTTTATCGAGAAACTTGACATGATCCAAACCAAATTATATTTAACCAGTATCTGTGAGGACCCATTGGCATCAAAGTTCTGCATAGATATCTTCACTTCTTCCAATACAATAGCAAAAAATCAAGGTTTCATTATTTGGTAAAATAACGATGAACCCGGGTTCACTGACTTTTTATCGAGAAACTTGACATCATCCAAACCAAATTATATTTAACCAGTATCTGTGAGGACCCATTGGCATAAAAGTTCTGCATAGATATCTTCACTTCTTCCAATACAATAGCAAAAAATCAAGGTTTCATTATTTGGTAAAATAACGATGAACCCGGGTTCACTGACTTTTTATCGAGAAACTTGACATCATCCAAACCAAATTATATTTAACCAGTATCTGCGAGGACCCATTGGCATCAAAGTTCAGCATAGATATCTTCACTTCTTCCAATACAATAGCAAAAAATCAAGGTTTCATTATTTGGGAAAATAACGATGAACCCGGGTTCACTGACTTTTTATCGAGAAACTTGACATGATCCAAACCAAATTATATTTAACCAGTATCTGCGAGGACTTATTGGCATAAAAGTTCTGCATAGATATCTTCACTTCTTCCAATACAATAGCAAAAAATCAAGGTTTCATTATTTGGTAAAATAACGATGAACCCGGGTTCACTGACTTTTTATCGAGAAACTTGACATCATCCAAACCAAATTATATTTAACCAGTATCTGTGAGGACCCATTGGCATCAAAATTCTGCATAGATATCTTCACTTCTTCCAATACAATAGCAAAAAATCAAGGTTTCATTATTTGGGAAAATAACGATGAACCCGGGTTCACTGACTTTTTATCGAGAAACTTGACATGATCCAAACCAAATTATATTTAACCAGTATCTGCGAGGACCCATTGGCATCAAAGTTCAGCATAGATATCTTCACTTCTTCCAATACAATAGCAAAAAATCAAGGTTTCATTATTTGGGAAAATAACGATGAACCCGGGTTCACTGACTTTTTATCGAGAAACTTGACATCATCCAAACCAAATTATATTTAACCAGTATCTGTGAGGACCCATTGGCATCAAAGTTCTGCATAGATATCTTCACTTCTTCCAATACAATAGCAAAAAATCAAGGTTTCATTATTTGGTAAACTAACGATGAACCCGGGTTCACTGACTTTTTATCGAGAAACTTGACATGATCCAAACCAAATTATCTTTAACCAGTATCTGTGAGGACCCATTGGCATCAAAGTTCTGCATAGATATCTTCACTTCTTCCAATACAATAGCAAAAAATCAAGGTTTCATTATTTGGGAAAATAACGATGAACCCGGGTTCACTGACTTTTTATCGAGAAACTTGACATGATCCAAACCAAATTATATTTAACCAGTATCTGTGAGGACCTATTGGTATCAGAATTCTTCAAAGATATCTTCACTTCTTCCAATACAATAGCAAAAAATCAAGGTTTCATTATTTGGTAAAATAACGATGAACCCGGGTTCACTGACTTTTTATCGAGAAACTTGACATCATCCAAACCAAATTATATTTAACCAGTATCTGTGAGGACCCATTGGCATCAAAATTCTGCATAGATATCTTCACTTCTTCCAATACAATAGCAAAAAATCAAGGTTTCATTATTTGGTAAAATAACGATGAACCCGGGTTCACTGACTTTTTATCGAGAAACTTGACATGATCCAAACCAAATTATATTTAACCAGTATCTGTGAGGACCCATTGGCATCAAAGTTCTGCATAGATATCTTCACTTCTTCCAATACAATAGCAAAAAATCAAGGTTTCATTATTTGGGAAAATAACGATGAACCCGGGTTCACTGACTTTTTATCGAGAAACTTGACATCATCCAAACCAAATTATATTTCACCAGTATCTGTGAGGACCTATTGGTATCAGAATTCTTCAAAGATATCTTCACTTCTTCCAATACAATAGCAAAAAATCAAGGTTTCATTATTTGGTAAAATAACGATGAACCCGGGTTCACTGACTTTATATCGAGAAACTTGACATGATCCAAACCAAATTATATTTAACCAGTATCTGTGAGGACCCATTGGCATCAAAGTTCTGCATAGATATCTTCACTTCTTCCAATACAATAGCAAAAAATCAAGGTTTCATTATTTGGTAAAATAACGATGAACCCGGGTTCACTGACTTTTTATCGAGAAACTTGACATCATCCAAACCAAATTATATTTAACCAGTATCTGTGAGGACCCATTGGCATCAAAATTCTGCATAGATATCTTCACTTCTTCCAATACAATAGCAAAAAATCAAGGTTTCATTATTTGGGAAAATAACGATGAACCCGGGTTCACTGACTTTTTATCGAGAAACTTGACATCATCCAAACCAAATTATATTTAACCAGTATCTGTGAGGACCCATTGGCATCAAAGTTCTGCATAGATATCTTCACTTCTTCCAATACAATAGCAAAAAATCAAGGTTTCATTATTTGGTAAAATAACGATGAACCCGGGTTCACTGACTTTTTATCGAGAAACTTGACATGATCCAAACCAAATTATATTTAACCAGTATCTGCGAGGACCCATTGGCATCAAAGTTCTGCATAGATATCTTCACTTCTTCCAATACAATAGCAAAAAATCAAGGTTTCATTATTTGGGAAAATAACGATGAACCCGGGTTCACTGACTTTTTATCGAGAAACTTGACATCATCCAAACCAAATTATATTTAACCAGTATCTGTGAGGACCCATTGGCATCAAAGTTCTGCATAGATATCTTCACTTCTTCCAATACAATAGCAAAAAATCAAGGTTTCATTATTTGGTAAAATAACGATGAACCCGGGTTCACTGACTTTTTATCGAGAAACTTGACATGATCCAAACCAAATTATATTTAACCAGTATCTGTGAGGACCCATTGGCATCAAAGTTCTGCATAGATATCTTCACTTCTTCCAATACAATAGCAAAAAATCAAGGTTTCATTATTTGGTAAAATAACGATGAACCCGGGTTCACTGACTTTTTATCGAGAAACTTGACATCATCCAAACCAAATTATATTTAACCAGTATCTGTGAGGACCCATTGGCATCAAAATTCTGCATAGATATCTTCACTTCTTCCAATACAATAGCAAAAAATCAAGGTTTCATTATTTGGGAAAATAACGATGAACCCGGGTTCACTGACTTTTTATCGAGAAACTTGACATGATCCAAACCAAATTATATTTAACCAGTATCTGCGAGGACTTATTGGCATAAAAGTTCAGCATAGATATCTTCACTTCTTCCAATACAATAGCAAAAAATCAAGGTTTCATTATTTGGGAAAATAACGATGAACCCGGGTTCACTGACTTTTTATCGAGAAACTTGACATGATCCAAACCAAATTATATTTAACCAGTATCTGTGAGGACCCATTGGCATCAAAGTTCTGCATAGATATCTTCACTTCTTCCAATACAATAGCAAAAAATCAAGGTTTCATTATTTGGGAAAATAACGATGAACCCGGGTTCACTGACTTTTTATCGAGAAACTTGACATCATCCAAACCAAATTATATTTAACCAGTATCTGTGAGGACCTATTGGTATCAGAATTCTTCAAAGATATCTTCACTTCTTCCAATACAATAGCAAAAAATCAAGGTTTCATTATTTGGTAAAATAACGATGAACCCGGGTTCACTGACTTTTTATCGAGAAACTTGACATGATCCAAACCAAATTATATTTAACCAGTATCTGTGAGGACCCATTGGCATCAAAGTTCTGCATAGATATCTTCACTTCTTCCAATACAATAGCAAAAAATCAAGGTTTCATTATTTGGTAAAATAACGATGAACCCGGGTTCACTGACTTTATATCGAGAAACTTGACATGATCCAAACCAAATTATCTTTAACCAGTATCTGTGAGGACCCATTGGCATCAAAGTTCTGCATAGATATCTTCACTTCTTCCAATACAATAGCAAAAAATCAAGGTTTCATTATTTGGTAAAATAACGATGAACCCGGGTTCACTGACTTTTTATCGAGAAACTTGACATGATCCAAACCAAATTATATTTAACCAGTATCTGCGAGGACCCATTGGCATCAAAGTTCAGCATAGATATCTTCACTTCTTCCAATACAATAGCAAAAAATCAAGGTTTCATTATTTGGTAAAATAACGATGAACCCGGGTTCACTGACTTTTTATCGAGAAACTTGACATGATCCAAACCAAATTATATTTAACCAGTATCTGTGAGGACCCATTGGCATAAAAGTTCTGCATAGATATCTTCACTTCTTCCAATACAATAGCAAAAAATCAAGGTTTCATTATTTGGAAAAATAACGATGAACCCGGGTTCACTGACTTTTTATCGAGAAACTTGACATCATCCAAACCAAATTATATTTAACCAGTATCTGTGAGGACCTATTGGTATCAGAATTCTTCAAAGATATCTTCACTTCTTCCAATACAATAGCAAAAAATCAAGGTTTCATTATTTGGTAAAATAACGATGAACCCGGGTTCACTGACTTTTTATCGAGAAACTTGACATGATCCAAACCAAATTATATTTAACCAGTATCTGTGAGGACCCATTGGCATCAAAGTTCTGCATAGATATCTTCACTTCTTCCAATACAATAGCAAAAAATCAAGGTTTCATTATTTGGGAAAATAACGATGAACCCGGGTTCACTGACTTTTTATCGAGAAACTTGACATCATCCAAACCAAATTATATTTAACCAGTATCTGTGAGGACCCATTGGCATAAAAGTTCTGCATAGATATCTTCACTTCTTCCAATACAATAGCAAAAAATCAAGGTTTCATTATTTGGTAAAATAACGATGAACCCGGGTTCACTGACTTTTTATCGAGAAACTTGACATGATCCAAACCAAATTATATTTAACCAGTATCTGCGAGGACCCATTGGCATCAAAGTTCAGCATAGATATCTTCACTTCTTCCAATACAATAGCAAAAAATCAAGGTTTCATTATTTGGGAAAATAACGATGAACCCGGGTTCACTGACTTTTTATCGAGAAACTTGACATGATCCAAACCAAATTATATTTAACCAGTATCTGTGAGGACCCATTGGCATCAAAGTTCTGCATAGATATCTTCACTTCTTCCAATACAATAGCAAAAAATCAAGGTTTCATTATTTGGTAAAATAACGATGAACCCGGGTTCACTGACTTTTTATCGAGAAACTTGACATGATCCAAAACAAATTATATTTAACCAGTATCTGTGAGGACCCATTGGCATCAAAGTTCTGCATAGATATCTTCACTTCTTCCAATACAATAGCAAAAAATCAAGGTTTCATTATTTGGTAAAATAACGATGAACCCGGGTTCACTGACTTTTTATCGAGAAACTTGACATGATCCAAACCAAATTATATTTAACCAGTATCTGCGAGGACCCATTGGCATCAAAGTTCAGCATAGATATCTTCACTTCTTCCAATACAATAGCAAAAAATCAAGGTTTCATTATTTGGGAAAATAACGATGAACCCGGGTTCACTGACTTTTTATCGAGAAACTTGACATGATCCAAACCAAATTATATTTAACCAGTATCTGTGAGGACCCATTGGCATCAAAGTTCTGCATAGATATCTTCACTTCTTCCAATACAATAGCAAAAAATCAAGGTTTCATTATTTGGGAAAATAACGATGAACCCGGGTTCACTGACTTTTTATCGAGAAACTTGACATGATCCAAACCAAATTATATTTAACCAGTATCTGTGAGGACCCATTGGCATCAAAGTTCTGCATAGATATCTTCACTTCTTCCAATACAATAGCAAAAAATCAAGGTTTCATTATTTGGGAAAATAACGATGAACCCGGGTTCACTGACTTTTTATCGAGAAACTTGACATCATCCAAACCAAATTATATTTAACCAGTATCTGTGAGGACCTATTGGTATCAGAATTCTTCAAAGATATCTTCACTTCTTCCAATACAATAGCAAAAAATCAAGGTTTCATTATTTGGTAAAATAACGATGAACCCGGGTTCACTGACTTTTTATCGAGAAACTTGACATGATCCAAACCAAATTATATTTAACCAGTATCTGTGAGGACCCATTGGCATCAAAGTTCTGCATAGATATCTTCACTTCTTCCAATACAATAGCAAAAAATCAAGGTTTCATTATTTGGGAAAATAACGATGAACCCGGGTTCACTGACTTTTTATCGAGAAACTTGACATCATCCAAACCAAATTATATTTAACCAGTATCTGTGAGGACCCATTGGCATCAAAGTTCTGCATAGATATCTTCACTTCTTCCAATACAATAGCAAAAAATCAAGGTTTCATTATTTGGTAAAATAACGATGAACCCGGGTTCACTGACTTTTTATCGAGAAACTTGACATGATCCAAACCAAATTATCTTTAACCAGTATCTGTGAGGACCCATTGGCATCAAAGTTCTGCATAGATATCTTCACTTCTTCCAATACAATAGCAAAAAATCAAGGTTTCATTATTTGGTAAAATAACGATGAACCCGGGTTCACTGACTTTATATCGAGAAACTTGACATGATCCAAACCAAATTATCTTTAACCAGTATCTGTGAGGACCCATTGGCATCAAAGTTCTGCATAGATATCTTCACTTCTTCCAATACAATAGCAAAAAATCAAGGTTTCATTATTTGGTAAAATAACGATGAACCCGCGTTCACTGACTTTTTATCGAGAAACTTGACATGATCCAAACCAAATTATATTTAACCAGTATCTGCGAGGACCCATTGGCATCAAAGTTCAGCATAGATATCTTCACTTCTTCCAATACAATAGCAAAAAATCAAGGTTTCATTATTTGGGAAAATAACGATGAACCCGGGTTCACTGACTTTTTATCGAGAAACTTGACATGATCCAAACCAAATTATATTTAACCAGTATCTGTGAGGACCCATTGGCATCAAAGTTCTGCATAGATATCTTCACTTCTTCCAATACAATAGCCAAAAATCAAGGTTTCATTATTTGGGAAAATAACGATGAACCCGGGTTCACTGACTTTTTATCGAGAAACTTGACATGATCCAAACCAAATTATATTTAACCAGTATCTGCGAGGACCCATTGGCATCAAAGTTCAGCATAGATATCTTCACTTCTTCCAATACAATAGCAAAAAATCAAGGTTTCATTATTTGGGAAAATAACGATGAACCCGGGTTCACTGACTTTTTATCGAGAAACTTGACATGATCCAAACCAAATTATATTTAACCAGTATCTGTGAGGACCCATTGGCATCAAACTTCTGCATAGATATCTTCACTTCTTCCAATACAATAGCAAAAAATCAAGGTTTCATTATTTGGGAAAATAACGATGAACCCGGGTTCACTGACTTTTTATCGAGAAACTTGACATCATCCAAACCAAATTATATTTAACCAGTATCTGTGAGGACCCATTGGCATAAAAGTTCTGCATAGATATCTTCACTTCTTCCAATACAATAGCAAAAAATCAAGGTTTCATTATTTGGTAAAATAACGATGAACCCGGGTTCACTGACTTTTTATCGAGAAACTTGACATGATCCAAACCAAATTATATTTAACCAGTATCTGCGAGGACCCATTGGCATCAAAGTTCAGCATAGATATCTTCACTTCTTCCAATACAATAGCAAAAAATCAAGGTTTCATTATTTGGGAAAATAACGATGAACCCGGGTTCACTGACTTTTTATCGAGAAACTTGACATGATCCAAACCAAATTATATTTAACCAGTATCTGTGAGGACCCATTGGCATCAAAGTTCTGCATAGATATCTTCACTTCTTCCAATACAATAGCAAAAAATCAAGGTTTCATTATTTGGTAAAATAACGATGAACCCGGGTTCACTGACTTTTTATCGAGAAACTTGACATGATCCAAACCAAATTATATTTAACCAGTATCTGTGAGGACCCATTGGCATCAAAGTTCTGCATAGATATCTTCACTTCTTCCAATACAATAGCAAAAAATCAAGGTTTCATTATTTGGTAAAATAACGATGAACCCGGGTTCACTGACTTTTTATCGAGAAACTTGACATGATCCAAACCAAATTATATTTAACCAGTATCTGCGAGGACCCATTGGCATCAAAGTTCAGCATAGATATCTTCACTTCTTCCAATACAATAGCAAAAAATCAAGGTTTCATTATTTGGGAAAATAACGATGAACCCGGGTTCACTGACTTTTTATCGAGAAACTTGACATGATCCAAACCAAATTATATTTAACCAGTATCTGTGAGGACCCATTGGCATCAAAGTTCTGCATAGATATCTTCACTTCTTCCAATACAATAGCAAAAAATCAAGGTTTCATTATTTGGGAAAATAACGATGAACCCGGGTTCACTGACTTTTTATCGAGAAACTTGACATGATCCAAACCAAATTATATTTAACCAGTATCTGTGAGGACCCATTGGCATCAAAGTTCTGCATAGATATCTTCACTTCTTCCAATACAATAGCAAAAAATCAAGGTTTCATTATTTGGGAAAATAACGATGAACCCGGGTTCACTGACTTTTTATCGAGAAACTTGACATCATCCAAACCAAATTATATTTAACCAGTATCTGTGAGGACCTATTGGTATCAGAATTCTTCAAAGATATCTTCACTTCTTCCAATACAATAGCAAAAAATCAAGGTTTCATTATTTGGTAAAATAACGATGAACCCGGGTTCACTGACTTTTTATCGAGAAACTTGACATGATCCAAACCAAATTATATTTAACCAGTATCTGTGAGGACCCATTGGCATCAAAGTTCTGCATAGATATCTTCACTTCTTCCAATACAATAGCAAAAAATCAAGGTTTCATTATTTGGGAAAATAACGATGAACCCGGGTTCACTGACTTTTTATCGAGAAACTTGACATCATCCAAACCAAATTATATTTAACCAGTATCTGTGAGGACCCATTGGCATCAAAGTTCTGCATAGATATCTTCACTTCTTCCAATACAATAGCAAAAAATCAAGGTTTCATTATTTGGTAAAATAACGATGAACCCGGGTTCACTGACTTTTTATCGAGAAACTTGACATGATCCAAACCAAATTATCTTTAACCAGTATCTGTGAGGACCCATTGGCATCAAAGTTCTGCATAGATATCTTCACTTCTTCCAATACAATAGCAAAAAATCAAGGTTTCATTATTTGGTAAAATAACGATGAACCCGGGTTCACTGACTTTATATCGAGAAACTTGACATGATCCAAACCAAATTATCTTTAACCAGTATCTGTGAGGACCCATTGGCATCAAAGTTCTGCATAGATATCTTCACTTCTTCCAATACAATAGCAAAAAATCAAGGTTTCATTATTTGGTAAAATAACGATGAACCCGCGTTCACTGACTTTTTATCGAGAAACTTGACATGATCCAAACCAAATTATATTTAACCAGTATCTGCGAGGACCCATTGGCATCAAAGTTCAGCATAGATATCTTCACTTCTTCCAATACAATAGCAAAAAATCAAGGTTTCATTATTTGGGAAAATAACGATGAACCCGGGTTCACTGACTTTTTATCGAGAAACTTGACATGATCCAAACCAAATTATATTTAACCAGTATCTGTGAGGACCCATTGGCATCAAAGTTCTGCATAGATATCTTCACTTCTTCCAATACAATAGCAAAAAATCAAGGTTTCATTATTTGGGAAAATAACGATGAACCCGGGTTCACTGACTTTTTATCGAGAAACTTGACATGATCCAAACCAAATTATATTTAACCAGTATCTGTGAGGACCCATTGGCATCAAAGTTCTGCATAGATATCTTCACTTCTTCCAATACAATAGCAAAAAATCAAGGTTTCATTATTTGGGAAAATAACGATGAACCCGGGTTCACTGACTTTTTATCGAGAAACTTGACATCATCCAAACCAAATTATATTTAACCAGTATCTGTGAGGACCCATTGGCATCAAAGTTCTGCATAGATATCTTCACTTCTTCCAATACAATAGCAAAAAATCAAGGTTTCATTATTTGGGAAAATAACGATGAACCCGGGTTCACTGACTTTTTATCGAGAAACTTGACATCATCCAAACCAAATTATATTTAACCAGTATCTGTGAGGACCCATTGGCATCAAAGTTCTGCATAGATATCTTCACTTCTTCCAATACAATAGCAAAAAATCAAGGTTTCATTATTTGGTAAACTAACGATGAACCCGGGTTCACTGACTTTTTATCGAGAAACTTGACATGATCCAAACCAAATTATCTTTAACCAGTATCTGTGAGGACCCATTGGCATCAAAGTTCTGCATAGATATCTTCACTTCTTCCAATACAATAGCAAAAAATCAAGGTTTCATTATTTGGGAAAATAACGATGAACCCGGGTTCACTGACTTTTTATCGAGAAACTTGACATGATCCAAACCAAATTATCTTTAACCAGTATCTGTGAGGACCTATTGGTATCAAAATTCTGCAAAGATATTTTCACTTCTTCCAATACAATAGCAAAAAATCAAGGTTTCATTATTTGGTAAAATAACGATGAACCCGGGTTCACTGACTTTTTATCGAGAAACTTGACATGATCCAAACCAAATTATATTTAACCAGTATCTGTGAGGACCCATTGGCATCAAAGTTCTGCATAGATATCTTCACTTCTTCCAATACAATAGCAAAAAATCAAGGTTTCATTATTTGGGAAAATAACGATGAACCCGGGTTCACTGACTTTTTATCGAGAAACTTGACATGATCCAAACCAAATTATCTTTAACCAGTATCTGCGAGGACTTATTGGCATAAAAGTTCAGCATAGATATCTTCACTTCTTCCAATACAATAGCAAAAAATCAAGGTTTCATTATTTGGTAAAATAACGATGAACCCGGGTTCACTGACTTTTTATCGAGAAACTTGACATGATCCAAACCAAATTATATTTAACCAGTATCTGTGAGGACCCATTGGCATCAAAGTTCTGCATAGATATCTTCACTTCTTCCAATACAATAGCAAAAAATCAAGGTTTCATTATTTGGTAAAATAACGATGAACCCGGGTTCACTGACTTTATATCGAGAAACTTGACATGATCCAAACCAAATTATCTTTAACCAGTATCTGTGAGGACCCATTGGCATCAAAGTTCTGCATAGATATCTTCACTTCTTCCAATACAATAGCAAAAAATCAAGGTTTCATTATTTGGTAAAATAACGATGAACCCGGGTTCACTGACTTTTTATCGAGAAACTTGACATGATCCAAACCAAATTATATTTAACCAGTATCTGCGAGGACCCATTGGCATCAAAGTTCAGCATAGATATCTTCACTTCTTCCAATACAATAGCAAAAAATCAAGGTTTCATTATTTGGTAAAATAACGATGAACCCGGGTTCACTGACTTTTTATCGAGAAACTTGACATGATCCAAACCAAATTATATTTAACCAGTATCTGTGAGGACCCATTGGCATAAAAGTTCTGCATAGATATCTTCACTTCTTCCAATACAATAGCAAAAAATCAAGGTTTCATTATTTGGAAAAATAACGATGAACCCGGGTTCACTGACTTTTTATCGAGAAACTTGACATCATCCAAACCAAATTATATTTAACCAGTATCTGTGAGGACCTATTGGTATCAGAATTCTTCAAAGATATCTTCACTTCTTCCAATACAATAGCAAAAAATCAAGGTTTCATTATTTGGTAAAATAACGATGAACCCGGGTTCACTGACTTTTTATCGAGAAACTTGACATGATCCAAACCAAATTATATTTAACCAGTATCTGTGAGGACCCATTGGCATCAAAGTTCTGCATAGATATCTTCACTTCTTCCAATACAATAGCAAAAAATCAAGGTTTCATTATTTGGTAAAATAACGATGAACCCGGGTTCACTGACTTTTTATCGAGAAACTTGACATGATCCAAACCAAATTATATTTAACCAGTATCTGTGAGGACCCATTGGCATCAAAGTTCTGCATAGATATCTTCACTTCTTCCAATACAATAGCAAAAAATCAAGGTTTCATTATTTGGTAAAATAACGATGAACCCGGGTTCACTGACTTTATATCGAGAAACTTGACATGATCCAAACCAAATTATCTTTAACCAGTATCTGTGAGGACCCATTGGCATCAAAGTTCTGCATAGATATCTTCACTTCTTCCAATACAATAGCAAAAAATCAAGGTTTCATTATTTGGTAAAATAACGATGAACCCGGGTTCACTGACTTTATATCGAGAAACTTGACATGATCCAAACCAAATTATCTTTAACCAGTATCTGTGAGGACCTATTGGTATCAAAGTTCTGCATAGATATCTTCACTTCTTCCAATACAATAGCAAAAAATCAAGGTTTCATTATTTGGTAAAATAACGATGAACCCGGGTTCACTGACTTTTTATCGAGAAACTTGACATGATCCAAACCAAATTATATTTAACCAGTATCTGCGAGGACCCATTGGCATCAAAGTTCAGCATAGATATCTTCACTTCTTCCAATACAATAGCAAAAAATCAAGGTTTCATTATTTGGGAAAATAACGATGAACCCGGGTTCACTGACTTTTTATCGAGAAACTTGACATGATCCAAACCAAATTATATTTAACCAGTATCTGTGAGGACCCATTGGCATCAAAGTTCTGCATAGATATCTTCACTTCTTCCAATACAATAGCAAAAAATCAAGGTTTCATTATTTGGTAAAATAACGATGAACCCGGGTTCACTGACTTTTTATCGAGAAACTTGACATCATCCAAACCAAATTATATTTAACCAGTATCTGTGAGGACCCATTGGCATCAAAATTCTGCATAGATATCTTCACTTCTTCCAATACAATAGCAAAAAATCAAGGTTTCATTATTTGGGAAAATAACGATGAACCCGGGTTCACTGACTTTTTATCGAGAAACTTGACATGATCCAAACCAAATTATCTTTAACCAGTATCTGTGAGGACCCATTGGCATCAAAGTTCTGCATAGATATCTTCACTTCTTCCAATACAATAGCAAAAAATCAAGGTTTCATTATTTGGGAAAATAACGATGAACCCGGGTTCACTGACTTTTTATCGAGAAACTTGACATGATCCAAACCAAATTATCTTTAACCAGTATCTGTGAGGACCTATTGGTATCAAAATTCTGCAAAGATATTTTCACTTCTTCCAATACAATAGCAAAAAATCAAGGTTTCATTATTTGGTAAAATAACGATGAACCCGGGTTCACTGACTTTTTATCGAGAAACTTGACATGATCCAAACCAAATTATCTTTAACCAGTATCTGTGAGGACCCATTGGCATCAAAGTTCTGCATAGATATCTTCACTTCTTCCAATACAATAGCAAAAAATCAAGGTTTCATTATTTGGGAAAATAACGATGAACCCGGGTTCACTGACTTTTTATCGAGAAACTTGACATCATCCAAACCAAATTATATTTAACCAGTATCTGTGAGGACCTATTGGTATCAGAATTCTTCAAAGATATCTTCACTTCTTCCAATACAATAGCAAAAAATCAAGGTTTCATTATTTGGTAAAATAACGATGAACCCGGGTTCACTGACTTTTTATCGAGAAACTTGACATGATCCAAACCAAATTATCTTTAACCAGTATCTGTGAGGACCCATTGGCATCAAAGTTCTGCATAGATATCTTCACGTCTTCCAATACAATAGCAAAAAATCAAGGTTTCATTATTTGGTAAAATAACGATGAACCCGGGTTCACTGACTTTATATCGAGAAACTTGACATGATCCAAACCAAATTATCTTTAACCAGTATCTGTGAGGACCCATTGGCATCAAAGTTCTGCATAGATATCTTCACTTCTTCCAATACAATAGCAAAAAATCAAGGTTTCATTATTTGGTAAAATAACGATGAACCCGGGTTCACTGACTTTTTATCGAGAAACTTGACATGATCCAAACCAAATTATATTTAACCAGTATCTGCGAGGACCCATTGGCATCAAAGTTCAGCATAGATATCTTCACTTCTTCCAATACAATAGCAAAAAATCAAGGTTTCATTATTTGGGAAAATAACGATGAACCCGGGTTCACTGACTTTTTATCGAGAAACTTGACATGATCCAAACCAAATTATATTTAACCAGTATCTGTGAGGACCCATTGGCATCAAAGTTCTGCATAGATATCTTCACTTCTTCCAATACAATAGCAAAAAATCAAGGTTTCATTATTTGGGAAAATAACGATGAACCCGGGTTCACTGACTTTTTATCGAGAAACTTGACATGATCCAAACCAAATTATATTTAACCAGTATCTGCGAGGACCCATTGGCATCAAAGTTCAGCATAGATATCTTCACTTCTTCCAATACAATAGCAAAAAATCAAGGTTTCATTATTTGGGAAAATAACGATGAACCCGGGTTCACTGACTTTTTATCGAGAAACTTGACATGATCCAAACCAAATTATATTTAACCAGTATCTGTGAGGACCCATTGGCATCAAAGTTCTGCATAGATATCTTCACTTCTTCCAATACAATAGCAAAAAATCAAGGTTTCATTATTTGGTAAAATAACGATGAACCCGGGTTCACTGACTTTTTATCGAGAAACTTGACATGATCCAAACCAAATTATATTTAACCAGTATCTGCGAGGACCCATTGGCATCAAAGTTCAGCATAGATATCTTCACTTCTTCCAATACAATAGCAAAAAATCAAGGTTTCATTATTTGGGAAAATAACGATGAACCCGGGTTCACTGACTTTTTATCGAGAAACTTGACATCATCCAAACCAAATTATATTTAACCAGTATCTGTGAGGACCTATTGGTATCAGAATTCTTCAAAGATATCTTCACTTCTTCCAATACAATAGCAAAAAATCAAGGTTTCATTATTTGGTAAAATAACGATGAACCCGGGTTCACTGACTTTTTATCGAGAAACTTGACATGATCCAAACCAAATTATATTTAACCAGTATCTGTGAGGACCCATTGGCATCAAAGTTCTGCATAGATATCTTCACTTCTTCCAATACAATAGCAAAAAATCAAGGTTTCATTATTTGGGAAAATAACGATGAACCCGGGTTCACTGACTTTTTATCGAGAAACTTGACATCATCCAAACCAAATTATATTTAACCAGTATCTGTGAGGACCTATTGGTATCAGAATTCTTCAAAGATATCTTCACTTCTTCCAATACAATAGCAAAAAATCAAGGTTTCATTATTTGGTAAAATAACGATGAACCCGGGTTCACTGACTTTTTATCGAGAAACTTGACATGATCCAAACCAAATTATCTTTAACCAGTATCTGTGAGGACCCATTGGCATCAAAGTTCTGCATAGATATCTTCACTTCTTCCAATACAATAGCAAAAAATCAAGGTTTCATTATTTGGTAAAATAACGATGAACCCGGGTTCACTGACTTTATATCGAGAAACTTGACATGATCCAAACCAAATTATATTTAACCAGTATCTGCGAGGACCCATTGGCATCAAAGTTCAGCATAGATATCTTCACTTCTTCCAATACAATAGCAAAAAATCAAGGTTTCATTATTTGGGAAAATAACGATGAACCCGGGTTCACTGACTTTTTATCGAGAAACTTGACATGATCCAAACCAAATTATATTTAACCAGTATCTGTGAGGACCCATTGGCATCAAAGTTCTGCATAGATATCTTCACTTCTTCCAATACAATAGCAAAAAATCAAGGTTTCATTATTTGGGAAAATAACGATGAACCCGGGTTCACTGACTTTTTATCGAGAAACTTGACATCATCCAAACCAAATTATATTTAACCAGTATCTGTGAGGACCCATTGGCATCAAAGTTCTGCATAGATATCTTCACTTCTTCCAATACAATAGCAAAAAATCAAGGTTTCATTATTTGGGAAAATAACGATGAACCCGGGTTCACTGACTTTTTATCGAGAAACTTGACATCATCCAAACCAAATTATATTTAACCAGTATCTGTGAGGACCCATTGGCATCAAAGTTCTGCATAGATATCTTCACTTCTTCCAATACAATAGCAAAAAATCAAGGTTTCATTATTTGGGAAAATAACGATGAACCCGGGTTCACTGACTTTTTATCGAGAAACTTGACATGATCCAAACCAAATTATCTTTAACCAGTATCTGTGAGGACCTATTGGTATCAAAATTCTGCAAAGATATTTTCACTTCTTCCAATACAATAGCAAAAAATCAAGGTTTCATTATTTGGTAAAATAACGATGAACCCGGGTTCACTGACTTTTTATCGAGAAACTTGACATGATCCAAACCAAATTATATTTAACCAGTATCTGTGAGGACCCATTGGCATCAAAGTTCTGCATAGATATCTTCACTTCTTCCAATACAATAGCAAAAAATCAAGGTTTCATTATTTGGGAAAATAACGATGAACCCGGGTTCACTGACTTTTTATCGAGAAACTTGACATGATCCAAACCAAATTATCTTTAACCAGTATCTGCGAGGACTTATTGGCATAAAAGTTCAGCATAGATATCTTCACTTCTTCCAATACAATAGCAAAAAATCAAGGTTTCATTATTTGGTAAAATAACGATGAACCCGGGTTCACTGACTTTTTATCGAGAAACTTGACATGATCCAAACCAAATTATATTTAACCAGTATCTGCGAGGACCCATTGGCATCAAAGTTCTGCATAGATATCTTCACTTCTTCCAATACAATAGCAAAAAATCAAGGTTTCATTATTTGGGAAAATAACGATGAACCCGGGTTCACTGACTTTTTATCGAGAAACTTGACATGATCCAAACCAAATTATATTTAACCAGTATCTGTGAGGACCCATTGGCATAAAAGTTCTGCATAGATATCTTCACTTCTTCCAATACAATAGCAAAAAATCAAGGTTTCATTATTTGGGAAAATAACGATGAACCCGGGTTCACTGACTTTTTATCGAGAAACTTGACATCATCCAAACCAAATTATATTTAACCAGTATCTGTGAGGACCCATTGGCATCAAAGTTCTGCATAGATATCTTCACTTCTTCCAATACAATAGCAAAAAATCAAGGTTTCATTATTTGGTAAAATAACGATGAACCCGGGTTCACTGACTTTATATCGAGAAACTTGACATGATCCAAACCAAATTATCTTTAACCAGTATCTGTGAGGACCTATTGGTATCAAAGTTCTGCATAGATATCTTCACTTCTTCCAATACAATAGCAAAAAATCAAGGTTTCATTATTTGGTAAAATAACGATGAACCCGGGTTCACTGACTTTTTATCGAGAAACTTGACATGATCCAAACCAAATTATATTTAACCAGTATCTGCGAGGACCCATTGGCATCAAAGTTCAGCATAGATATCTTCACTTCTTCCAATACAATAGCAAAAAATCAAGGTTTCATTATTTGGGAAAATAACGATGAACCCGGGTTCACTGACTTTTTATCGAGAAACTTGACATGATCCAAACCAAATTATATTTAACCAGTATCTGTGAGGACCCATTGGCATCAAAGTTCTGCATAGATATCTTCACTTCTTCCAATACAATAGCAAAAAATCAAGGTTTCATTATTTGGGAAAATAACGATGAACCCGGGTTCACTGACTTTTTATCGAGAAACTTGACATGATCCAAACCAAATTATATTTAACCAGTATCTGTGAGGACCCATTGGCATCAAAGTTCTGCATAGATATCTTCACTTCTTCCAATACAATAGCAAAAAATCAAGGTTTCATTATTTGGGAAAATAACGATGAACCCGGGTTCACTGACTTTTTATCGAGAAACTTGACATCATCCAAACCAAATTATATTTAACCAGTATCTGTGAGGACCTATTGGTATCAGAATTCTTCAAAGATATCTTCACTTCTTCCAATACAATAGCAAAAAATCAAGGTTTCATTATTTGGTAAAATAACGATGAACCCGGGTTCACTGACTTTTTATCGAGAAACTTGACATGATCCAAACCAAATTATATTTAACCAGTATCTGTGAGGACCCATTGGCATAAAAGTTCTGCATAGATATCTTCACTTCTTCCAATACAATAGCAAAAAATCAAGGTTTCATTATTTGGGAAAATAACGATGAACCCGGGTTCACTGACTTTTTATCGAGAAACTTGACATCATCCAAACCAAATTATATTTAACCAGTATCTGTGAGGACCTATTGGTATCAGAATTCTTCAAAGATATCTTCACTTCTTCCAATACAATAGCAAAAAATCAAGGTTTCATTATTTGGTAAAATAACGATGAACCCGGGTTCACTGACTTTTTATCGAGAAACTTGACATGATCCAAACCAAATTATCTTTAACCAGTATCTGTGAGGACCCATTGGCATCAAAGTTCTGCATAGATATCTTCACTTCTTCCAATACAATAGCAAAAAATCAAGGTTTCATTATTTGGTAAAATAACGATGAACCCGGGTTCACTGACTTTATATCGAGAAACTTGACATGATCCAAACCAAATTATCTTTAACCAGTATCTGTGAGGACCCATTGGCATCAAAGTTCTGCATAGATATCTTCACTTCTTCCAATACAATAGCAAAAAATCAAGGTTTCATTATTTGGTAAAATAACGATGAACCCGGGTTCACTGACTTTTTATCGAGAAACTTGACATGATCCAAACCAAATTATATTTAACCAGTATCTGCGAGGACCCATTGGCATCAAAGTTCAGCATAGATATCTTCACTTCTTCCAATACAATAGCAAAAAATCAAGGTTTCATTATTTGGGAAAATAACGATGAACCCGGGTTCACTGACTTTTTATCGAGAAACTTGACATGATCCAAACCAAATTATATTTAACCAGTATCTGTGAGGACCCATTGGCATCAAAGTTCTGCATAGATATCTTCACTTCTTCCAATACAATAGCAAAAAATCAAGGTTTCATTATTTGGGAAAATAACGATGAACCCGGGTTCACTGACTTTTTATCGAGAAACTTGACATGATCCAAACCAAATTATATTTAACCAGTATCTGTGAGGACCCATTGGCATCAAAGTTCTGCATAGATATCTTCACTTCTTCCAATACAATAGCAAAAAATCAAGGTTTCATTATTTGGGAAAATAACGATGAACCCGGGTTCACTGACTTTTTATCGAGAAACTTGACATCATCCAAACCAAATTATATTTAACCAGTATCTGTGAGGACCCATTGGCATCAAAGTTCTGCATAGATATCTTCACTTCTTCCAATACAATAGCAAAAAATCAAGGTTTCATTATTTGGTAAACTAACGATGAACCCGGGTTCACTGACATTTTATCGAGAAACTTGACATGATCCAAACCAAATTATCTTTAACCAGTATCTGTGAGGACCCATTGGCATCAAAGTTCTGCATAGATATCTTCACTTCTTCCAATACAATAGCAAAAAATCAAGGTTTCATTATTTGGGAAAATAACGATGAACCCGGGTTCACTGACTTTTTATCGAGAAACTTGACATGATCCAAACCAAATTATCTTTAACCAGTATCTGTGAGGACCTATTGGTATCAAAATTCTGCAAAGATATTTTCACTTCTTCCAATACAATAGCAAAAAATCAAGGTTTCATTATTTGGTAAAATAACGATGAACCCGGGTTCACTGACTTTTTATCGAGAAACTTGACATGATCCAAACCAAATTATCTTTAACCAGTATCTGTGAGGACCCATTGGCATCAAAGTTCTGCATAGATATCTTCACTTCTTCCAATACAATAGCAAAAAATCAAGGTTTCATTATTTGGGAAAATAACGATGAACCCGGGTTCACTGACTTTTTATCGAGAAACTTGACATGATCCAAACCAAATTATCTTTAACCAGTATCTGCGAGGACTTATTGGCATAAAAGTTCAGCATAGATATCTTCACTTCTTCCAATACAATAGCAAAAAATCAAGGTTTCATTATTTGGTAAAATAACGATGAACCCGGGTTCACTGACTTTTTATCGAGAAACTTGACATGATCCAAACCAAATTATATTTAACCAGTATCTGTGAGGACCCATTGGCATCAAAGTTCTGCATAGATATCTTCACTTCTTCCAATACAATAGCAAAAAATCAAGGTTTCATTATTTGGTAAAATAACGATGAACCCGGGTTCACTGACTTTTTATCGAGAAACTTGACATGATCCAAACCAAATTATCTTTAACCAGTATCTGTGAGGACCCATTGGCATCAAAGTTCTGCATAGATATCTTCACTTCTTCCAATACAATAGCAAAAAATCAAGGTTTCATTATTTGGTAAAATAACGATGAACCCGGGTTCACTGACTTTATATCGAGAAACTTGACATGATCCAAACCAAATTATCTTTAACCAGTATCTGTGAGGACCTATTGGTATCAAAGTTCTGCATAGATATCTTCACTTCTTCCAATACAATAGCAAAAAATCAAGGTTTCATTATTTGGTAAAATAACGATGAACCCGGGTTCACTGACTTTTTATCGAGAAACTTGACATCATCCAAACCAAATTATATTTAACCAGTATCTGCGAGGACCCATTGGCATCAAAGTTCAGCATAGATATCTTCACTTCTTCCAATACAATAGCAAAAAATCAAGGTTTCATTATTTGGGAAAATAACGATGAACCCGGGTTCACTGACTTTTTATCGAGAAACTTGACATGATCCAAACCAAATTATATTTAACCAGTATCTGTGAGGACCCATTGGCATCAAAGTTCTGCATAGATATCTTCACTTCTTCCAATACAATAGCAAAAAATCAAGGTTTCATTATTTGGTAAAATAACGATGAACCCGGGTTCACTGACTTTTTATCGAGAAACTTGACATCATCCAAACCAAATTATATTTAACCAGTATCTGTGAGGACCCATTGGCATCAAAATTCTGCATAGATATCTTCACTTCTTCCAATACAATAGCAAAAAATCAAGGTTTCATTATTTGGGAAAATAACGATGAACCCGGGTTCACTGACTTTTTATCGAGAAACTTGACATGATCCAAACCAAATTATCTTTAACCAGTATCTGTGAGGACCCATTGGCATCAAAGTTCTGCATAGATATCTTCACTTCTTCCAATACAATAGCAAAAAATCAAGGTTTCATTATTTGGGAAAATAACGATGAACCCGGGTTCACTGACTTTTTATCGAGAAACTTGACATGATCCAAACCAAATTATCTTTAACCAGTATCTGTGAGGACCTATTGGTATCAAAATTCTGCAAAGATATTTTCACGTCTTCCAATACAATAGCAAAAAATCAAGGTTTCATTATTTGGTAAAATAACGATGAACCCGGGTTCACTGACTTTTTATCGAGAAACTTGACATGATCCAAACCAAATTATATTTAACCAGTATCTGTGAGGACCCATTGGCATCAAAGTTCTGCATAGATATCTTCACTTCTTCCAATACAATAGCAAAAAATCAAGGTTTCATTATTTGGGAAAATAACGATGAACCCGGGTTCACTGACTTTTTATCGAGAAACTTGACATCATCCAAACCAAATTATCTTTAACCAGTATCTGCGAGGACTTATTGGCATAAAAGTTCAGCATAGATATCTTCACTTCTTCCAATACAATAGCAAAAAATCAAGGTTTCATTATTTGGTAAAATAACGATGAACCCGGGTTCACTGACTTTTTATCGAGAAACTTGACATGATCCAAACCAAATTATATTTAACCAGTATCTGTGAGGACCCATTGGCATCAAAGTTCTGCATAGATATCTTCACTTCTTCCAATACAATAGCAAAAAATCAAGGTTTCATTATTTGGGAAAATAACGATGAACCCGGGTTCACTGACTTTTTATCGAGAAACTTGACATGATCCAAACCAAATTATATTTAACCAGTATCTGTGAGGACCCATTGGCATCAAAGTTCTGCATAGATATCTTCACTTCTTCCAATACAATAGCAAAAAATCAAGGTTTCATTATTTGGTAAAATAACGATGAACCCGGGTTCACTGACTTTTTATCGAGAAACTTGACATGATCCAAACCAAATTATCTTTAACCAGTATCTGTGAGGACCCATTGGCATCAAAGTTCTGCATAGATATCTTCACTTCTTCCAATACAATAGCAAAAAATCAAGGTTTCATTATTTGGGAAAATAACGATGAACCCGGGTTCACTGACTTTATATCGAGAAACTTGACATGATCCAAACCAAATTATCTTTAACCAGTATCTGTGAGGACCTATTGGTATCAAAGTTCTGCATAGATATCTTCACTTCTTCCAATACAATAGCAAAAAATCCAAGGTTTCATTATTTGGTAAAATAACGATGAACCCGGGTTCACTGACTTTTTATCGAGAAACTTGACATGATCCAAACCAAATTATATTTAACCAGTATCTGCGAGGACCCATTGGCATCAAAGTTCAGCATAGATATCTTCACTTCTTCCAATACAATAGCAAAAAATCAAGGTTTCATTATTTGGGAAAATAACGATGAACCCGGGTTCACTGACTTTTTATCGAGAAACTTGACATGATCCAAACCAAATTATATTTAACCAGTATCTGTGAGGACCCATTGGCATCAAAGTTCTGCATAGATATCTTCACTTCTTCCAATACAATAGCAAAAAATCAAGGTTTCATTATTTGGGAAAATAACGATGAACCCGGGTTCACTGACTTTTTATCGAGAAACTTGACATGATCCAAACCAAATTATATTTAACCAGTATCTGTGAGGACCCATTGGCATCAAAGTTCTGCATAGATATCTTCACTTCTTCCAATACAATAGCAAAAAATCAAGGTTTCATTATTTGGTAAAATAACGATGAACCCGGGTTCACTGACTTTTTATCGAGAAACTTGACATGATCCAAACCAAATTATCTTTAACCAGTATCTGTGAGGACCCATTGGCATCAAAGTTCTGCATAGATATCTTCACTTCTTCCAATACAATAGCAAAAAATCAAGGTTTCATTATTTGGGAAAATAACGATGAACCCGGGTTCACTGACTTTTTATCGAGAAACTTGACATGATCCAAACCAAATTATATTTAACCAGTATCTGTGAGGACCCATTGGCATCAAAGTTCTGCATAGATATCTTCACTTCTTCCAATACAATAGCAAAAAATCAAGGTTTCATTATTTGGGAAAATAACGATGAACCCGGGTTCACTGACTTTTTATCGAGAAACTTGACATCATCCAAACCAAATTATATTTAACCAGTATCTGTGAGGACCCATTGGCATCAAAGTTCTGCATAGATATCTTCACTTCTTCCAATACAATAGCAAAAAATCAAGGTTTCATTATTTGGGAAAATAACGATGAACCCGGGTTCACTGACTTTTTATCGAGAAACTTGACATGATCCAAACCAAATTATATTTAACCAGTATCTGTGAGGACCCATTGGCATCAAAGTTCTGCATAGATATCTTCACTTCTTCCAATACAATAGCAAAAAATCAAGGTTTCATTATTTGGTAAAATAACGATGAACCCGGGTTCACTGACTTTTTATCGAGAAACTTGACATGATCCAAACCAAATTATCTTTAACCAGTATCTGTGAGGACCCATTGGCATCAAAGTTCTGCATAGATATCTTCACTTCTTCCAATACAATAGCAAAAAATCAAGGTTTCATTATTTGGGAAAATAACGATGAACCCGGGTTCACTGACTTTATATCGAGAAACTTGACATGATCCAAACCAAATTATCTTTAACCAGTATCTGTGAGGACCTATTGGTATCAAAGTTCTGCATAGATATCTTCACTTCTTCCAATACAATAGCAAAAAATCCAAGGTTTCATTATTTGGTAAAATAACGATGAACCCGGGTTCACTGACTTTTTATCGAGAAACTTGACATGATCCAAACCAAATTATATTTAACCAGTATCTGCGAGGACCCATTGGCATCAAAGTTCAGCATAGATATCTTCACTTCTTCCAATACAATAGCAAAAAATCAAGGTTTCATTATTTGGGAAAATAACGATGAACCCGGGTTCACTGACTTTTTATCGAGAAACTTGACATGATCCAAACCAAATTATATTTAACCAGTATCTGTGAGGACCCATTGGCATCAAAGTTCTGCATAGATATCTTCACTTCTTCCAATACAATAGCAAAAAATCAAGGTTTCATTATTTGGGAAAATAACGATGAACCCGGGTTCACTGACTTTTTATCGAGAAACTTGACATGATCCAAACCAAATTATATTTAACCAGTATCTGTGAGGACCCATTGGCATCAAAGTTCTGCATAGATATCTTCACTTCTTCCAATACAATAGCAAAAAATCAAGGTTTCATTATTTGGTAAAATAACGATGAACCCGGGTTCACTGACTTTTTATCGAGAAACTTGACATGATCCAAACCAAATTATCTTTAACCAGTATCTGTGAGGACCCATTGGCATCAAAGTTCTGCATAGATATCTTCACTTCTTCCAATACAATAGCAAAAAATCAAGGTTTCATTATTTGGGAAAATAACGATGAACCCGGGTTCACTGACTTTTTATCGAGAAACTTGACATGATCCAAACCAAATTATATTTAACCAGTATCTGTGAGGACCCATTGGCATCAAAGTTCTGCATAGATATCTTCACTTCTTCCAATACAATAGCAAAAAATCAAGGTTTCATTATTTGGGAAAATAACGATGAACCCGGGTTCACTGACTTTTTATCGAGAAACTTGACATGATCCAAACCAAATTATATTTAACCAGTATCTGTGAGGACCCATTGGCATCAAAGTTCTGCATAGATATCTTCACTTCTTCCAATACAATAGCAAAAAATCAAGGTTTCATTATTTGGGAAAATAACGATGAACCCGGGTTCACTGACTTTTTATCGAGAAACTTGACATGATCCAAACCAAATTATATTTAACCAGTATCTGTGAGGACCCATTGGCATCAAAGTTCTGCATAGATATCTTCACTTCTTCCAATACAATAGCAAAAAATCAAGGTTTCATTATTTGGTAAAATAACGATGAACCCGGGTTCACTGACTTTTTATCGAGAAACTTGACATGATCCAAACCAAATTATCTTTAACCAGTATCTGTGAGGACCCATTGGCATCAAAGTTCTGCATAGATATCTTCACTTCTTCCAATACAATAGCAAAAAATCAAGGTTTCATTATTTGGGAAAATAACGATGAACCCGGGTTCACTGACTTTTTATCGAGAAACTTGACATGATCCAAACCAAATTATATTTAACCAGTATCTGTGAGGACCCATTGGCATCAAAGTTCTGCATAGATATCTTCACTTCTTCCAATACAATAGCAAAAAATCAAGGTTTCATTATTTGGGAAAATAACGATGAACCCGGGTTCACTGACTTTTTATCGAGAAACTTGACATCATCCAAACCAAATTATATTTAACCAGTATCTGTGAGGACCCATTGGCATCAAAGTTCTGCATAGATATCTTCACTTCTTCCAATACAATAGCAAAAAATCAAGGTTTCATTATTTGGTAAACTAACGATGAACCCGGGTTCACTGACATTTTATCGAGAAACTTGACATGATCCAAACCAAATTATCTTTAACCAGTATCTGTGAGGACCCATTGGCATCAAAGTTCTGCATAGATATCTTCACTTCTTCCAATACAATAGCAAAAAATCAAGGTTTCATTATTTGGGAAAATAACGATGAACCCGGGTTCACTGACTTTTTATCGAGAAACTTGACATGATCCAAACCAAATTATCTTTAACCAGTATCTGTGAGGACCTATTGGTATCAAAATTCTGCAAAGATATTTTCACTTCTTCCAATACAATAGCAAAAAATCAAGGTTTCATTATTTGGTAAAATAACGATGAACCCGGGTTCACTGACTTTTTATCGAGAAACTTGACATGATCCAAACCAAATTATCTTTAACCAGTATCTGTGAGGACCCATTGGCATCAAAGTTCTGCATAGATATCTTCACTTCTTCCAATACAATAGCAAAAAATCAAGGTTTCATTATTTGGGAAAATAACGATGAACCCGGGTTCACTGACTTTTTATCGAGAAACTTGACATGATCCAAACCAAATTATCTTTAACCAGTATCTGCGAGGACTTATTGGCATAAAAGTTCAGCATAGATATCTTCACTTCTTCCAATACAATAGCAAAAAATCAAGGTTTCATTATTTGGTAAAATAACGATGAACCCGGGTTCACTGACTTTTTATCGAGAAACTTGACATGATCCAAACCAAATTATATTTAACCAGTATCTGTGAGGACCCATTGGCATCAAAGTTCTGCATAGATATCTTCACTTCTTCCAATACAATAGCAAAAAATCAAGGTTTCATTATTTGGTAAAATAACGATGAACCCGGGTTCACTGACTTTTTATCGAGAAACTTGACATGATCCAAACCAAATTATCTTTAACCAGTATCTGTGAGGACCCATTGGCATCAAAGTTCTGCATAGATATCTTCACTTCTTCCAATACAATAGCAAAAAATCAAGGTTTCATTATTTGGTAAAATAACGATGAACCCGGGTTCACTGACTTTATATCGAGAAACTTGACATGATCCAAACCAAATTATCTTTAACCAGTATCTGTGAGGACCTATTGGTATCAAAGTTCTGCATAGATATCTTCACTTCTTCCAATACAATAGCAAAAAATCAAGGTTTCATTATTTGGTAAAATAACGATGAACCCGGGTTCACTGACTTTTTATCGAGAAACTTGACATCATCCAAACCAAATTATATTTAACCAGTATCTGCGAGGACCCATTGGCATCAAAGTTCAGCATAGATATCTTCACTTCTTCCAATACAATAGCAAAAAATCAAGGTTTCATTATTTGGGAAAATAACGATGAACCCGGGTTCACTGACTTTTTATCGAGAAACTTGACATGATCCAAACCAAATTATATTTAACCAGTATCTGTGAGGACCCATTGGCATCAAAGTTCTGCATAGATATCTTCACTTCTTCCAATACAATAGCAAAAAATCAAGGTTTCATTATTTGGTAAAATAACGATGAACCCGGGTTCACTGACTTTTTATCGAGAAACTTGACATCATCCAAACCAAATTATATTTAACCAGTATCTGTGAGGACCCATTGGCATCAAAATTCTGCATAGATATCTTCACTTCTTCCAATACAATAGCAAAAAATCAAGGTTTCATTATTTGGGAAAATAACGATGAACCCGGGTTCACTGACTTTTTATCGAGAAACTTGACATGATCCAAACCAAATTATCTTTAACCAGTATCTGTGAGGACCCATTGGCATCAAAGTTCTGCATAGATATCTTCACTTCTTCCAATACAATAGCAAAAAATCAAGGTTTCATTATTTGGGAAAATAACGATGAACCCGGGTTCACTGACTTTTTATCGAGAAACTTGACATGATCCAAACCAAATTATCTTTAACCAGTATCTGTGAGGACCTATTGGTATCAAAATTCTGCAAAGATATTTTCACGTCTTCCAATACAATAGCAAAAAATCAAGGTTTCATTATTTGGTAAAATAACGATGAACCCGGGTTCACTGACTTTTTATCGAGAAACTTGACATGATCCAAACCAAATTATATTTAACCAGTATCTGTGAGGACCCATTGGCATCAAAGTTCTGCATAGATATCTTCACTTCTTCCAATACAATAGCAAAAAATCAAGGTTTCATTATTTGGGAAAATAACGATGAACCCGGGTTCACTGACTTTTTATCGAGAAACTTGACATCATCCAAACCAAATTATCTTTAACCAGTATCTGCGAGGACTTATTGGCATAAAAGTTCAGCATAGATATCTTCACTTCTTCCAATACAATAGCAAAAAATCAAGGTTTCATTATTTGGTAAAATAACGATGAACCCGGGTTCACTGACTTTTTATCGAGAAACTTGACATGATCCAAACCAAATTATATTTAACCAGTATCTGTGAGGACCCATTGGCATCAAAGTTCTGCATAGATATCTTCACTTCTTCCAATACAATAGCAAAAAATCAAGGTTTCATTATTTGGGAAAATAACGATGAACCCGGGTTCACTGACTTTTTATCGAGAAACTTGACATGATCCAAACCAAATTATATTTAACCAGTATCTGTGAGGACCCATTGGCATCAAAGTTCTGCATAGATATCTTCACTTCTTCCAATACAATAGCAAAAAATCAAGGTTTCATTATTTGGTAAAATAACGATGAACCCGGGTTCACTGACTTTTTATCGAGAAACTTGACATGATCCAAACCAAATTATCTTTAACCAGTATCTGTGAGGACCCATTGGCATCAAAGTTCTGCATAGATATCTTCACTTCTTCCAATACAATAGCAAAAAATCAAGGTTTCATTATTTGGGAAAATAACGATGAACCCGGGTTCACTGACTTTATATCGAGAAACTTGACATGATCCAAACCAAATTATCTTTAACCAGTATCTGTGAGGACCTATTGGTATCAAAGTTCTGCATAGATATCTTCACTTCTTCCAATACAATAGCAAAAAATCCAAGGTTTCATTATTTGGTAAAATAACGATGAACCCGGGTTCACTGACTTTTTATCGAGAAACTTGACATGATCCAAACCAAATTATATTTAACCAGTATCTGCGAGGACCCATTGGCATCAAAGTTCAGCATAGATATCTTCACTTCTTCCAATACAATAGCAAAAAATCAAGGTTTCATTATTTGGGAAAATAACGATGAACCCGGGTTCACTGACTTTTTATCGAGAAACTTGACATGATCCAAACCAAATTATATTTAACCAGTATCTGTGAGGACCCATTGGCATCAAAGTTCTGCATAGATATCTTCACTTCTTCCAATACAATAGCAAAAAATCAAGGTTTCATTATTTGGGAAAATAACGATGAACCCGGGTTCACTGACTTTTTATCGAGAAACTTGACATGATCCAAACCAAATTATATTTAACCAGTATCTGTGAGGACCCATTGGCATCAAAGTTCTGCATAGATATCTTCACTTCTTCCAATACAATAGCAAAAAATCAAGGTTTCATTATTTGGTAAAATAACGATGAACCCGGGTTCACTGACTTTTTATCGAGAAACTTGACATGATCCAAACCAAATTATCTTTAACCAGTATCTGTGAGGACCCATTGGCATCAAAGTTCTGCATAGATATCTTCACTTCTTCCAATACAATAGCAAAAAATCAAGGTTTCATTATTTGGTAAAATAACGATGAACCCGGGTTCACTGACTTTTTATCGAGAAACTTGACATGATCCAAACCAAATTATATTTAACCAGTATCTGCGAGGACTTATTGGCATAAAAGTTCTGCATAGATATCTTCACTTCTTCCAATACAATAGCAAAAAATCAAGGTTTCATTATTTGGGAAAATAACGATGAACCCGGGTTCACTGACTTTTTATCGAGAAACTTGACATGATCCAAACCAAATTATCTTTAACCAGTATCTGTGAGGACCTATTGGTATCAAAATTCTGCATAGATATCTTCACTTCTTCCAATACAATAGCAAAAAATCAAGGTTTCATTATTTGGGAAAATAACGATGAACCCGGGTTCACTGACTTTTTATCGAGAAACTTGACATGATCCAAACCAAATTATATTTAACCAGTATCTGTGAGGACCCATTGGCATCAAAATTCTGCATAGATATCTTCACTTCTTCCAATACAATAGCAAAAAATCAAGGTTTCATTATTTGGTAAAATAACGATGAACCCGGGTTCACTGACTTTTTATCGAGAAACTTGACATGATCCAAACCAAATTATCTTTAACCAGTATCTGTGAGGACCCATTGGCATCAAAGTTCTGCATAGATATCTTCACTTCTTCCAATACAATAGCAAAAAATCAAGGTTTCATTATTTGGTAAAATAACGATGAACCCGGGTTCACTGACTTTATATCGAGAAACTTGACATGATCCAAACCAAATTATCTTTAACCAGTATCTGTGAGGACCCATTGGCATCAAAGTTCTGCATAGATATCTTCACTTCTTCCAATACAATAGCAAAAAATCAAGGTTTCACTATTTGGTAAAATAACGATGAACCCGGGTTCACTGACTTTTTATCGAGAAACTTGACATGATCCAAACCAAATTATATTTAACCAGTATCTGCGAGGACCCATTGGCATCAAAGTTCAGCATAGATATCTTCACTTCTTCCAATACAATAGCAAAAAATCAAGGTTTCATTATTTGGGAAAATAACGATGAACCCGGGTTCACTGACTTTTTATCGAGAAACTTGACATGATCCAAACCAAATTATATTTAACCAGTATCTGTGAGGACCCATTGGCATCAAAGTTCTGCATAGATATCTTCACTTCTTCCAATACAATAGCAAAAAATCAAGGTTTCATTATTTGGGAAAATAACGATGAACCCGGGTTCACTGACTTTTTATCGAGAAACTTGACATGATCCAAACCAAATTATATTTAACCAGTATCTGTGAGGACCCATTGGCATCAAAGTTCTGCATAGATATCTTCACTTCTTCCAATACAATAGCAAAAAATCAAGGTTTCATTATTTGGTAAAATAACGATGAACCCGGGTTCACTGACTTTTTATCGAGAAACTTGACATGATCCAAACCAAATTATCTTTAACCAGTATCTGTGAGGACCCATTGGCATCAAAGTTCTGCCTAGATATCTTCACTTCTTCCAATACAATAGCAAAAAATCAAGGTTTCATTATTTGGTAAAATAACGATGAACCCGGGTTCACTGACTTTTTATCGAGAAACTTGACATGATCCAAACCAAATTATATTTAACCAGTATCTGCGAGGACTTATTGGCATAAAAGTTCTGCATAGATATCTTCACTTCTTCCAATACAATAGCAAAAAATCAAGGTTTCATTATTTGGGAAAATAACGATGAACCCGGGTTCACTGACTTTTTATCGAGAAACTTGACATGATCCAAACCAAATTATCTTTAACCAGTATCTGTGAGGACCTATTGGTATCAAAATTCTGCAAAGATATCTTCACTTCTTCCAATACAATAGCAAAAAATCAAGGTTTCATTATTTGGTAAAATAACGATGAACCCGGGTTCACTGACTTTTTATCGAGAAACTTGACATGATCCAAACCAAATTATCTTTAACCAGTATCTGTGAGGACCTATTGGTATCAAAATTCTTCAAAGATATCTTCACTTCTTCCAATACAATAGCAAAAAATCAAGGTTTCATTATTTGGTAAAATAACGATGAACCCGGGTTCACTGACTTTTTATCGAGAAACTTGACATCATCCAAACCAAATTATATTTAACCAGTATCTGTGAGGACCCATTGGCATCAAAGTTCTGCATAGATATCTTCACTTCTTCCAATACAATAGCAAAAAATCAAGGTTTCATTATTTGGGAAAATAACGATGAACCCGGGTTCACTGACTTTTTATCGAGAAACTTGACATCATCCAAACCAAATTATATTTAACCAGTATCTGTGAGGACCTATTGGTATCAAAGTTCTGCATAGATATCTTCACTTCTTCCAATACAATAGCAAAAAATCAAGGTTTCATTATTTGGTAAAATAACGATGAACCCGGGTTCACTGACTTTATATCGAGAAACTTGACATGATCCAAACCAAATTATCTTTAACCAGTATCTGTGAGGACCCATTGGCATCAAAGTTCTGCATAGATATCTTCACTTCTTCCAATACAATAGCAAAAAATCAAGGTTTCATTATTTGGGAAAATAACGATGAACCCGGGTTCACTGACTTTTTATCGAGAAACTTGACATGATCCAAACCAAATTATATTTAACCAGTATCTGTGAGGACCCATTGGCATCAAAGTTCTGCATAGATATCTTCACTTCTTCCAATACAATAGCAAAAAATCAAGGTTTCATTATTTGGTAAAATAACGATGAACCCGGGTTCACTGACTTTTTATCGAGAAACTTGACATCATCCAAACCAAATTATCTTTAACCAGTATCTGTGAGGACCCATTGGCATCAAAGTTCTGCATAGATATCTTCACTTCTTCCAATACAATAGCAAAAAATCAAGGTTTCATTATTTGGTAAAATAACGATGAACCCGGGTTCACTGACTTTTTATCGAGAAACTTGACATGATCCAAACCAAATTATATTTAACCAGTATCTGCGAGGACTTATTGGCATAAAAGTTCTGCATAGATATCTTCACTTCTTCCAATACAATAGCAAAAAATCAAGGTTTCATTATTTGGGAAAATAACGATGAACCCGGGTTCACTGACTTTTTATCGAGAAACTTGACATGATCCAAACCAAATTATATTTAACCAGTATCTGTGAGGACCTATTGGTATCAAAATTCTTCAAAGATATCTTCACTTCTTCCAATACAATAGCAAAAAATCAAGGTTTCATTATTTGGTAAAATAACGATGAACCCGGGTTCACTGACTTTTTATCGAGAAACTTGACATGATCCAAACCAAATTATATTTAACCAGTATCTGTGAGGACCCATTGGCATCAAAGTTCTGCATAGATATCTTCACTTCTTCCAATACAATAGCAAAAAATCAAGGTTTCATTATTTGGGAAAATAACGATGAACCCGGGTTCACTGACTTTTTATCGAGAAACTTGACATGATCCAAACCAAATTATATTTAACCAGTATCTGCGAGGACCCATTGGCATAAAAGTTCTGCATAGATATCTTCACTTCTTCCAATACAATAGCAAAAAATCAAGGTTTCATTATTTGGGAAAATAACGATGAACCCGGGTTCACTGACTTTTTATCGAGAAACTTGACATCATCCAAACCAAATTATATTTAACCAGTATCTGCGAGGACTTATTGGCATAAAAGTTCAGCATAGATATCTTCACTTCTTCCAATACAATAGCAAAAAATCAAGGTTTCATTATTTGGTAAAATAACGATGAACCCGGGTTCACTGACTTTTTATCGAGAAACTTGACATGATCCAAACCAAATTATATTTAACCAGTATCTGTGAGGACCCATTGGCATCAAAATTCTGCATAGATATCTTCACTTCTTCCAATACAATAGCAAAAAATCAAGGTTTCATTATTTGGTAAACTAACGATGAACCCGGGTTCACTGACTTTTTATCGAGAAACTTGACATGATCCAAACCAAATTATCTTTAACCAGTATCTGTGAGGACCCATTGGCATCAAAGTTCTGCATAGATATCTTCACTTCTTCCAATACAATAGCAAAAAATCAAGGTTTCATTATTTGGTAAAATAACGATGAACCCGGGTTCACTGACTTTATATCGAGAAACTTGACATGATCCAAACCAAATTATCTTTAACCAGTATCTGTGAGGACCCATTGGCATCAAAGTTCTGCATAGATATCTTCACTTCTTCCAATACAATAGCAAAAAATCAAGGTTTCATTATTTGGGAAAATAACGATGAACCCGGGTTCACTGACTTTTTATCGAGAAACTTGACATGATCCAAACCAAATTATATTTAACCAGTATCTGTGAGGACCCATTGGCATCAAAGTTCTGCATAGATATCTTCACTTCTTCCAATACAATAGCAAAAAATCAAGGTTTCATTATTTGGTAAAATAACGATGAACCCGGGTTCACTGACTTTTTATCGAGAAACTTGACATCATCCAAACCAAATTATCTTTAACCAGTATCTGTGAGGACCCATTGGCATCAAAGTTCTGCATAGATATCTTCACTTCTTCCAATACAATAGCAAAAAATCAAGGTTTCATTATTTGGTAAAATAACGATGAACCCGGGTTCACTGACTTTTTATCGAGAAACTTGACATGATCCAAACCAAATTATATTTAACCAGTATCTGCGAGGACTTATTGGCATAAAAGTTCTGCATAGATATCTTCACTTCTTCCAATACAATAGCAAAAAATCAAGGTTTCATTATTTGGGAAAATAACGATGAACCCGGGTTCACTGACTTTTTATCGAGAAACTTGACATGATCCAAACCAAATTATATTTAACCAGTATCTGTGAGGACCTATTGGTATCAAAATTCTTCAAAGATATCTTCACTTCTTCCAATACAATAGCAAAAAATCAAGGTTTCATTATTTGGTAAAATAACGATGAACCCGGGTTCACTGACTTTTTATCGAGAAACTTGACATGATCCAAACCAAATTATATTTAACCAGTATCTGTGAGGACCCATTGGCATCAAAGTTCTGCATAGATATCTTCACTTCTTCCAATACAATAGCAAAAAATCAAGGTTTCATTATTTGGGAAAATAACGATGAACCCGGGTTCACTGACTTTTTATCGAGAAACTTGACATGATCCAAACCAAATTATATTTAACCAGTATCTGCGAGGACCCATTGGCATAAAAGTTCTGCATAGATATCTTCACTTCTTCCAATACAATAGCAAAAAATCAAGGTTTCATTATTTGGGAAAATAACGATGAACCCGGGTTCACTGACTTTTTATCGAGAAACTTGACATCATCCAAACCAAATTATATTTAACCAGTATCTGCGAGGACTTATTGGCATAAAAGTTCAGCATAGATATCTTCACTTCTTCCAATACAATAGCAAAAAATCAAGGTTTCATTATTTGGTAAAATAACGATGAACCCGGGTTCACTGACTTTTTATCGAGAAACTTGACATGATCCAAACCAAATTATATTTAACCAGTATCTGTGAGGACCCATTGGCATCAAAATTCTGCATAGATATCTTCACTTCTTCCAATACAATAGCAAAAAATCAAGGTTTCATTATTTGGTAAACTAACGATGAACCCGGGTTCACTGACTTTTTATCGAGAAACTTGACATGATCCAAACCAAATTATCTTTAACCAGTATCTGTGAGGACCCATTGGCATCAAAGTTCTGCATAGATATCTTCACTTCTTCCAATACAATAGCAAAAAATCAAGGTTTCATTATTTGGTAAAATAACGATGAACCCGGGTTCACTGACTTTATATCGAGAAACTTGACATGATCCAAACCAAATTATCTTTAACCAGTATCTGTGAGGACCCATTGGCATCAAAGTTCTGCATAGATATCTTCACTTCTTCCAATACAATAGCAAAAAATCAAGGTTTCATTATTTGGGAAAATAACGATGAACCCGGGTTCACTGACTTTTTATCGAGAAACTTGACATGATCCAAACCAAATTATATTTAACCAGTATCTGTGAGGACCCATTGGCATCAAAGTTCTGCATAGATATCTTCACTTCTTCCAATACAATAGCAAAAAATCAAGGTTTCATTATTTGGGAAAATAACGATGAACCCGGGTTCACTGACTTTTTATCGAGAAACTTGACATGATCCAAACCAAATTATATTTAACCAGTATCTGTGAGGACCCATTGGCATCAAAGTTCTGCATAGATATCTTCACTTCTTCCAATACAATAGCAAAAAATCAAGGTTTCATTATTTGGTAAAATAACGATGAACCCGGGTTCACTGACTTTTTATCGAGAAACTTGACATGATCCAAACCAAATTATATTTAACCAGTATCTGCGAGGACTTATTGGCATAAAAGTTCTGCATAGATATCTTCACTTCTTCCAATACAATAGCAAAAAATCAAGGTTTCATTATTTGGGAAAATAACGATGAACCCGGGTTCACTGACTTTTTATCGAGAAACTTGACATGATCCAAACCAAATTATATTTAACCAGTATCTGTGAGGACCTATTGGTATCAAAATTCTTCAAAGATATCTTCACTTCTTCCAATACAATAGCAAAAAATCAAGGTTTCATTATTTGGTAAAATAACGATGAACCCGGGTTCACTGACTTTTTATCGAGAAACTTGACATGATCCAAACCAAATTATATTTAACCAGTATCTGTGAGGACCCATTGGCATCAAAGTTCTGCATAGATATCTTCACTTCTTCCAATACAATAGCAAAAAATCAAGGTTTCATTATTTGGGAAAATAACGATGAACCCGGGTTCACTGACTTTTTATCGAGAAACTTGACATGATCCAAACCAAATTATATTTAACCAGTATCTGCGAGGACCCATTGGCATAAAAGTTCTGCATAGATATCTTCACTTCTTCCAATACAATAGCAAAAAATCAAGGTTTCATTATTTGGGAAAATAACGATGAACCCGGGTTCACTGACTTTTTATCGAGAAACTTGACATCATCCAAACCAAATTATATTTAACCAGTATCTGCGAGGACTTATTGGCATAAAAGTTCAGCATAGATATCTTCACTTCTTCCAATACAATAGCAAAAAATCAAGGTTTCATTATTTGGTAAAATAACGATGAACCCGGGTTCACTGACTTTTTATCGAGAAACTTGACATGATCCAAACCAAATTATATTTAACCAGTATCTGTGAGGACCCATTGGCATCAAAATTCTGCATAGATATCTTCACTTCTTCCAATACAATAGCAAAAAATCAAGGTTTCATTATTTGGTAAACTAACGATGAACCCGGGTTCACTGACTTTTTATCGAGAAACTTGACATGATCCAAACCAAATTATCTTTAACCAGTATCTGTGAGGACCCATTGGCATCAAAGTTCTGCATAGATATCTTCACTTCTTCCAATACAATAGCAAAAAATCAAGGTTTCATTATTTGGTAAAATAACGATGAACCCGGGTTCACTGACTTTATATCGAGAAACTTGACATGATCCAAACCAAATTATCTTTAACCAGTATCTGTGAGGACCCATTGGCATCAAAGTTCTGCATAGATATCTTCACTTCTTCCAATACAATAGCAAAAAATCAAGGTTTCATTATTTGGGAAAATAACGATGAACCCGGGTTCACTGACTTTTTATCGAGAAACTTGACATGATCCAAACCAAATTATATTTAACCAGTATCTGTGAGGACCCATTGGCATCAAAGTTCTGCATAGATATCTTCACTTCTTCCAATACAATAGCAAAAAATCAAGGTTTCATTATTTGGTAAAATAACGATGAACCCGGGTTCACTGACTTTTTATCGAGAAACTTGACATCATCCAAACCAAATTATCTTTAACCAGTATCTGTGAGGACCCATTGGCATCAAAGTTCTGCATAGATATCTTCACTTCTTCCAATACAATAGCAAAAAATCAAGGTTTCATTATTTGGTAAAATAACGATGAACCCGGGTTCACTGACTTTTTATCGAGAAACTTGACATGATCCAAACCAAATTATATTTAACCAGTATCTGCGAGGACTTATTGGCATAACAGTTCTGCATAGATATCTTCACTTCTTCCAATACAATAGCAAAAAATCAAGGTTTCATTATTTGGGAAAATAACGATGAACCCGGGTTCACTGACTTTTTATCGAGAAACTTGACATGATCCAAACCAAATTATATTTAACCAGTATCTGTGAGGACCTATTGGTATCAAAATTCTTCAAAGATATCTTCACTTCTTCCAATACAATAGCAAAAAATCAAGGTTTCATTATTTGGTAAAATAACGATGAACCCGGGTTCACTGACTTTTTATCGAGAAACTTGACATGATCCAAACCAAATTATATTTAACCAGTATCTGTGAGGACCCATTGGCATCAAAGTTCTGCATAGATATCTTCACTTCTTCAAATACAATAGCAAAAAATCAAGGTTTCATTATTTGGGAAAATAACGATGAACCCGGGTTCACTGACTTTTTATCGAGAAACTTGACATGATCCAAACCAAATTATATTTAACCAGTATCTGCGAGGACCCATTGGCATAAAAGTTCTGCATAGATATCTTCACTTCTTCCAATACAATAGCAAAAAATCAAGGTTTCATTATTTGGGAAAATAACGATGAACCCGGGTTCACTGACTTTTTATCGAGAAACTTGACATCATCCAAACCAAATTATATTTAACCAGTATCTGCGAGGACTTATTGGCATAAAAGTTCAGCATAGATATCTTCACTTCTTCCAATACAATAGCAAAAAATCAAGGTTTCATTATTTGGTAAAATAACGATGAACCCGGGTTCACTGACTTTTTATCGAGAAACTTGACATGATCCAAACCAAATTATATTTAACCAGTATCTGTGAGGACCCATTGGCATCAAAATTCTGCATAGATATCTTCACTTCTTCCAATACAATAGCAAAAAATCAAGGTTTCATTATTTGGTAAAATAACGATGAACCCGGGTTCACTGACTTTTTATCGAGAAACTTGACATGATCCAAACCAAATTATCTTTAACCAGTATCTGTGAGGACCCATTGGCATCAAAGTTCTGCATAGATATCTTCACTTCTTCCAATACAATAGCAAAAAATCAAGGTTTCATTATTTGGTAAAATAACGATGAACCCGGGTTCACTGACTTTTTATCGAGAAACTTGACATGATCCAAACCAAATAATCTTTAACCAGTATCTGTGAGGACCCATTGGCATCAAAGTTCTGCATAGATATCTTCACTTCTTCCAATACAATAGCAAAAAATCAAGGTTTCATTATTTGGTAAAATAACGATGAACCCGGGTTCACTGACTTTTTATCAAGAAACTTGACATGATCCAAACCAAATTATATTTAACCAGTATCTGTGAGGACCTATTGGTATCAAAATTCTTCAAAGATATCTTCACTTCTTCCAATACAATAGCAAAAAATCAAGGTTTCATTATTTGGTAAAATAACGATGAACCCGGGTTCACTGACTTTTTATCGAGAAACTTGACATGATCCAAACCAAATTATCTTTAACCAGTATCTGTGAGGACCCATTGGCATCAAAGTTCTGCATAGATATCTTCACTTCTTCCAATACAATAGCAAAAAATCAAGGTTTCATTATTTGGTAAAATAACGATGAACCCGGGTTCACTGACTTTTTATCGAGAAACTTGACATCATCCAAACCAAATTATCTTTAACCAGTATCTGTGAGGACCCATTGGCATCAAAGTTCTGCATAGATATCTTCACTTCTTCCAATACAATAGCAAAAAATCAAGGTTTCATTATTTGGTAAAATAACGATGAACCCGGGTTCACTGACTTTTTATCGAGAAACTTGACATGATCCAAACCAAATTATATTTAACCAGTATCTGCGAGGACTTATTGGCATAAAAGTTCTGCATAGATATCTTCACTTCTTCCAATACAATAGCAAAAAATCAAGGTTTCATTATTTGGGAAAATAACGATGAACCCGGGTTCACTGACTTTTTATCGAGAAACTTGACATGATCCAAACCAAATTATCTTTAACCAGTATCTGTGAGGACCTATTGGTATCAAAATTCTGCAAAGATATCTTCACTTCTTCCAATACAATAGCAAAAAATCAAGGTTTCATTATTTGGTAAAATAATGATGAACCCGGGTTCACTGACTTTTTATCGAGAAACTTGACATGATCCAAACCAAATTATATTTAACCAGTATCTGTGAGGACCCATTGGCATCAAAGTTCTGCATAGATATCTTCACTTCTTCCAATACAATAGCAAAAAATCAAGGTTTCATTATTTGGTAAAATAACGATGAACCCGGGTTCACTGACTTTTTATCGAGAAACTTGACATGATCCAAACCAAATTATCTTTAACCAGTATCTGTGAGGACCCATTGGCATCAAAGTTCTGCATAGATATCTTCACTTCTTCCAATACAATAGCAAAAAATCAAGGTTTCATTATTTGGTAAAATAACGATGAACCCGGGTTCACTGACTTTTTATCGAGAAACTTGACATCATCCAAACCAAATTATATTTAACCAGTATCTGCGAGGACTTATTGGCATAAAAGTTCAGCATAGATATCTTCACTTCTTCCAATACAATAGCAAAAAATCAAGGTTTCATTATTTGGTAAAATAACGATGAACCCGGGTTCACTGACTTTTTATCGAGAAACTTGACATGATCCAAACCAAATTATCTTTAACCAGTATCTGTGAGGACCCATTGGCATCAAAGTTCTGCATAGATATCTTCACTTCTTCCAATACAATAGCAAAAAATCAAGGTTTCATTATTTGGTAAAATAACGATGAACCCGGGTTCACTGACTTTTTATCGAGAAACTTGACATGATCCAAACCAAATTATATTTAACCAGTATCTGCGAGGACTTATTGGCATAAAAGTTCTGCATAGATATCTTCACTTCTTCCAATACAATAGCAAAAAATCAAGGTTTCATTATTTGGTAAAATAACGATGAACCCGGGTTCACTGACTTTTTATCGAGAAACTTGACATGATCCAAACCAAATTATATTTAACCAGTATCTGCGAGGACTTATTGGCATAAAAGTTCTGCATAGATATCTTCACTTCTTCCAATACAATAGCAAAAAATCAAGGTTTCATTATTTGGGAAAATAACGATGAACCCGGGTTCACTGACTTTTTATCGAGAAACTTGACATGATCCAAACCAAATTATATTTAACCAGTATCTGTGAGGACCTATTGGTATCAAAATTCTTCAAAGATATCTTCACTTCTTCCAATACAATAGCAAAAAATCAAGGTTTCATTATTTGGTAAAATAACGATGAACCCGGGTTCACTGACTTTTTATCGAGAAACTTGACATGATCCAAACCAAATTATCTTTAACCAGTATCTGTGAGGACCCATTGGCATCAAAGTTCTGCATAGATATCTTCACTTCTTCCAATACAATAGCAAAAAATCAAGGTTTCATTATTTGGTAAAATAACGATGAACCCGGGTTCACTGACTTTTTATCGAGAAACTTGACATGATCCAAACCAAATAATCTTTAACCAGTATCTGTGAGGACCCATTGGCATCAAAGTTCTGCATAGATATCTTCACTTCTTCCAATACAATAGCAAAAAATCAAGGTTTCATTATTTGGTAAAATAACGATGAACCCGGGTTCACTGACTTTTTATCAAGAAACTTGACATGATCCAAACCAAATTATATTTAACCAGTATCTGTGAGGACCTATTGGTATCAAAATTCTTCAAAGATATCTTCACTTCTTCCAATACAATAGCAAAAAATCAAGGTTTCATTATTTGGTAAAATAACGATGAACCCGGGTTCACTGACTTTTTATCGAGAAACTTGACATGATCCAAACCAAATTATCTTTAACCAGTATCTGTGAGGACCCATTGGCATCAAAGTTCTGCATAGATATCTTCACTTCTTCCAATACAATAGCAAAAAATCAAGGTTTCATTATTTGGTAAAATAACGATGAACCCGGGTTCACTGACTTTTTATCAAGAAACTTGACATGATCCAAACCAAATTATATTTAACCAGTATCTGCGAGGACCCATTGGCATCAAAGTTCTGCATAGATATCTTCACTTCTTCCAATACAATAGCAAAAAATCAAGGTTTCATTATTTGGGAAAATAACGATGAACCCGGCCGGGTTCACTGACTTTTTATCGAGAAACTTGACATGATCCAAACCAAATTATATTTAACCAGTATCTGTGAGGACCCATTGGCATCAAAGTTCTGCATAGATATCTTCACTTCTTCCAATACAATAGCAAAAAATCAAGGTTTCATTATTTGGGAAAATAACGATGAACCCGGGTTCACTGACTTTTTATCGAGAAACTTGACATGATCCAAACCAAATTATATTTAACCAGTATCTGTGAGGACCCATTGGCATAAAAGTTCTGCATAGATATCTTCACTTCTTCCAATACAATAGCAAAAAATCAAGGTTTCATTATTTGGGAAAATAACGATGAACCCGGGTTCACTGACCTTTTATCGAGAAACTTGACATGATCCAAACCAAATTATCTTTAACCAGTATCTGTGAAGACCTATTGGTATCAAAATTCTGCAAAGATATCTTCACTTCTTCCAATACAATAGCAAAAAATCAAGGTTTCATTATTTGGTAAAATAACGATGAACCCGGGTTCACTGACTTTTTATCGAGAAACTTGACATGATCCAAACCAAATTATATTTAACCAGTATCTGTGAGGACCCATTGGCATCAAAGTTCTGCATAGATATCTTCACTTCTTCCAATACAATAGCAAAAAATCAAGGTTTCATTATTTGGGAAAATAACGATGAACCCGGGTTCACTGACTTTTTATCGAGAAACTTGACATGATCCAAACCAAATTATATTTAACCAGTATCTGCGAGGACCCATTGGCATAAAAGTTCTGCATAGATATCTTCACTTCTTCCAATACAATAGCAAAAAATCAAGGTTTCATTATTTGGTAAAATAACTATGAACCCGGGTTCACTTACTTTTTATCGAGAAACTTGACATCATCCAAACCAAATTATATTTAACCAGTATCTGTGAGGACCTATTGGTATCAAAATTCTGCAAAGATATCTTCACTTCTTCCAATACAATAGCAAAAAATCAAGGTTTCATTATTTGGGAAAATAACGATGAACCCGGGTTCACTGACTTTTTATCGAGAAACTTGACATGATCCAAACCAAATTATATTTAACCAGTATCTGTGAGGACCCATTGGCATCAAAGTTCTGCATAGATATCTTCACTTCTTCCAATACAATAGCAAAAAATCAAGGTTTCATTATTTGGGAAAATAACGATGAACCCGGGTTCACTGACTTTTTATCGAGAAACTTGACATGATCCAAACCAAATTATATTTAACCAGTATCTGTGAGGACCCATTGGCATCAAAGTTCTGCATAGATATCTTCACTTCTTCCAATACAATAGCAAAAAATCAAGGTTTCATTATTTGGGAAAATAACGATGAACCCGGGTTCACTGACTTTTTATCGAGAAACTTGACATGATCCAAACCAAATTATATTTAACCAGTATCTGCGAGGACCCATTGGCATAAAAGTTCTGCATAGATATCTTCACTTCTTCCAATACAATAGCAAAAAATCAAGGTTTCATTATTTGGTAAAATAACGATGAACCCGGGTTCACTGACTTTTTATCGAGAAACTTGACATGATCCAAACCAAATTATCTTTAACCAGTATCTGTGAGGACCCATTGGCATAAAAGTTCTGCATAGATATCTTCACTTCTTCCAATACAATAGCAAAAAATCAAGGTTTCATTATTTGGGAAAATAACGATGAACCCGGGTTCACTGACCTTTTATCGAGAAACTTGACATGATCCAAACCAAATTATCTTTAACCAGTATCTGTGAAGACCTATTGGTATCAAAATTCTGCAAAGATATCTTCACTTCTTCCAATACAATAGCAAAAAATCAAGGTTTCATTATTTGGTAAAATAACGATGAACCCGGGTTCACTGACTTTTTATCGAGAAACTTGACATGATCCAAACCAAATTATATTTAACCAGTATCTGTGAGGACCCATTGGCATAAAAGTTCTGCATAGATATCTTCACTTCTTCCAATACAATAGCAAAAAATCAAGGTTTCATTATTTGGGAAAATAACGATGAACCCGGGTTCACTGACTTTTTATCGAGAAACTTGACATCATCCAAACCAAATTATATTTAACCAGTATCTGCGAGGACCCATTGGCATAAAAGTTCTGCATAGATATCTTCACTTCTTCCAATACAATAGCAAAAAATCAAGGTTTCATTATTTGGGAAAATAACGATGAACCCGGGTTCACTGACTTTTTATCGAGAAACTTGACATCATCCAAACCAAATTATATTTAACCAGTATCTGTGAGGACCTATTGGTATCAAAATTCTGCAAAGATATCTTCACTTCTTCCAATACAATAGCAAAAAATCAAGGTTTCATTATTTGGTAAAATAACGATGAACCCGGGTTCACTGACTTTTTATCGAGAAACTTGACATGATCCAAACCAAATTATCTTTAACCAGTATCTGTGAGCACCCATTGGCATAAAAGTTCTGCATAGATATCTTCACTTCTTCCAATACAATAGCAAAAAATCAAGGTTTCATTATTTGGTAAAATAACGATGAACCCGGGTTCACTGACTTTTTATCGAGAAACTTGACATCATCCAAACCAAATTATATTTAACCAGTATCTGTGAGGACCCATTGGCATCAAAGTTCTGCATAGATATCTTCACTTCTTCCAATACAATAGCAAAAAATCAAGGTTTCATTATTTGGTAAAATAACGATGAACCCGGGTTCACTGACTTTTTATCGAGAAACTTGACATCATCCAAACCAAATTATCTTTAACCAGTATCTGTGAGGACCTATTGGTATCAAAATTCTGCAAAGATATCTTCACTTCTTCCAATACAATAGCAAAAAATCAAGGTTTCATTATTTGGTAAAATAACGATGAACCCGGGTTCACTGACTTTTTATCGAGAAACTTGACATGATCCAAACCAAATTATCTTTAACCAGTATCTGTGAGCACCCATTGGCATAAAAGTTCTGCATAGATATCTTCACTTCTTCCAATACAATAGCAAAAAATCAAGGTTTCATTATTTGGTAAAATAACGATGAACCCGGGTTCACTGACTTTTTATCGAGAAACTTGACATGATCCAAACCAAATTATCTTTAACCAGTATCTGTGAGGACCTATTGGTATCAAAATTCTGCAAAGATATCTTCACTTCTTCCAATACAATAGCAAAAAATCAAGGTTTCATTATTTGGTAAAATAACGATGAACCCGGGTTCACTGACTTTTTATCGAGAAACTTGACATGATCCAAACCAAATTATCTTTAACCAGTATCTGTGAGCACCCATTGGCATAAAAGTTCTGCATAGATATCTTCACTTCTTCCAATACAATAGCAAAAAATCAAGGTTTCATTATTTGGGAAAATAACGATGAACCCGGGTTCACTGACTTTTTATCGAGAAACTTGAAATGATCCAAACCAAATTATATTTAACCAGTATCTGTGAAGACCTATTGGCATAAAAGTTCTGCATAGATATCTTCACTTCTTCGAATACAATAGCCAAACGCAAGGTTTCATTATTTGGGAAAATAACGATGAACCCGGGTTCACTGACTTTTTATCGAGAAACTTGACATGATCCAAACCAAATAATATTTATCAAGCATCTGTGAGGACCTATTGGCATCAAAATTCTGAATAGATATCTTTGATTCTTCCAATACAGTAGCAAAAATCAAGGTTTCATTACTTGGGAAAATAACGATGAATCCGGGTTCACTGACATTATTATGTATGCAAAAAATCAGATTTTCGGAGCCCCTACCCTGTTGCACTGCGTACGTTTCGGAACCCCTCCCCATGCGTACGTACATTTGAGCTATCCCCCTTCCCCATTGCAAAGGTTAAATAGCTAAAGACATTTAAAAGACATTGATTTTACAACAGGCTATTTATTTGTTTTAGGCATCATTTTTAACAGCTTCAATTTGTTAACTGTTGTGAAGAAATAAATCACTAACAATACTTGCATTTTAAAGTTTTAATTTTTACATAAAATTGATTAAGCAGAAATATCTGCTGTGATTGGGTTTACAATTCTGATTTTAATACTCTGTATTGTGTACATCATAATTAGAAAATTATATTTGTGTACGTACTTATTTTAGGACCCCTCCTCACCATACGCAAAATCGTCGAAATTCGAAACCCTCACCTCTCGCTGCATACGTAATATGTGGACGGCCCCTAATGCATCACATTTGTGAGGTACTTGATAATAAGGTTGTGGCAAGTGTCCGAAGACATATACAGATCTCTTATCACTATCCTGCATATAAAATGTCGTTTTAATTTGGTCTTGCTAGCGAAACTGGTCATTAATAAGTGGCTGAGCAGTGACCGTGTGGTAAAACATGTCTTGTGAATGGTTACTCGTCATTAAAATTTAGTGCTGCTATACAAATATTAGAATTCTTTTCCGTCGTTTGCTTACCGTAACAGGTAGTGGACCATTCTGCGACGAAACCTTCAAAACTAGTACTCTGATTGCTGACAAACTTCAGCCAGAGAAGGCGCTCATCTGATAGAATGATGGCTGGATTCACCAGATGGCAGGAGCTCAGCATAGGTCGCCAGGTGGTTCTACTTCTGATACGAACCTGTGTATAAATATGATAAAGATGGTCTGCACTCTTCAGCCAACTACAAACTAAAAAAATCTAATGCAAGCTGAGTGGAACAACATGCAGGGTACAGACACTTGAAGTAGTACACAAGAAGAGATACTTTGAAAAAACTGATGAAGGTAAAAAAATGATGACTGCTCATTTATCCTTTTCATGATAAATTGGTTTTAAAAATCTGTCAGAGAAATCAGTGTGACAGGCCATTTGTAACCATTTTATGATCAGATTAGAATACTAAAAACATCACTGTTAAAGCGTGCAAATTCTAACCTGTGCGTGATTCTGTAACTGACAGAGTTGAAATGTATTTGTGGTCTAAATTTACATTGTGCTATAAAGTAGTAATTATAACTGTACTGACCTCGAGGTAATCAATGCATTTGCCAGTCAGTATGCTTTGTCCTCTGATGTAGTTCAGCCTAAGACGAACATGGCATCCCAGAGGGGCCTTCAAGACCCAAATGCACCGAGCCTGAGCGATGTATCTATGAGCGTAGTTGGGAGAGCTTATGAAACCAGTCTCGTTGTATGCCTTGATTTCATGATAGGCTGGTCCACAGTCAACAGGCGATATCAACTGTAGAGCTGTATAGTTGCAAGCACCAGAATGTTTATCAGTAGGTTGTAAACATTACACAACATACAGAGCTCTGTGCATTTAATGGCTCAGTTTTACACTGTAACTAAATAAGTTCACAGCAGGGTTTTAATTGTCAAGTTTGAACTTGAGGTTGGGTTGAATAATTTTTACTCTCCAGATATCCCGACTAGAATTTTTATGAACCTGAAACTGGTGTCCGAGCCAAATTGTAGAGGGTCACTGTTTGCTCGACTCCCAAGGTATTTTTTTTAAAAACTAACTGGTTGGGTAGAGAGAAAATGAACAACCCCCAACATCGACAATGCACTGGTTCACAGATTTGTTTGAAGTACTGGCCAACTGATTACTCTGTAGTGTTTAAAGGCCGATCCTCTCTTCGAAAAAAACATCAGTGACAATTAAGGTGCATTATTGCCGACACACCCTATCATTTGCCCGCGTTCATTCACAGTTGCCATGTTGGCCAAATGGCCACACCTTCCATCTCCAAACTTTCCTACTCATGACTTGTCTTTCAATATAATTTTTATAGTTAAAATTACTTCTTCCAGTCTGTTTACAGTTTGTGATCATTCCTTCTACCAGCTTCAGCATGCACTTCTGAACTTTCTAGGATAGGCTGACCAGACAGATATTGGATACTAAAAACCGGGACAGTTGAATCGCAAAATAAATTTTTGATGTTGTCAATAATTATAATATAACTTCCACATATATTTATTTTATGCTTATGCATTATATTGGTATAATAGTTACTGAGTTGTTTTATTGCAAATCATGCTTTTAAATTTAATTTTAAATTCGAAATTTATAAAATCAGTAACTCAAATTTTGGCATCTGAATGTATGCTTCTTAACATTTTTTGGCTGCTAACATTCTATCATACCAACTCTTGCATTTAAACTTAATTATTCGAAATTTATCAAATCAGTCGCTCATATTTGACGCTTGAATGTATGCTTTTTAAAAGTTTTTTCTGATAATAGGCCCCCTATTTTGTCATAAAATTCAACACATGCTTCTACCATATTAACTTTCACTATCATAACAGCCTCAAGAATTCCTTCCGATAATCGACTTTTTTGATCTGACCAATAAGAGTTCATCAGTGAGAAAACTCGCTCAACTGGAGCAGGGTAATAAAAACCGGAAAGGTAATATGCACTGTATTAAATAAAAGTGAAGTTTAAAATGAATTTACATACCAGAAGCCAGTAGTAAAGTCAAGGAGACGTTGCAAGATAAGTCAGGTCAGTTTTTAAATTTAAATTTAAAAACCGGGACACTTTTAGGGTTTGGCCAAAAACCGGGACATTTTTAGGGTTTGGCCTACCTTTCCCGGCAGCCGGGACAGCTAGCAGAAAATCGGGACTGTCCCGGGAAAACCGGAACGTCTGGTCAGCCTATTCTAGGACCTTATCAAATTAGTTGTATTTATACGCAGTGGAATTCTTAGGTGGAAATGGCATCAATGCGGTCGACGCAGACGCAAGATGTCATTTATCATTGAACAGTAGCGCTAACGCTGCATTGCAATTAATGTAACAAGACCAAGATTATAAAACTTAGAGCAAACTAAGCTTGACAACCTTACCCGAGGCTGTCAGTGAAATGTTTTCTATGCTGAAAAGTAAAGCCGACGCAGCGAGAACGCAGTATATCTTTAACGTAGGCCTATTCATGATTTGACTCTGTACAAAGTTATAAACGTAGCAGTTGTAAAGATACTCGGTGACGCTTCATTACACAGAGTGCTTTACGATGCCAGTATGAATAATAGCCAGCCTACTTTGAGTTCATTAACACTCCTTTCATGTTTATACCAAGAAAACTATGCAAAGGCGGATTCAAGCATTTAGGTCATGACCTCAAACGATTTGGCTTTCACTAGCAAGATTGAAAATATCTGAGTAGGTCGGGTCGGCCCTTTAAAATACCCACTAAGCACTGAATAGAAATAAGCTTAGGTAGACTGCTTTAGATTTGAGCTTCGTGCACATATTTTTCAATCTTTGTTCACTGGGCAGCCGACGTAAATAACGAGTGTAATATGGGTTTCCTGGCCAATTGACTACTGCAACTCGATTCTAACTAGCACCCCATGGCAAGATTTACACAAACTGAAAATGGTTCCAAATTCTGTGTATAGAGTCACAACAGTAGCACCAAGATAAGCGTGTCAAACTCACATTGCACTCTTTACTCTGGTTTCTCATTGGTCAAAGAATGAAAATATGTTCAGACACTTTTGGTATGGCTGGCCACTTGGGTCTTCTCGGTAATCGGCCCAATTCATTATGTTGTTCAGGTTTAACTCATGCCAGGCCTATTTGAACCTGCTTACCCATCATAATCCAATGTCACTTTCCCTGAATGATCAGATTTTGTCAATGATGCTCCAAAGGATTCAGATTCCAGACAGCAATTCACCTGAAATGACCATTGACTAGCATTATAACTGTGCCATGTTAGTTCATGGATTTGATTAGGGACAAGCCATTGAGTTGTCCTGCTTGGGTCTAGGACATTACTACTGGACATTTACCTCTCCCCCCATTCCATTACATAATTAATGTGCAAGCTTGGACATTAATAAACCGGAACTTTTCAAAAATTATATTAATGTAGACTAAAAATTTACAAAACACTCATGTTTTGCTATATACTATTGCATAGTTATGGAAAAAGCTAAATTAAGTATAACCTATACCACCCTACAAAGGCATTCTTACCTAGATTTGATTATGGACAAGCCATTGAGTTGTCCTGCATGGGTCTAGGACATTACCCCTGGATTTTGACCCCCTGCCTATCAATTCTGTTTTGATTAAGTGCCTGTGAATAAGCTGCTTGTGGACGCTGTAGAAATGTTGAGATTAAAGTAATGATAGATACTAAATGGTCTACTTGTTATAGCATCAAAGTTCTCTATAAGTTATGCTACTAATTGCCATATAAGTATTCAATCAAAAACATTTACATGACAATAGCACTTTCTCAGCTAATGCCTACATCTTTATAACCCAACTGGATGCATGTCCGTAACTGGTTTAATCTTTTTCTGATACAAAAACAACAATCTAAGATAGCACACAAGTATCACAGCAAACAGCTTCACTTATCATGTTACTGTACTACAATTATACACGCGAGACAATATTAATTCCAGGTCTTGTTAGGTGTTATTAGGTACAAAACTGACCACAGAACATACCGCATTGACAAAATGAGTGAATTCTCTGAAAAGTTACATCACTTAACAGTCTAAACTTGTAGCCTTAAAAGATCAGAACAAAATCCAATTGTTTTTAATTGTTACCCATCATAATTAAATTAAAATATTGGATGGAAAACTGACAGAAAATCATCCAGTTACTAGCAATTGCTACTGTTATGTTCTTAGTTCATCCCAAGAACAGCATTCATAGTTGCAATCTACAGTGAAGTGTCAAAAGTACAAATTAATTATAATTTCTTAAACTGCCATCTTTGAATAAGTCCAGTCTGCTAACTGATCAAAACGTTGAAAATCCAAAACAATCTACTAGTGAACCATGACAAATTAATGCTACCAGAAGAACATTGTCTTACAGTCACCATTTGATGTAAATCATATGATGTCATTTAAAAACGAAACCATTCAACTAGTCCCGTTAAAGTTTGGTCACATTAATCACAGAGTTAAAGCTTAATTAATACTGAGTAAATATCAATTGAATTGCACAAGATACAGACGTCACAACATTAGAAGATTTGACAAGAAGACAAAAAGGAAGAGACTGGAACACAAGCAAAAACTATACACAAAAGCTCTGCATCGCCCCTCCTAATATGGAGTTTGCAACTTTTCATGCAGTACCCTAGATTGTGTTGATGGCTTGACAAAAGCAAATGATGTGTAGCTCAAATAAGATAAGAAATTTCTATAATGTAGCTAATAATTTGTATATAAACTCCAGCTGCTGTTTGTGATTGATTAATTACATATAGAAAATAATCATACTGTAAACTACGGAGTGTAAACTGTAGAAACTAAGACGTCAATGGTGCAGTACAAGTACAAATACAACAATAACTCAAATATTTAAATACAGAAATAAATATTTAAATAATTTCTAGTAGTTAGAACAACACGAACGCTATCCGTAACAGCGATAACATGCTACTATCAGCAGTTGCTTATCGGTGGGCGTAAGTTTGGTGACTGTAAGTTTTCACATTATGCAATCACAGGACTTATATAGCACCAGCTCCAGCAGAGTTTCAAGAAAGCATCGCTTGCAGCTAAAAAGCACAGTAAGCCCAGACAGCAGATCAAAATCAGAAGCTTTAAATTACTGCCAATGATATCAACAGCACACCTCATATGTTTGTACACACATTCCTACCATTACCTATTTCCATTTGATAACGAGTCTTGGCCGAAAAGAGTCAAAAACGACACAAACATCACAAAATCAAACACTCAGTTGCAGTTCGCAGTGTTGTTGTACTTGGCTGTATGCCGGACCTCCAGTTGGTCTGTTTTTTCCAGGGCTAATACTTCAACAGCAGCAGACTTTTCCAGGCGGCTGTTTGATGGATGAGAGAATTCGTTAGCCTGGCGGAGTGTCGCCGTCTCAACCTTGATCGTTGTTTCTCTGTTCTCGCAGGATAAGTCTTTGCTCGCTTGAGTGCTGTTCCGACATAGAATAGGTGGCAGAACCTTTGGTTTTTTAGTCAAAGGCTTTGGCTTTGTTGACAACTGACTTTTAGTGGCAGTCAAAAATGGAGAGGGATCTGGGATGATTTCGATAGCAGAATTCACTCTACGATTGGGAAGTGGACGATTGACAACCGGTGACTTTGTCAGCATGTCGCTGTTTAACTTCTCACTTGTTGTCACCGGTGTCTTTACATTCGTCCGACGCCGCAGTTTTGGCGCTGCGTCTTTTGGCGGAGCAGGAGTGGAGGTACAGCTGCCTCGTCCTTTTGAAGAGTAGGATGACAAGCTTTCTCGCGACGATAACGATGATGAGCTCTTCTCCAGATCGTCTTTTGTCAGTGAAAAACTATCTTCACTACCAACCAAAGAGCTTGCAACAGACTTCTTCATTCTGCTTCGTAAAAGGTAAGAAACCGTCGGGCCACTCGAAGACAATGCCTCGGTTTTGTTCGGTAAAGGAGTTCTTTTCTCGCCAGCCACCGAAAGAAGTGTTTCATCAGAAGCAGCCTTTTCCAGGTGTTTAGGGAAAGAACTGGAATCACCAGGAACACTTGTAGCAGACACATGCTTGCCTTCTGCCTCTCTGAGTTTCATTGAATGTAATTCAGCCATTAAGTCTGAAATGGTTTTCGCCTTGTTCTTGAGCTCCAGTTCTAGAGACGAAATTTGTCGTGTCTTCATCTTCAGTTCAAATTCTTTTTCATTCTCAACAGCTATAAATTTCCTGTGCATCTTTTCTAATTCTGAGTTCTTAACTGACAAGTCTTTCTCCAAGTCCTGGCCTTTCTTCTTTTCCAGCATCAGCTCTTGTTCAAGTTTCACAGCCTGCAAATGGTCACTGTCATCTGAAATTTTTTAAAACATATAAATTTAGAAATCAGTATTGAGAATGTCTAACTTCCTACCACTGGTACTTAGCAAAATGGCAACAAACTTAAAAATTTCTACAGTTTCAACTTTTGTGTGCCATCACAAAATCTAAAATAACAACACTTTAATGATGAGCTGCATTGGTTTCTCACCAACTCTTACATGCTTGTCATTTAAGTGTTAAGCTCATTTGATGATAGCATTGTATTGACTAGACTTAACTAGTAGGCCAGCACTTCCCAATCTTTAGGCTGTGGAACCCTTTTAATCTTGAATTTTTTGGCAGAACCCCATCAAAATCTAAACATTTTCTGCTATAGGTATAAATGCTTGAGAATGCCAAAAATTATATGTTTAGGCCTAGATTAGAAAACAACACAAACATTGATGACAATGACATATGTAAAGGTTTACACAGATGTTAAGCAAAATTCTCCTGTAAATTTTTTATAATTAGATTTAAGTTATTGGAAGCCTATTGTTCACACTAAAAGTTTTCACTGGAGTCCTTGTCTTCACCTCACGGAACCCTAGGGTTCCACGGAACACAGTTTGGAAAACACTGTAATAGGTAATCAGTGCTCTTAGTCCCAGCTCAAAAGGCTGTCGATGCACAAGTATCATTTATTTTGTACTGAAACCAAGCCAATACTTTGCAGGATTCTTAAACTGGTAATGAAACATTTATAGAATCAATCAGTAAATGACAGTTAATCAGTTATAGAAAGAAACTAACCTTCAAATGCCATGTTACCCATCGCCAGTTGGAAAGACAGTTCTACAACAATAATCAACATTCAGACGTTAGTAACTCAAAATACCTCCATTCACATTCCTCCAATACCTCCATTCACAGAGATAATTAATTACTTATATTACACGATATATCGTCTCCATCACAAGCTCCGCTGTAGAGTGGACAACCGTGAGCACAGTACGCTCTACTGCTAACTGCTAAGCAGCGAGGTACATCATTTGCTTCATATGTATTCGACAGCGTGCAAGGCTACGGTTGGAATGTCTAGCCATGTGATGTCTGGTCTCCTACATAGACACAGTGCTGCATTCTCATCACTACTTCCCCAGATTCACAATTCAGTGTGACTATGCACGAATTACAGATTTAATTAGTAATAACAATAATACTTCCCTTGTCTGCAGAGCAAGTCAGCTAATTGGCTAGAGCACTCGCTTTGTAATGTGGACAGGGCTTCAAGCCTCAACCGAGATGGTTACTCTGTGGAGACTGAGCCAATCCTTCACTCACAATTTCTTAGCACTATCAACAGATGCCTGGTCATTAGATAGTGACAATTAGTAAATGATTAATAATAACACAAATCCTGAGCTCAGAGTAGGCTACTCATCTTTGTAATCATCAAACACTGTATAAAATCATTGTATCAAATCAAAGAACACAGCATTAGGTGCACATAATTTATTTCTAAAAAAACATTTTCATCGCTTACAAAAACATTATATGGACTTAATTATATTCAAAGTGAAATGCAAAGCAATATTAATTTCCATTATTCACCTGTACATTTCTTCTGTAACTTGGCAATTTCTTCATGAAGAGCTTTCAGCGTTTTTGCATGTTCCTGTTGTATGAAGAGAACGGAGCTCTCGAGAGTTGTTCTCATCGAAGCCGCCATCTGTGATACAAAATGATCCTCTTTTCAATGTCACGAAATTAAACAAAAGCTGGTATACATTTATGATTGTTGTGCTATAGACGTCACTTGAAAACTGTTCTTAATTGCAGGATATGGTTAGGGAGAGCCTTTGAGTTGTTATTTTGGAGGAGGGCGCCATATAGGCCCTATGAATAAATGTTTTAATGCATCAGATTTTTAAAACACTTATTACCTAATTCCTGTGCTGGTGTCCTGTGACTTACATAATGCTCGACTGTATGTTAATGAGCATTATCATCACAAGAGCGTGACATCTCTTTAGTTTAACGACACAGACGTATCCGCATCTCTTTCCCTACTTCAGTTACAAACTGTTCAATTACATAGTTGCCAGTACAAATACAACGCAACACTGCTCTGTAACCGGCTCAGTCGTAATAAAATGCATGGCCTGGCGCAGTATTAATCATCTCTCAAAGATTATTATAACCAGTTCCCAAACACAGCCCTACAGTCTGAATACACCCAATACAAGAAAACAATTATAAACAATCCGAATAACGACCCTCACCTATGCACCAGCGGCAAAGCAGAAATGCTCGTAGTCGAAATAAACCGTCTTCTGTGCGTCGCAGTTCCTTGGCGTGTAGTTTTGTTTGTCTTCTACGCTATAAAACAGGTTTTTGTCGTAAAAGCTCTCCGTGTTCCTTTCTTCGATCGAAAACTGAAGACCATTATAGTATTCTTAGCTGAAGACACTTCAGTCGCCAGGAATCTTGGGAAATTATTCAGTTTTTCACAGCAACGCAAAATACGAACTAGTGTCTGGTAAACGAAACAACGCATAATAATAAGGTTTCAAAGAGCTCTATGACGAATAGTCTAACCTTAAAATAGAAAATACCATGCCAGTCACGCAACGCATAAGCTAACGCTTTAAGGACGAATCTTCAAGGGCATTCTGCATTCATTTGGCTACGATACCAGCGTTGCCAGGAATTCAGCTTATTCGCATACAGGCACCCAGTCATATAAAAATCGATTTAAGACAATATTTGACATAGTCTGAGGACTGAACGGACCATCCTTTGTCGCTAATGCATTTCTTTACATCCGTGAGTAAAAAAGCTACTATTATAACGGCGCATATCTGTTTCGACGTAGAAAATTCTGCTCAATATTATGAAGCCTGAAGTCGAAGGGTCGTCAGCACCGATCGTCAATGAGTGAATCCAGACTGGTGCTCCGGCAACCGCTAGAATGGGAAGATGTACGATGCCATTGCTTTAAAGGGAGACAGAATTAATCGTGTTAACGTAATCATAACCTATGCAGCGTCCCAATAGCGAAGTCGCAAGAACCACCTTCTCACAAGCGCTTAGTCAAAACAAGATAGATACGCAGAGATAGGCTATGTTCCAACTTCCAGATCAGGAAAGTCGGCAAAGGTGGATCGGTTTTAGTGTTGAAATGACAAGGGAACTTAGAGAAAATGGGGAATCCGGATTGAATTTGTGAAACAGCAGTTAAAGACCTGTGGAGAGATACAAAGAGGCGAGGTTTGGCGAATTCTTTGAAGGGCAAGATGTTTGGCATTATTCCAAGGGATAGTTTATTACAGGGAGACCAGTCAGCTTAACAAGCATTGCATGCACAAAGTATTTAGAATCACAGTATTAAGTATTGCGCAATGCATTTTTAATCCATATATCACGGCTCCAGCTGTCCAGCGGTGGCCATTCAGCAGTGCTCCCAGTGCAAGAATCCTGAAAATAGCAATGGAAAGATGTACAATGCCATCTTGGTTTTGAGGAGGATGTGGGAAGAGACCCAGAAATGACAAACTGCAGGATGATTACAAGTACAATATAAATGGATAATGGCAAGTTAATACAGGAGTTGAATGTAACTGTAACGTTATACGTATAATTTAACCCAACGCTGTTTCCTACAAAAGGACTAATCAACCTTGGAATAGTGGGAATTGACCTCGTTTCCTTTGCTGTGCACGCCAAGCATCTTATCAATTACTCAACAGACCCCAGTTTCATAATACTGTTACTCCTTGAATTTCCGTCTTCGGGCGCCATATCAAGAAGTTCAAGAACCACCTCACAAATTTTATGCTATAATGAGTTTTATGCTCAATTGGTGAATTAATCACAAAGTTCATTTCCCTAGATCACAATTTTTTCACAACTAAACGAGTCGTAGGAAGTCTCCGGCATATTTATCAACACCTGAGAGAGCAGAAATCAGAAGTAATAAAATGCACAATAAATTTATTATCTTCGTATGTATCATAATCTCAAGCTAAAAGTTTGGTTTCATTCTGAGGCCACAGTCAGCTTAATATGCGTCCTCGGTTTGCGAGTTCTCTGTGGTCGATGTGACTCGTGGTTAACTGTCCACGGTCCAAGGCTGTCGTTTGCATAGAAATCCATTGGATACTGATCTTGGTAGCAAACCACTTCCAGTGAAACAGACAGCTGAAACAATTTCATTTTGTTTAAACTTTACATCTACATTAAAGTGATCAATGAACATCATGTGCTAATATGTCTCTCCTTGAACAACAATGGTCAGTAATGATTTTCACTGCAGTGGCAACTTTTTCAGTTGTCAGAACATTATATATTTGCCTATAATTATATGAAGTAGTTGTTCTGAGTTAACTTTGACATCACATAGTAGAACTTCACAGAGGTGCTCAAAAGTTTCATCATTAAAGGCTTAACTCCAGGTTCGAAAACCAGACCGCCCATCTAATCAATATGCATTTGCTTACTTCCAATAGCCTTTCAATGCCTGAGGAATCTCCATCTCATGTATAGCAATAGCAGCCGGCTAATTGCAATAGCAACAATTGGTCCGGTCTTTATGAATACAGTCGTGCACCAAACGGTTATTGACAGGAAGAAAATGCATATTCATTGGCAGTTTGTCGTTAAACCGGTCCTGGCGGTGCTTGGCCTTTGGGTATATTTACCGGCCCAAACAAAAAAGATGGAAGATATACAAATAGAAGAAAGATCCTTGGGTTTAACCAGTAAATGTCAGTTTGTAATCAAACAACAATTATCAAGCAGCAGAAGAGTAATAATAGGGAGATGAACATAAGTAAAAGTACTGCAAACAATTATTAAATGTTATATTATAATAATAACAACAATAATAATACTAGCAACAACATCTAGCGCACGATAAATTCCGTAAACATCCACAGTCAGTAAGAGATATGCCTTAGAAAATGATCTGACTTCAGACTTGAAAAGACACGACTGAATCTATGTCAATCTCAATCCTAAGCAAATTTTTCTTACTTCATACGGAGTCAGCAGCGGTTTGTCGAAGGCAGTTCCCCAGTCAATTGACAGTCGTGGACATGCTACCTGAACCCAACTGTAAATAAACATGAAAATTACGTATCTCACTCACACTGAGAAATTTCTAGCATTACTGTGATATTAAACGTAAAATACATGACGAACTAACTTCCATTAGCTCACCTTTTCCTTCCACAAATACTATTATGGTCACACTCGAACAGGAATTGACATCTCTTGTTCCTAGCAAATACATCTCCTGACATTCATTGTTGCTAGTGTGCATAAGCAAAATCAATAAATTGCTGCTAGTCATTTCCATGTTTTCTATTTGCAATGTGACTGACGAATAATTCCTCACTGCTGTTTATTGAGTGATGCCAGTCCCTGCCTTAGGGCTGCAAGCACTTCTGAGTAGAAGTCTTAAAATGTGCCAAAGAAATATACTGGACGAATTTCTCTCCTCTAAACACACAAAATCTAAGCAATGTAGGTCGCTGGTGTCAGCTTCCCTTGTCACCCTGCCCCAGTCACTGCTGGTCACAGGTCTTCTTGCTCCATGACTCGTTTGTCACCTTCACATGCATGGTGACAATACAATATCGTGCGTCTAACACGGTTTGGACATTGGCACGGAATGGCCTCCATCTAGAGTAGTTTCAACATGGCAGAGATGTGAAAACTTTTTATCAACACCTGTGAACTGCACAGTTAACCAAGGCTTGTTAGAGAGACTTACCAAGAAATAGTAGTAGGAGTAAGTCCTGTAGGAACAACAAAATAAGTGAATTAATCTGTCAATAACAGATTGCTATTGGATAATTCTCCAAAAGAAGCACCTAATATAATATTATGTTACCGAATTATTTTCAATTGCTACCTGTCAAGTTTTGGGAACAGTCGCAGTTTATCTGGAAATAGTTCTGACATCAAAACTAGAACAAATTCTTTACCATGAGATGCAAGCTGTTCACTTATTGTCTGAAATGAAAGAAACAACATAATTCAATAGATGATTGTTTTAAACATTTATCCTGCTGGGTGCTACTTGATAATTCTGAAGAGCTTCTTCCCGTGGAATAATATATAGATTTTCTAACAGAATAAAAAACTAACATAATTTTAGTGCAAAAAACATTATAAAACAGACCTATTGGTAAAGAAATATACTGGCTCACTTAGGCTCAAACTCAAGAAAAAAATGAAAACAAGTGAATTTATCCATATTCTCTATTAGTGCTTCAGTGAATTTTAAAAAAAACTTGATTTTTATCCAGCATAAGGTACCTGCAAACCAAATCTCATTTCACCTTCAGAAAGAAACTGTGATATTTGATTGGCACATATTCGAGTTGCAAGACAATAAGTAGAATTCATGACAATTTTTTCAAATATTTCACTGACCTGAAGAACCTTGGGAGAACCTTGTCGTCCAAGTGTACCAAGAACAACACCAAATATCTTAGCTTTGGATGCCTGAGAAATTGCTGTCTGACGATTAGAATGCAGCCGGTCAAAATCATATAATTCCTGAGAAAATATTTTGCTGTATGGATCATACCTAATAAATCAAAGAATGATATGATGAAATAATAACAGCAAACCACAAATTCATAGATCAAGTAAATGTTCTGCTCAACAAGATCTGATTGAGCAGCCAAGATAATCCTTGATAAACAGGATGGGATCAGCATTAACTCAATTGCTTGATATTATTGTTCACAAAAAATGAAAAAAATATAATGACAAATAGAAGAAGAAGCAGATGAATTCCTGCATAAGGTCATTAAAAAGCAATTAAAAGGTCGGCCCTAGTACACATTAATAGCTGTTAATGATACATCATACCAGTATGAAGTACACATCAACATGTCCTGCATTAATTATATGCAGACTAAATCAAGAAGATTTAACAGAACCTAAAAACAAAACAAGTTTCCGTATACCAGGTAAAAGAATGTTCTACAATCGAAAAAAAAAAATAGAATAAAAATAATTATTAGATCATCAAAAAACGAGCTAAATTGCAATATGAAAAAAACATTTGGGTTACCTGTAGGCTGTAATATCGGGATTAGCAATCATGACCGACTCTAAATGGAAGCGTCCATCACCCAAATATCTAAACAATCACACAATGCTTATCAGCTTCTTCAATGAACCTTTCTCAAAGTAACAAAATATGGACAACTGAAATATAGACCTGCAACTGATGATTATGGTTTTTATCAAAGTGCAATAAATGGACAATAACTTTATCATTCAACAGAAGAGTTGTATTCTTACCTTGCAGTACAGTGTTCACATTCAACTCTTTCTAAGATATACGCATGTATGTGAACACATATCATTCAAAGCACAATTGTCATGCACCAGCAGAGAACTGACCACAAATATAAACATTGAAAAAATGATTAGACGTAAATCGATATAGCCTGGCTTACATGACGGCTTCAATGTCTTTGGAGAGACAAGGAGATGTGCAGCCAAGGATTTCACCGGGTGACAATGGCTTACACTGAGGTATAAGCAGACGAAACTCCTTCTCTAACTCCTTCGCCACTGACTATAGCACAAGCAAAAATCACAATTCATAATTAAAACAGCAACTGCAGACTCTCACAATATTGAACTACAAATCATTTTCATCTGCTAAAAACTATTAGAATACAAATTAGTACTTGCAATATTCAAACTGATCAATTTTAATCTGCAGTTAGAAACACATACTTAGCTAACGCACATTAAAATAAAAAATGACAAACTATTGAACCATTGCAGCATCACTAATATAAAGTGATGTAAGGTATCAGTAATGCAGAGTTTCAGATGTGTAATGTAGTTTCTTACATTGCACATTGCAATGTAAGAAACTACATTACACCACCAAGGCCAGGTTCATGTAAGGTAAGGCTATGGAATAAAAACATCATGTAAATTAACCAGATAAATTTGTAGAAAATCCAAAAGTCACGAAGATAAAGGACCAATTATATAATTATCGTGTAAGATCTTGCTGATAAACCGAAAAATATTATTTCAAGCCCAATAAGAACCTACTAAATAGATTAACTAGAGAAACCATTACTTGATCATTACATTAATTACATATTACCTGTAATGTTGTCACAAACTGTACTGTACTGACGAGAGCCAAGTGGGAGTTTGGCTGAAAATTGTGACGAAGTGTTTCAAGGAAGTGCAGTGTATCAATCTTTATGTCAACGAACACATATAGCATATTGATTCCAGATGTTGTATCAATAGGAACTGCAATCAAATGACAAAAATATTTTGATTTGATATTAACCATTACTACTACTAAAAATAGCAATCTTCGTTTAATTTCAAACTGACAAACCGCAGTATGATCGAATGATGACGAGTTATTACAGGAGTCGAATTTAACCGTCGGCGGCAACGCAGGGTGTCCATTATGCTATACATCTCATTTTTTTAAAATGCCGCCGCCTAGTGAAAGAAGTCAACTTTAGGGGATACGGGTCTCGATCTCGGTACCTCAAACGCTGCGTCCCGGTGTGTTCACCACTACTCTATGCCCCCCCGCCACTAAACAATGCACAACAGTCAAGTAACAGTTAGTTCCCATAAATGGGGTTGTGCAATCATCTAGTGTGTCTGTCATGCAACAGGTTTGGTGCTAAAACTCCTACAAGCGTAGTAGTACGTCCCTGATACATATTGTAGCTATTAGTATGAGCTACAGGCGCTAAAAAATCCTATGAAGTTAGATGCTGTGAAATACCTAGACAACTGTGTCCATAGTGAACAAGAAGATCTGCTCCGAGAGCACGAGCCGTGAAGTCATCCACACAGCAAGCACCATATGTAACATCACCCATAATCAGAGTATCGGCTTCAGTGTAGCTGCAAGGGAATTTGCAACATATCTTACAAACTAAACATGCAACGACCACCAAATCCAAAATTCATCAACGCACATATGTAACAAGTTTTCTTGACGATTGCGGGTTTAACTTAAATACAGATGTTTTGCCAACGCCACAACTAGCACTTTGAAAGGAAGCCTATTTCCCATAAAGTGCTTCGTGTAAAAGTATTATTTAGGGTACACCTCATTGGAAACTTAGATCACAATAAAAGTAACTTACCATCATGTCACAATCAACTTGAATGACCTAATTACCACTTTTTGCTAGTACCATATAAACGTTACGCCTGTCAAAAATGTCATAAATAAAATGTAATCGAATAAACCGGAGATGTACATAAATCAGTCTAATTTTCTAATAACATGTCTAATAGTGTGATTCTATCATTCAGTTTTTCTGCTGGTAACACTTTGAGCTTTTCCTTCTTTTCTACATACAATAAATAGCATGTCCATCTCCTAGCAAAGTAAACTGAGACCAACAAAGTCAAAGAAACATGACAGAGAACAACAAATAGCCCAACTGAAGACGAGTGGAATGTAATCACAACCTTTCGATGATGTCGGCTATTGTGCATGCAAACATCAGCAGACCTTCTGGAAACTGCAGCGCAACTGAAAAACACGACATACAAAGAAAACACAAATTACACCAGATATCTCAGAGTATGCATGATTTAGCCTAAAAAATTAATGTTTCCCTAAATTCTAATACTAATATTTTCCAACATTTGTCCTCTTCACAACTTTCACCTGTGTACTGGACCGAAGAGCAAACTCATTGATTTAATCTTTAACACTTTGACGACCAGCATAATCAATTATGCCTTAAACTTTAGTACACACTGGTCTTTAAAGGGTTAATGACGAGTTGCATTTGTTTTCCAGTCACATTAGCCGACACTTGCATTAAAGAGTTAAACTAATGAGATGGTCAGTCATTATGCAATGGTCCAGTGGTAAGTGTGCTGGTCATTCAAGCGAGAGGTCAAGGGGTTAGGCATGTAATAAATCACTCTCTGTCGCCCTCTCTATATATAGATATATAATCATTATACATAGATATCTGTTTATAGTGAGTAATTCTTTAGAGGACAATGTCATCAAGTATATATGGCCTTGCATCATTATTATTATTAATATTGTTATTAATATAAATGTATATATTATTATTTTACTACAGAAAAGAAGTGAAACTGCCTTTCGTTATATTGTGTCATTGGCTCGGTCTGTAGGTTAAACTTCTGAAACCTTTGTCAATCACAATGTCAACATTCCATTAAAACTGCATCTGTTAAATTTCAAGTCAAGTTTTGAAAACTCCAGCAGTTACATTAGACACAGGAATAACAAACAGAAGAGCCAACAACGTCCACATACCACGCTTGCATTTGCATGAACGAATTTTCCAGATCGTTTTTGGTATTTCAAAGTTGTAATTATTTGGAAGCTGAAATAACAAGGTCTTATATGCCAGTCAATTCTATTATACCAGTCAGTCTATTAAATGCAGTCGGGGACGACAGAAGAGGAGATGGAAAGATATAATTCAAACGGACCTGAAGACTCTCTCTAAAATTAAAAAAAGGAAGACACTGGCGACAGAGCCAAGTGGAGAAGAAGGATCCGTGTGGCTGACCCCTCCCCTTTAAGAGATTAATTCAAGCCCAAAGGAGATAATAATAATGAAGTCTTTTACACCATAAGAAAAGGCAAATCTGAAATTTTCTGCTGTTTGCCAGAACTTAGCTTTTCTGGTTTAATCGTTACAAAGGACAGACATAATTATAGTACGAAAGACAAAGACATAAGAACTTTTAACAGCAAAATTAATACAAATAAAGTAAGTCAAGGAAGGGCAAGGTCAGATAAACAAAGCAAGAGAATGACACATTTGATATACTCCAAAACAAAAATTCTGTTTATTTCTAAGATATACAGATGGGTCAAGTCATCAACAGTCTTATTATCAAACTTTGTCATCGCCGTATTTCGGTGGTGCAAGTCCCAAATCATGATGCAGGAGGAAGGCAACCCCAATGATCTTTGTTACGACATAGGATCAATAAACGGAAAATAAATGCATTGTCTAACCATCAAAACATTCTGTAATGCTGCTTACATTGTTGATAGCCTTTTTCAACGATTCATCGATAAGGATGTCTTCAGGAATCAAATGAGAAACCTTAGGACCTACAAATATGGCAAACCAAAGAATCTGCAGTAAATATTAACAATAATTTTGATGAAATCAGTTGCAAGTCAACAACTTCAATATATCAAACACAAAACGCAATTCATGCAGGAAATAACTATAAGTTTATATTTAAATATACTATAAAACTTATAAACTCTAAATAAAAACATGTGGAAAAATCAACTGAACATAATAGCAAACAGATAGCCATGTCATACTACTGTATAGGAAAATACTTTAATACTGTACAGCCCCGTAATGTAATTTCTAATGTTCAGTGGCATTGTTTGTTATTAATGCTTGGATACATGTATGTGTAATGTGCTTTTAGCATCCCTCAAAGATGTTAATGTCTGAAAATAATATGCAAGGTCACACATACACTCTGTGAAGAACCAATCTATATCATCTTCTATATGTTTGCCATTATACTTAAAAGTCCATACATTCAATTAAAAAACAACAACAAAACAGTAGAACGTGTTACCTTTGCGAATTGTAAATACTTTTCGATCGAGATTTGCAACGACTGATCCAGCGTCGGTTGATATCTCTTCTGTGGCTGACATCGTGTTTAGCAAATGGATATGCCTAATTGTAAATATCAACAACTGATTAAGCTTAAATATGAAAATCATACGTAAGGTTGAAATTTAGGATTAATAATAGACGTAACAAAGCCCAAGGACAGATGCCAGGAGAAAATTAACAATCAATGAGGACTACTAAAAATAAACAAAAGAACTCAAAACTGTGCAAATATCACCATTTAAATATTTAAAGTTGTTAATACACTGTTTATAATGCTCAAACTTCAAAGGGTAATTTTCAGAGTGTCCCATACTTGCAACGAACGTGGACTCTGCGCTTCATGAGGGTCGGTTAGGGTAATTTTTAGATATACGTGAAAACCCTTCGGCCGCAGAATATCCTGTTACAAGACTTTTCTAAAACCTATCAAACACAGAAGACGTATTGAATCATCGTTAACGTATAAAAACTTATAATATCGCTCACAACTGAGCGATATTTTGAAACTATCAACAGTCACATATCTACTTAAAACATTTATAATATTGTATAGTCCCCATTTATCGTAGTCATTACAGTCCATTGTTTCATTGTCCTAAACCAAAAATAAAGATGTTGACTAACTTACGGAACAGGTACACGATCGTGTACATTGAACTGCGTTTAAAATGACAACATTGCTAGATAAATAATTATTATTATTAGAATAGGTATAGCTGCTCTAGCACTACAATATACCACAGCGCTCACTCCTGCCTGAAGGACATCTTAAGTCGTGTTTCCTCCTAATAAATTTCCGGTTGTTAGTTGTTACTTGCTTATTTTCTGCGTATAATATGGTAGGCAGCCTATGGGAAATATACAGGTCACTGTTGAATTAAATGTTGACGCTGCAACGATTATGTCATTATTGTCATATTGTCAGCACTGGCTTCCCATCCATGACCGTATTGCCTTCAAAATTTCTTTTCATGTACCATGTTTATAACGGAACCTCCACATCGTACATGAGTAACATGACGTCCATGGTTGCGTCATACTCTGCCTTTACCTCAAGAGGACTCCGTTCGTCTATGCGGGGGGACTTTATCATACCTCGTAGGCTTGCGCCAACAAGAAGTTTTGGGAACCGTGCATTCTAAGTCGCCGAACCCACGGAATGGAATAGTCTCCCAACTACAGTCCGTCAAGCCACATCCGTTGCACTATTCAAGACAAAACTGAAGACCTACCTATATATTCTCCCCAGCTGGACTATAATGACGAATACAACCAAAATATAAGCCTACAACTCGATCGGCATTTATAACGCGCTTTATCACGACAAGTCGTGCACGAAAGGGCACACGCATCTCCACGCAACTGCAGTTGTAATGTACTAATGCAGGGCAATTGTGCGCGGATGAGAGTCGAACCCGCTCACTCATATCCGAATATGTGCATTAATAAGAATGCAGCACAGCGCGCTTTTGTGCAATACTTGTCTTGTCAAAGCGCGTTATAAATGCCGGTATACTGTATTGTATAACATAGGCCTACAATTCAATACAATACTCCCAACCCAAAACTCTTCGCAAACTCTTCATCATCCAGGTTCCAGTGTTGGGCACGAGATCAAAAAATCAAGACCAAGACCGAGAGGTCCAAGACCAAGACCGAGTGATCCGAGACCAAGACCGAGACCGAGTGGTCCAAGACCAAGACCGATACTTTTTTATAAACAATTCAATTTATTAAGACGCTCACATGGAATTATAACACGCTTAAGACCAATTTCTTTTCTAGAAAAAAGGTGCTGGAACGCATCTTTTGCGTATTGACAACAACAAAATGACGCCAAAATTGGCAATAAAAAAATTAATTTTATAGAACACAATGGTCACAATCTATAGACTTGCTTAGGCCTATAAAACGCTTCTTTTCAGCCGGGGTTGAGTCGGGAGCGCTCCTGAGTAGTAACCTTGAAGGAGCGGTCTATAAATTTTCGCAATGAATGAATGAATTATATGATGCAAAGAGTTTGAAATTGTAGAGTTTTATATTATATTCCTGAGATTTTGCCCAACTACCATTATGTTTTTTATATTTGAAAAAGGGTGCCGGGACGTCGTTCTGGCTCGTTCCGCCTGAAAAATTACTGCTTAAAACATTAATTTTATTGCTGAAGAATACTAATCTTAATAATGGTCCGGAAAACAGTTTTACCGGCCACTCTGAACTTATGCGGGTTCACCGCTTGGCATCAGCCTGAGAATATCAGACTTTAAATTAGGCTACTTTAAGACATCTGAACAAGCAGATTAGCGTTCCTTTTTAAGTGTGCACTTTCAATTGTGCCACGTACTGACCTCGGAATTGTAGGTTAACAGTGTCTACACGTGGTCGACTACGTAATATGTAATCAGGGACGTCACTTCAGCCTTTTCAGAGGGGGGGAGGGGGCAAGCAAGATTTTTCTGGCGATAGGGGGGGGGGGTTTCTCCTTCTTGTTTAAAATATGTTTTTATCTCGTTGCTGCGTTTTCAGTGGTGCCAAGAGATTTGATTTGTTAGGCCTAAATCTTGTATCGGCAAAACGCTGATTCGATACAACGTTCGTGAATATATATAGGCCTAATCTGTTGCCTTGCGCTTGGCTTTCAAGTAGTGTTTAGAAGTTTGGAGATTACGATTACGATGCTTAATTTGCGAATAATCATGAACGCTAAAAATTGCAGATTAGTCTACCTAGAACACAACCACCCAATTATAATTTTTTTAAATGTTAGGGCATATATGTGTGTTCAATCAACTTGCTTGATTTAACTACGTTAATGTCGAATAATAATAGCGCGACTTCTAGCTACAATTCGTCTGCCAGAAGAGGCCCTAAGCCATATCAATTTGGTTCATACTGTCATCTTTCAGGAATCATGATTCGACCATTATAGCTTCATGTTTCGTCCAATTCGGTTATGCTCTTGTGTGATTAATTCCTTAGAATCAACCAAGGTGATTAAAGGTTTCGATTTGTCTTCGTTGAAGTTCCAAATTGAAACAGTGCACGGCTACTGAGTTTTGCCTTTTCGAATGGGTTAGCTTTTTCACCTCGCTTATGTGCTCCAGATTTTTGCCTATAGATAGGCCTAGGCTATTCCATCGTTACAAACGAAATTAAATTTTTTCCCTTTATAGTTAAAAGCGCATAGCGCATAAATTATTAGCTGACGAAAGTTTTTTTAGACAAAAGTTGGTGCGTTCCACAGTAAAAAAAGGATAAGGTAATATTTAGATGGTTGGGGCTTGAACTGATTGTAGTTAAGTGTCAGCAATATTACATTTAAAAAGTAATAAATAAAAAAATTGCAAAAAATTGAATATTTCATATAATTTCATAAATTGATTGCGGGTCTGGGCCGGGCTTCTGGCCCTCTTGGCGGGCCTGAGTCTATGTCTGCATATATAAGTGAATACAAACACAATCACCGTCACGCATCACATATACACATTCAAGCATGCATATATACATTGAGCGAGCTTGTGGTCTAAGCTGGGGGGGAATTGTCCTAGTCGGGAGGGACAATTGTCCCGAGGGAGTCAATTGTCCGGGAAAATTGTCCAGGGGCAATTGTCCGTTCCCGTAAATTGTTAGATAAATAATTATAGCCTCAGGGTCCGATTTTTCGAAAAAGAAGGTGGTTGTCTAATGATAATTTACGTGATTTTGAAGCATTCCGCGCTATATGAACACCCTTGTAGCTGAAGTTGGGGAGTCCAGCCCACCTGATCCCTCCCCCAGCAAATCTGATACTGAATAGCATACAATGCAACTTTTTTGAGGAAACAATTACCTACTGTCACTGCGACCCTTCACATCAATGAGAAATTTCCAATAGAATTTCGAAGACGCAAACGAAGCGACCACACTATATATGACCACTGTGGCACAGTAACAAACAAAAATATATTCGTACTTTAGCAAATTAATAGGTAAATTTAGCCTACTTAAAAACAAAGGAGTTTTCCTAGCCTATTTCAGCAAAATTTTGTTGACAGTGTCAAAATCAACTTCTGGCAATATTATTATAAATGTTATTATTATTATTATTATTATTATTATTATTATTATTATTAGTAGTAGTAGTAGTAGTAGTAGTAGTAGTAGTAGTAGTAGTAGTAGTATCGGTATCATTATTATTTCGTCCAATTCGGCTATGTTCATGTGTGATTAATTCCTTAGAATCAACCAAGGTGATTAAAGGTTCCGATTTGTCTTCGTTGAAGTTCCAAATTGAAACATTATTATTATAGATACGGATTTATCAAGCGTCACCGTTATGATGACCAAATATTAATCGATGGCCAACGAGTCATAGCGTGCTGTGAGTGAAGGCGTTGCTCAATATCTTTCAGTCCAGGCGCTGATCGAGACAATCATATTCTAAGGGATTGTCATCATATCCATAGAGTAATCGTTTTTCCATCCTTAGTAAATAAATAATTATTGCAGTCATATATGCAGTGAGGATTTAGCGATCTGAGCGAAAGAGAATGAAACTGGCTTAATCGATAGTTATCAATATTTAATGGCCATCCATTAGCTCTGATAAATTGGCTGTCAGTTCCGTGATTGGTTTTTTCAAGCAGAGGTGTAATGGCTCTATCTGAAATTGAGGCGTTAGACACATTTGCAGTGGACACTGTGAAATGAAACTGTTTAGACGTCGTATATTATGGAATGGACGACTGTTACGGGATGATTGATTAACGTCCTCGATCGTCTCTTCTATACAAAAGGCTACTTAGGCGTCAGCCAGATAGACAATGAAGTGGCTGCTGTTCATAGGGATTGCTACAGCTAGTCGCATATTTCGACTGCATGCTGTTTCCGGTAGCTATAGCACCGACGGATGCGTAATAGTCTACCCCGATGACTGGACAGAGGACAGGTTAACCATGCAGGGCAGTGCACATACCAACCAGGGCAAAGCTAAGTTAACCCTCATATATATATATATATATATATATATATATATATATATATTATGGATGTGTAACTATTGCAGGACAAACATTTATTTGCTGTGCAGGTTCCTGCCACAATCAGAATCATATTTTTCTACGATTCCTCGTTCCGCTGAAAGGCATAATTATGGACAATAAAGTCACGCATTACATCCTTACTTACGCTGCAAATAACTATGCAAACCGTCGTTTTGTACTGCAGTGAGCCACGAACGATTGTGTGTCAGAGCAGAGCGTAGTCATAGCGACGCCGCGTCTGTATGCATTGCCCAAGTTGACTTCTGGATACGGCATCAATTGTTGATGTTTACATCTCCATGACAACCGAAGCGTCTCCCTTGGCGACGACTGACACGCGCGCGTACGCGAGCGCGACGATCCAACGCCGCAGTCCCATAAATAAACGGCGTCGCCATGGTGACGAGAGGCAGCGCTTGTAACCAGCGGGCGTGTCCAGGCAACGACAAAACACGTGCATTTGTCGTATCTCTGTTGTGTTGTAGACGCTTCGATCCGCGATAATTTGGTCGGGTCGCGTGGACGAAAGTTTCTAATGGTCTGACGATAATGAATGCAAACACAGCATAGGAGGCGGCGCGCATGCGTTTGAACCCTGTCGTCGTATGTATCACCGACTGCTGTGGCAAATAGATATTTATGATGCGGGCGTTAGAGCGACAGTCGCAGTAGTTGTAAGCTTAGACTTGACAATGTGTTTCTAGCTTTTTATATTATTGTTTGTGTTCCGTGATCAGATAAGTCTCGTTGTGTTTGTGTGTAAGTATTATATGATGTTATTTCGCGTTATGTATGCATTATCTTGGCTAAATGGCCGATTTACAGCATGTGCTTAGCAGGTCGTGGAGTGCATGTAAGTAGACCGCATTTACCCCTACAATGGTTACATAATATAAAACATGTTAATGCTTGAGCCGGGACTGCAGTGAAGGTAAGTGTGTTGTACAGTAAGTACATACATTGTACATCCTATAGATGGATGATACCCCGCCCCCTGGGCGGTAAGTTACCCTGTGGGCAGCAATATTTGATTTAAAACATGATTTGTTTAATTAGATCACGATTTGAACTCCTCCGCTGCAAGAACTCAGGCAGTGCCAGTCCCAAGCCTGGATAAAGGAGGAGGGCAACGCTAATGATCCTTGTTATCACACAGTGTCGTTAAACTGCAACTACACGTATCTACTGCATAGTCTATAACTACGGTAGTTTATGCTAATAAGCGCTGCGTCACATATCTATTTCTGTTCTAGTTACGGATATGAATGGTATCCAGTTCTCTGTCAGATATATAGACCTATAGGCTAATCGCACTGTATAAGCTAACCAGGACTTTGTGCATATCAGCATTGCATAAGCAGGGCATCGCATAGACTTACCTGGTGGTATTCGATATGCCAACATGGTCATTTCATAAGTTTAACATGGCATTCCAATGCATATGTTAACTGATGCCCTGCATATGTTAACTGATGCTTTGCATAGGCTAATTGGATGACTGCAACTTAAACAGATCTCAACAGAAGCTTTACTGTGTTTCGTCCATCCTTCTAGAACATTTTGACTTGGTATCAAATTCTCTCTATCTTTCTCTGCCCGCTTGTTAGCTATTTTAGTGCATCGGGACCAGTGTTGTCAGATCGGAAGCGCCTCCAAGATGTTTCAAAGTTTAAAAGGCGCTAAGTAAATAAATACCTGATTACGTTTACGAGTTCAGTTACCGCAAAGACGAAACGTCAAGCGTCATCGTTTGAAATAGATCCAGAAAACATTACATAGGGGCCTAGATACCGCAAGGATCTACAAGACTACAACACAGCATAGTTCATGAGTAGGTCTGCATACCATCTGTAGGTCTATTACTTCTGCTCATGTTAAATGAAGCTAACAGTCTAAGTGTAGACATTTTTGAACTCGTTATTCTTTCGGAATAAACAAAACTGTTGATCGTATTGCAGTTGCTCAACCTTCGAACAGAATATAATTCCAAGACACGCAACATTTCCTTAAACTTCGGAGCAATCGGCTTCAAATGGCGTCTGATGCCCCAGTCAAAATAAAGGAACATTCAGAAACGACAGTTCTGGATGAAGATATCGACTTTGCCAGCATCGAACATGAAGCGCTCAGTGCGGATACTAAAACGAAGAATGACGAGCTTAGAAATCTAGCATTAGAAGCGAGAGAAACAGGAAATGACGTCATCGACGTCATTGAAGACGAAGTCCACGAGCAATCTAAATTTCGCAAGGACGACTGTGGACTACGATGCAAAACAGTTAAGCCGACAGAGAACCATATTGAAAGTGAACCACCCGAAAAGAACATCATAGTCGTCGAGTGCGGCGAGATATCCACTACTGTGAAGTCTGAATCCAGTGACGTTTCAAAGCCCGAATCTAAACGGCACAAGTAAGATCCTTCAGACTTTCTATAATTTCCAAGCATGATAAATTTATGTATCTTCGTTTATTGGAAAGAAATATCGCTGTCAAAACTAACGACATTACGAATTCGTGTTACAGAGGAATCAAACAGTTACTCAGTCTCATTCATCGAGTTTGCTAGGCCTAACTTCGTGAAAGGTTCAGTCTGTTGGAACCATGGACGCATAGGGAACATGAGGGTGTCTAATAGATGTTTTTGTACAGTAATCTGGGTATAGGCCTACAATTCTTTTTGTGACTCCCTATCAGGGAGATCAAATGGGCGGGATCTTTCTCGCAGATTGTATTTTGTTTGCCGTCTCTCATGGCACAGCGGGTGCATAACATGTCTCCGATCCCTGGTGATGGCCCTGAAGAGGGTATTGTCGGCCTGTTCAGCCCTTATTTCTATTGACGGAGCTTCTGTCAGCAGGAATCTCGCTCGTTTCATTCGCGCGTTGTGGCGCTCCAAGCGGTTGCTGTCCCCACTATTCATATACCCCCCCACCAGACTAAGGATGTATGCATCAGACGCGCAATAGTTGTTGCTCTTGTAACTTCCTGCAGAGCCTTCTCTGGAATTCCGCGCCAACGGATAGTCTTAAATATTAAAGCATATATGGATTATGAGCAGGAACATTTACACTGACAGTAATGTTACATACAATGGTCTAACCACAAGACGTACTGTTATCTTCGGAAGTATTATTTAATGAAATATTCGCAGTTTAAAACCTCAATTTTTGGTTAAAGAATATCTGTTGGAGGCTATATAATTTATGTAATCGTAATAATCGTAATCTCAACATTTCTACAGCGCCCACACAAGCGAAGTCGCGGGAACAAGCTTATTCACAGGCGTATATGTACCCGTATGACGCTGTAAAACTTGTGTGAGTCGTTTATCGATGTATCGAGTATCGGCCATGTAATAGCTCTGCTTATGTCATAGAACTGCGCTCATAAAAATTGTAACAATTAGATTACATACCGCCAGATAGTGATTAGCAGCTATTATTGTCAGCCTCAGCCTCCACAATTCACATTGATTACGTAGTTCCTTGAGTGAGCCTGGCTATGCAATTCAGTAAATGAATGAATTGCTAAAATGTTGCAGCGTCTTCAAGAGCATAATTGATCGACTCGCACGAAAGGAAGTCGGTCGCATGGAAAGACAGGCAAAGAGTCTGTTCCCTGTTGGTGAATCCTGTTGCTTCGGTTCCACAGCATCCACCACAACCCAGCATTCCCTCCCTGGAACCCAGAACCCTGCTGTCGTTCCTCATTCGTCCACTTCACCAGGGATTCTCTTCACCTCTTCTTCTTCTTCCTCCTCCGTCTGCTCTTCGTCGTCTTCAGCGCTTAACCTCTCCTTCCTTTTCCGTGGATTTCCCGGCTACGAAGATCCTGGAGCATCTCTGAACAGCGAAAAGAGGATTTCAGAAGATCTTCCTTCAAAGGTTCCGTATCCCATCGTTCAGGTTCAGGGCAGTTTAGCGAACTGGAAGGTGCCTGCTGGAAAGAAAGACAGCCTAGAGAAGGTGGGGTTGCATTCTGACGACGACACATTTCTGGAGGATGGGGAGATGTTCAGGAACAAGGTGGAGATGCTGGACTGTATGATGCCACCGGATACCGCTGAATCACATCCCGACTTGAGCCGAGATCTTCCCATCGTCTGTTTGGACCTCGAAGACGAAGAGGCTGCTGCGTCGCAGGCGACCAGTAGACTGGGTACCATAAAACGCAAGTATTACAAGTCGTTGGACTACCTGCGAAAGGTGCACGTGATATCCTGTACCCTGGAGAAGGAACGCGAGAAGCTGCGGCTGAAGCGCCTCTGCCTTCAACGAGCGCTACATAAACTAAGATTTCTCTACAACGTAACTCGTCTTCGCTGTGCGAAAGGTCGAACGCTCGACCGTCAGACAATCAGCTCGCTCTGGAACCTGGCAAAGTTCGAAGATGCGACGAAGGAAAAGCACGAGGAAGAGGAGGAAGAAGGACAGGAAGACGGAGAATGGCAAAACATCGAAAAGGGGCTGGAAACTGGGTCAAATCAAGGGTCGTCGCCAAGGTCATCTCCGGCACGCATCCCTAACAAGCAGGCAAATGGGGATAACGAGGACGACGAAATGCAGGTCGACTGCGATGATCACGTAACGACTACATCATTCCCCTTGAATTACAGTATTAGGGAAAACGACAAGAAGACACGTGGAAGCCAGTATACCGGAAGCATTACATCCGTTCTCCGTCGGGCGAATCCCGTCGAAACGGAACCTGTGAGCAACCAGTTCTCCAGACGCCGCCACCAAACGTCCTTCGTTGGTGGTACAACGGCCTGCCGCCATATAAACTCACCGTCGTGTTCAGTGGAAGATCACCAAGAGGGGCGGATCAGCGATGATCTGGCAAAGACGAACAACATTCCGGCACATTCGGCTGATTATAGTCGCTCAAATCGACTGGACAACATAAATGGGAGAAAGGGAAGAGGAGGAGGGGGAGGAGGAGCAGGAGGTGGAGGGTATGCAGCGGTCAACTACCACCGGGCTCACATCACGAGCAATAGGCTGGATGTGAACGTTGGAAGAACGCCAGCTGCAGCCCACGAGATGAAACGCGACCTCAACAACTTCACCTATTTATACTGCAGCCAGAACAGGACATAGGAACTCGTGTGGTGCCAGTTCCAAGCCCGCGTAAAGGGGAAGGGCAACGCCAATCAGCAATGCATTGACATTGCTCCGATAAACATTCAGCAGCCAGGATGGGAATTCGTCGATTCATCTGCCCCGGTTCTACTCAACCATCAACACTTTAGGGTCAAACGCACGGCTCCTATGAAGCCGAATGCTCGCGCACTTAATGATGCACGACTGTCTTCGACTCAGCATTGCATCGATTGTCTCCATGCATGATCTCAGTTCAGTACACATGCTAGGTCACGTGGGTACGTCACGTGTATATCTGTACTTCGTCATCTTTAAACGTCAGCGACTATTTCCGTATTTTCGTACAGTTTCAATCCGGCGAAATCGCAACTGAAAGCGTCGATAAGTCAGAACATTTATAATAGAACTGCAACTAAGGCAAAAATCAGGATCCATGCACTTTGTAGATGTAAGTCTAGGAATTTCTCTGCTATACACTGTTATAGCCGCCGCATAAGAGAGACCAGCTTAACACCGTCTCTGAGCTGTTTGGACAATTTCTGCACTGGCCTATAACTATTGTACAAGGACAGTCTGTTTACCACACCCGTTCCGCTGAAGCAGTAAGCATAATTCGAGCACTCAAGTGTATGTAGAAGCACTCGTTGGCCTAGTACAGATTATACGCATACTTTACACAGGGTTTGAATTGCCAAATCTGAACTGGGGAGGGGGGATAAAGTTTCACAGGTTCAGATACCCCGACTAGAATTTTTATGAACCTGAAACTGGTATGCTGGCTAAATGTAGACGGTAACTGTGGGTGTGGGTGCCACTGGAAAACTGATCTAGGGATTTGCTTGACCCAATGGTAATTTCTGAGAATTAGGCCTAACTGGTGGGGTTGAAAAATTGAAAGAAGGTGAAACCTCCCAACTCCAACCCCCGACAATTCGATCACTGATTTTACATAATATATCATATCTATTATTAGATCTCTGAATTTTGTGTGTTGGTTTTTTAACGACACCGTTCCATGTCGAAGATGATTTGGTGTCGCCCTCCTCCGCTCTCCAGGCTTGGGACTGGCACCGTCAAAGTCCAAACAGTGGTGGAGTTAGATCTCTGAACTCCAACTGAGACCTTTCATACTCTGTCACCTTTATTATGGCTGCATATAAACCTACACTTTGTTTAAAATGAATTAGTAGCGGGAGTAGGCACAGCGCAACACGAATCGTCGTCGTCGTCAAGTCAATGATGTTTCATTAATTAACTAATTCGTTCGTTAATTCATTCATTCACGCACTCGGTCTTTATATTTCTTTTCGTGAGATTGTGAGAGGCGATTATCATTTGCGATTTTGTACCGGATAGTGATCGCCAGTTGGCGCTAGTGTCTAGATCTGGCCTTCAACCTCTTAAAGTACAGAACGAATGAACTGTACGTAGTTTTATCTTAACATTGAGGTCATTTAGAGGCAGATAAGTCTATATTTTAAAGTTATTTCGTAAGTCTTAGAAATTTTCTAATGTTCTCATAAATAGATATTTGCCGCATATATGTACATGTACAATTGTACATGTACACGGGCGTGTTCCTATTCCCTAGCCTAGCTATAGCACCGTGCTATCTGATAATGTGTCATTTTGTCACTGTATAACATGCTCGTTCAAAACAGGCCACAAGTCATGTTTATCCTACTTACTATAGGCCTGAAATAATTGTGCATCTTTGCAGGGGCGTCAATCCCCTGTTTGAGTGAGGCAAACCCCCGGTCCCATGTGTCAGGAAGGCAAGATAATCTCCTCTAAGACTCAGAACATATTCCCCTAACCTGAAATTGGAGGCATTTGCCTCCGGACCGGTCCCCTATCTGGGCGCCCCTGCATCTTTCATAGCAACATATTGCGTCTTTTTGCATGATTATGGTTTGATATGCTTATGTATACACTTTATCTGTTTAATCTAGGCCTAACAATTTCATGCAATATTAACACGAAAGTGCACTGAGGTACATGTAAGTGCTATCTAAACTGGTTGGCCCATCCTCCTGGAAGAAGTCGCCTACATCAACCAGCCACGTGGACTCGTCAGCGTCAGCATTGTTTCTTTTAGCGCTTGAATACCTTCCTGTTAAATGAGTGGCTTCATTGTGTTAGGTCGGGATCAACTCTGACGAATCTGACTTAAGTTTAGCTATAATCTTCAATTACGATCAGTGGGATCCATAGCGATGACTCTGCTGCTGTTGATGATGATATGGTGTTGTTGTAGTTTTCGTCGTCGTCGATGATGATGGTGACGACGACGACAACGACGACGAAGATGACGATGATGATCATGATGATCATGATGATGTTGTTGTTGTTGTTCATGGTGGCAGTAGAGGTGGTGGTGGTGGTGATGGTACGACGATAACGATGATTAATTACACAATGGTGTACGTAATATATTAGATGGACTACTAATTAATTAAACTTAGTCAGTCCTTGTATTATGAGGTCTGAGTCCAGGTGTAATCATGTCACATAATCGATGGTCACTTAGAGCATCTGTCAGCTAAAACATTTACTAAAATTCCCAATTAATTAATTCAATCCTATAGATCTGTCAACTACGTGACGAGCGCACTTGCTTTGGCGCGTGTCCACCCGTGTTACTTATATCTACATTCAGCCAAAGCCAAAGTGCAAAATTACTTACATAAGCTCCATTTACTCAGACGCATGCATAGCTTCCAAATTAAAACTAATATGCCGTTTGAAAATAGATCTAGTGGGCGAACGATGCGCAGTCGATCCCACGGGATCTGTTGAGTGCACAGCGTATTTTGCGTATCATATTAGCTTATTAGTCATGTTGGGCACGAGACCGAAAATTTAAGACCAAGACGAAGACCAAGACCGAGAGGTCCAATACCAAGACCAAGACCGAGAGGTTCAACACCAAGACCAAGACCGAGTCCGAGTGATCCGAGACCAAGACCAAGACCGATACTTTTTTCAATAAACAATTCAATTTATTGAGACGCTAAAGCGGAATAAGATTAATTTTATTGCTGAAGAATACAAGTCTTAATGATCGTTCAGAAAACAGTTTTACCGGCCACTCTGAACTTTTGGCTTCGGCCTGAGAATTTCACACTATAAATTGCAAAGGTATTTTTCTGCCCATAGTAACATGTGCATAAATATCTATTCTACATATAGTTTGGTCCGCAAGCCATAAATCGGTAACAATCGCGTAGAGCCTAAACATCCGGTGTCTCTAAAAATCGAAGATAATAGACAAATATCGAAAAAATGCTCTGATACAGAAAATGACCAAGAACGCTAAGTTAAGACGGAGACTAATCCAAAGACCGTTCCTTTAAGACCAAGACAGACGCATTCGAGACCAAGACCGAGACCAAGACCGATGGTCCGAGACCAAGACCGATGCATTTGAGACCAAGACCGCAGTTTTCTGGTCTCGAGACCGTCTCGAGACCAAGACCGCAGTCTCGAGACCACCTCCCTGATTAGCTTAACTGTATGACATGGTCAATTGACACCGAAAGAGTCTCGTAATTTCCATTACAGACACGTGCTCAGCTGCACATTGATTTTCGATTTAGCCACCGCTGTAATATCAGCAGCAGAGGCGGTAGTAGCCTGAGGACCTGGTTGGAGGACAACAGTTTTCCGCCGCTGTCCGTACTGCGATTATACCAGTCCCAAGACCTGGAGATAGAGGAACGCGACGCTAATTCAGTACCTAATTAACCACTTTGTCTCTTGGCCAGGAACGGTGATCCTGGGGAGGGATCGAGGGGGACAAGTCCCTCTCATTGAGTGTCCTCCCCCGCCTGTCAGACGAGATCGCCGCCTAAGCTCTTGGCATTTGAAACATGTACTGGATCTTACAACAAGCTCTTTAATACACCTATTTATTTATAGCAAGTTCAACATACGGAAAACTGTTTACTCCCAACATCGAATACCACTATACCAATATGACCTTTAGAATATCTGGTGTCTTCAGATATTAGATTATATATATATATATATATATATATACACGTGTATATATGTAGGCCTGCAATCGGCTTTGAGTGGCCACAGTAAAACTTATAAGAGGCCACGAAGAGTGTCAAGCAAACAACGTTTTCGTCATCTTAGAGGTCGTGAGCGCAGCATATCCATGAGCATTGCTCTTGACTTCAATTGATGCCTAAACAGATCTCCGTGGACGATCAATAACATGCAGAGTCTCTTATTTACTAGCATAGTAGGCCTATAGACCCATATGAAACGACCGCGTGGGTTCTGGCTTTGAACCAAGCAACGAACGAAAATCGGAAATCTTCGGAAATCTAACGATAACTTTATTGCACCGGGAAAGTCGAGTATGCCGCACTTAACCTATTCTGGGTCGCTTTCATTCGAAGTCGACTGCACCATACTCGCGTTTCTCGTGTCTAAAAACACGTTTCGTTGCCAACAAAGAGAAAACTGAATACACATGTAAGTTCAATTGTGCGTAGGCCGAAGTGTGCGTGTCGGCTCGGTTGGACGTGATTAGAATAGTTCACACTTTGAACAACACTTATGTCGAGAACGATCGTTGGCCTCAACCAATCATTATTACCACCAGTTCAATTGTGTTGAATACGTTGCTGCTGATATTTGATCTGTAAGTCCATTCTTCTGTTGGTTTGTCTTCCGCATGTGCAGCAGTTAGGTCATTGAAATGGATTACGAGATTTACTCGAATGCCCTCACCGACAGATTACAGCAAGATATGACACGTAGAAGGAAACTCGTGAAGAAATTGAAGGTCAGTCTCCATACTCATTCAATTGGATATAATATGTAACATAAGATGAGGAAGAGAAGCAGATTAGTCCTTTCAGCGAGCCATGATGCAACCATGGATATGAATGGTCAACGACTTAATTTCATTAGCTTCGGTATAATATTTGTTATTTCTTCAGTTGCCTTTGACCTGCCACTATTATCTCCTCTCGGACCAAGAAGCCTAGGCCTAAATCACCTCTCCCCTTGTCTCACGATCGTCCCAACTGATGCTATAGTTGGCCAGGGAGTTATTTTCCTAGGGGGTTGTAGGTCGGAGGGTTATTGGCCGAGGTTTATGGCCGGGGGGTTATTGCCCAGGGGGGTTATTCTTCTTTTGATCTCGCCTCAGCAGGAGTGCTTGATGTTAGGATATTAGACGCTATGAGAGAATCTGTCAATCTTGGCGTCAATTTTAATCACAAAGAATTTTAGTCTACACAGAATAAGATGGTGTCAAAGATTTTTTAAATTTTTTTTAACATTTTGATTTGTTCGTGTCCTGTTTTTGTCGATATTTGTATTTTCTCCCACTGTTATGTTTTAATATGGTGCAGTTTATCCAAGACCAGGAACAGGAACAGGAAGAAGTAACCAGCCGACTTTCCAAACGCCAAACTAATCACGACTACTATGTTTCAGAGAGAAACAGTAAGACAACCATTGGCATAACTAAACTCCCAATTATTATTACATACACGTAATCAATCTACCAATCTCACGTCATATATATATATATATGCGCATATATATATATATAATGTTATAAACCCAGTGAGTAAGAGCAAATATAGTACTTATATATATGGATGTATACGTGTGTGTATGCGTTTGTGTGTGTAGGTATGTCTGTGCGTGTTTGTCTGAGCATAATAACGATTATTATTACATAAGTATTGGGCAAATTAATCACGATAGGGAAGGATAATTTGAAAAGCTCCTTGAAGTGCAGACAAAGAGCATTATATCACATGGCAAAGGATTATCCAGTATAAATTCTAAACAGCATTGCTTATATTATTTTAGATTACATTAATTTATTACAAGTCACATTTCGCATCATGATAAAACAGGTCTCTGTATTATTATTATTTGCCAACTGCAGCATTCTCTCAACTTCCGCCTCTGCAGCTGACCATGTCTCCATCGCTCCCTTTACAGCTGGTCAGTGGACCAGCTGCAGCAACCCACGCATCAGTAGGTCTGGTTCCGCACCAGTCGCCTCCAAGAGACTCAGGACAGACGAAATCACGTGAGACCACTTGCATTGATACTCGTTTTCATGTAATTATCAGGTGAGATACACGACTACTGGCAGAGGCTGCAGAGTCTTATGAAAAATGCCCTGGACATGACAAATAGAAGCGGAGATAAATGGATAGAACGGAATGGATTAGATACTTATATTCCATAAAACATGATAACCATGACCATAAGCATAATTGATAGGAAGTGCAAATATAGGAATTCTAAATTGAATAGACAGCGCAGTGATCGTATCCTTTTTGGTTCTACGCTATAGTATGCTCTCATATGCTATCTTATCCTATATGTTATCCTATCTTATGCTATCTTATCTTATGCTATCCTATCTTTCCCAATCCAGTCCTACTTTATTCCATTCTATAGAATCACATCTTATCCCTTCCCTTCTCTTCCTGTGACGGGACCTTTATGAAGAGCAAAAGACGCAAACATTACATACCATGAAAACCAAGTGAAAATCATTCCATAATTTCCAATCCAACTTATAATTAAAATTAAAATTCTACCATGATTATCATGCGGACAAAGGCAAGATATTGCTGGTAATTATGTTGTCATTGAGATGTTCTATTGGTCAGATATAATGGATATGATGATGCTACAAAACGCTCAGCTTAGTCAGGTCGGCATGCATCGAATGGCACTGTCAATCATTCAACCGGAAACGACAGCGACGACGACGATGCGACCAAGCAGAACAGGAACTAGAATCAACATCCGCCTCGATGAACTTCTTTCGGTATATTATTCCATCGATATGATCCTCGCTTCCATCCTCCAGATCCTCTCCCACGTCCATCTGATCCTGCCCCGCTGTTTTACTGCCTAACCATTCATATTTCTATTTACTTTTCCTTGTGTGCATTCTTCCATAAATTCATCTATACATCCATTCATCTATATATACGTCCATCCACTGAGAAATTTGACTATACATCCATCCATTCGCTCATAAATCCATCCATCAATTCATCCACGAATCCTTCCGTTCATCTATAAATCCATCCATCCGTACATTCATCAACAAATTAATCCATCTATTCAACCAATCATTAATTCATCCATTAATACATCCATTCATGTATAAATCCATCCATCCATCCATCCATCCATCCATCCATCCATCCATCCATCCATCCATCCATCCATCCATCCATCCATCCATCCATCCATCCATCCATCCATCCATCCATCCATCCATCCATCCATCCATCCATCCATCCAACCATCTATCTATCCATGCATGCATGCATCCATCCATCCATCCATTTAATCCATCCATTCACCCATCCATCCACTCATCCATCCATGCATCCAACCATCTATCCATCCATGCATCCATGCATCCATCCATTCATACATCCATCCATCCATCCATTCACCCATCTATCCATCCATCCATCCAGCCATCCACCCATACACCATTTCATCTCTAAATCAATCCATTCGTCCAGTCAGCCATCATCAGCCACCTCAATCCGATCTTTGGTGTATTCTATAATAAAACGTCCTTTGACTCCTTCTTACATTACAGCATATAAAGCGAAAGGACAATGACAACTACAGCAACCCTTACTCTCTCACTCCGATACAAATGTAAGTAACTGTTGCCACCTGTGAATGCTAAGCATGAAGATAAAAGTAGTAATCGTAATATTAAACCCCAGATTTACAGGGAGACACTTCGTTGCTAAGCGAAGGGCACCAGCCTGTTCACGAGCGCTGTATCATGTCAAATGGGTTGTCCAGTGGACGTTACTATAAAAATCCGCAGTTACAGTTGCAACTTCGATTGAAGCTACTATTCTCAGCTGATAAAGAGCCTAGCAACGTAACATTTGAGTAATCATAAAAGCTGTCATTTAATGAGGAGATCTGCCTATCAAGTTATGCGATGCCAATTTAGGGCGTTCCCAAGTGTCGCCAATTATCTATCTATCTGTCGTCCGGTCGAATTCTTTCGTAACTGAAGTAACAACTTCGATGTATTTATGACGCAAATACAGACACTCAACGGCGCCTTTCGATGCAGCAATCTCTCGTGCCTACGTGATAGCACGCGACTGTTGGTCTAGAAAGCAGACGCTGTGTTCGCGTGTGCGTACTTGTGCGTGCGTGTGTGTGCGCGTGCGTGAGAAGCAATTGTTTTCAAGTAACTATGCCAGCGGCTTACTACGTAAGATCAACAATCATTGTTTTAGCTCTGCAGGGTCAAACGAAGTCGAGTGTTATAGTCATAATTATATATATATATTATATCCAGATACATGCATTCGCGCACTCGTGTAAGGACACTCCAAGGCGCTTGACATGCGCGATTCGTGGTAAGATAAGTTCAAACGAACAACGCGATGATTCACATCTTGCCAGTAAGAATACACACACCTGTTCTGACCAATACACGCACCTGTTCTGATTACTTCCGTGGGCACTTGACCTACGTATACGGGGGCCAAGGTTAACAGTGGCCACTCACCTGTGTGGGCCTATATCAAGAGCTGGAATTGAATCTGAGCTTACCTGTCGATCGATTTTGTTTTTCTAATCGCCTGTGACCTAGCTTCCTTCGGTGCTGCAGAAACCTCGAAATAGCAATAGGCCTAAGTCTCACCAGAATGAATTGCAAAATTGGGGGCACAGTGGGAGACTGAAAGTTCATTTGCCTTCCGCATCAGCTTTCATATAGGAGTTACGAAACCGGATAAAAAATAAAAACAATTGTAGGTCGACCATTGTCAGGTCACTTAATCAGAAGGGAAGTTCGTCAAGTTGTTGGATGACTGTTGTGTGTAATTAATTTTAAAATATCGTTCCTGCTCTTCAGGAAGACGTATCTGAGGAGCAATGCTAAGCGAAGCATTAAATCACTTATACTCAGCCACTGAATGGTCGAAGGTGGGGGTGGGTGGGTTCAACCCCAATTCATTTTTCAATTCCGCAAGTTAATCCTCAAAATAACCGTGGGGGTCAAGCAAAACTCCTTCAATGACTTAATCTCAGCACATTTAAGAATCAAGTTTGTGCACCGAAAACCCACAGCTACCTTTCCATTATTTAACCCAAATACCGGTTTCAGGTTCGCAGAAATTTTGGTCTGTACATCTTGACATGTGAAAATTTTTCACCGGTCCTTCCGTACAAATTTGACAATTCAGACCCTACTTATAATGGCTATCGGATGCCATGTCTAAGATCGTCCCTGTAGTTAACAAGCGAGCACTTTACTATTATAGCTTACAATACATTTGGTGCCTGTGAATAAGCTGGTTCCCGCGAATTCGCTTTTGTGGGCGCAGTAGAAATATTGAGATTACATTTACATTTGACGACTTTTAGGTTGCCGACTCCTACGATGTTGTTCTATGAGACTCAGCCGCTTCATGTTCCGAAAGGTTCGTAAGATCAATTCCAAGAACATCTCATTAAGGTCGAAACTTTAAGTCAGGATTATACGGAGCCCCTAAAGGGACATGAAAGAAGAATATTTTTTCTCGTGCGCACGAGATAACAACTCGTTTTCTCGACTCAATAAGTCGTTCGCACGAGATAATAACTCGTTCGAACGACTTAATAAGTCGTTCCCTCGACTTAATAACTCGTTCGAACGACTTAATAAGTCGTGCGCACGAGACAATAACTCGTTCCCTCGACTTAATAAGTCGTGCGCACGACTTATTTGACCAATAGCAGGCCGACTTTCTGTGACGTACGCAAACTTCTATTTCGGGGATATAATGGCGTCGCTGCAACAATTGGCAACGAGGTTGAAATGGGACAACGCGAGTTGTCGTTTTAGCGTCCCAAATTCCACAACACAACTCATACGATAAATCGCGGGGATAACTCTATCTGATATTGTCAGCATTTTAGCTCTGTCAGTCTGAACATCATTTTCATTTTCGCTTTCATATTCGCCTGCAGAGTGATATCCCCAGTCTGGCACACGCTCAGCGTACAAACAGCATCACAAATAACATTGTAGCTTTAAATGCCTTCCTTATAGGCCAAAGCCTTTCACACCACATATTATACACCCCTATAGTAGTAGTAATCGAAATCTCCAGACTTCTAAAGCGTCACTTGAAAGCTATGCGCAGGGCACCAGCTTATTCAGGAACGCTGCGTCAAATCGAAAGGGTTGTCCAAATGATAGTCCGTGGGAGGTCAGAGTTCAGTTTCCAGAAGGTCAGCATGGAGGCAGAGTAGCTGTTAAGGAGGGCATCGCTTTCGTCGAGGTGTGACAGATGTCAAGTAATGAGTCTGGGTAAGAGTTATTGAAAAGGTGAGATTTAAGTTTAGAATGGAATGCCCGAAACACTCTATGTCTTAGACATTGTTTCGTTTATAGAACTACGTGTTTCCCCATAAATACTAAAATAGAAGTGTGCTTACGTCACAGAAAAGTCGGCTTGCTATTGGTCAAATAAGTCGTGCGCACGACTTAATAAGTCGTTCGAACGACTTATTAAGTCGAGGGAACGAGTTATTAAGTCGTTCGAACGAGTTATTAAGTCGAGGGAACGAGTTATTAAGTCGTTCGAACGAGTTATTAAGTCGAGGGAACGAGAAAAAATATTCTTCTTTCATGTCCCTTTAGGGGCTCCGTAGGATTAAGATCCTTTGTCATTGTTTATTTCCATTAACCAGTAATCTTTACCAGCAGAGAAAAGGAACTGAGTACTATCAGAAAGTCTATAATGAAAGCAGAGAGCTAAATTATATGTATTTTTAAGTATTAAAGACTTCTTTATGAAAACATTTACATACAGATAAACATACAAATTTGCACGTATTACATAGCACCGGAAACGTACATTTGTCATCAGTTTTCGCTGAATGTTCAGACCCCAACATTATTTTTGACAATTTTACTCTAAAGTGTGTGTAAACATTACATCAGGTAGATAGGCGGTTTCTGGTGGCCGTTAGACCTAACGCTCAGAGAAGCGAATGTATATCCACTAGATAAGCCATGACATTTTTTCCCTGAACCGAAACTGTTGTGGATCTCTGCTGTACATATGTTTTAGTAACACATCGTCGCAGACGGTCACCGTTGGCTCCAGTCCGTAAGTTGTTCCTCTCTGCCTCAGACTCCTTTTGTCGCTTGGCTGTGTTTGGAGGAACTTACATGAAGCCATGTGTAGCTTTTGAAAATATCGTTCTTATACTATTCATTTACACCTTGATATCCTATTATAAAAACAGGACCTCAGGCCATAATTATTAATGACAGCATGGGTAAATTTGCAGATATAAATATTTTTATCATATCTGTAACTTCTTTCGTTAAAAAAGCTCAGGAACGATGGTTAAAGAGTGCTGCTGAGTCACACAGCACATGTCTTGTTGTCCACTCAGTGTCTGGTTGTTATAATCTGCGCTTCAGTTAAAGATGTTTTTACACGGAATTTGTGTTAATCTCTGCCATAGCACAGTAGGACTATACTAAAGGTGGTATACAATTGTTGACCATTAGTCAGCTAAGCATGCACTTACCGACCCACCGTGCGATATCATGCCTTGCATTAATTAATGGCACTACCTTATCAATAATTATTGTCAGACCCATTGCTATGATTTCCTTAACAGGACGATCAAGACCGATAAAGAAAAGGCTGCCTTTTCCCTTAACTGGTGAGTGTGAGACACCGATGTTTTCGTGAGTTTATTAACGACTATGTTGCTGATTGTACACCAAAATAGGTCGTACGGTTAGCAATTTATAGTCTATAATTTATGGTCTATAATTGAATTTTTTAACTTGCCTACCTTAGTTTATGTGGTGCCCCTATTACTGATTACCTATCCATCGAAGAGACTGTTCAGATATCAAGGAATGGCTGGATCAACCTTCTGATATTCCAACAATACGAGATTGATTCGGAGGCATTGAAGGTGTGGGCACTTATGCAGGTAGCCGCTCAAAGGAGTTTCTTCAGTGTTCTCTAAAGGACAATTTGATGAATTTGTCGTTCAAGTCACAGATTGAGCACGACAAACAGGAATGCGGTACGTGATACACATTCGTTAGTTCAGATCATTTATAAAGTGACAGATCAACATATCAACTCAGAGGCGGTCCAATCCCAACTCTTTTAGGACGGTGTTTGTTTGCAGGGCCTTTGAAGCGATTTCGAAGGGTGGCCTTGGCCGTCCTTTTCACAGTCGCCCTTGATCACCAGAGACGCAGGAACGAACACAATCCCAGGAGGGTATCACCGGTTGGTGTACTTCAATATAACATCGGCCTAGTCTTTAACCCATGCATCTGTAACTCTTATCAGTTTTCCTAATAAACCGGAAACAGAAACAAAGACGATGATTGAATGCGAGCAGACTCTGGTTGAACTTGTACATGTGAATAAACGGTTGAAATGGCAGAACGAAAACTGACCTGTCTTAGTTTAAATGAAAAGCGAAAAAACCCGCAGAAAACAAGGCAAAGACAAGAAGTACAACAGAAGCAGAATTAGATCTTGAAAATGTCTTCGTGGGTGACTTTGTTATGTTTTCACGACTGTGTGGCCCAAATTTTACAAAAAAGGCTGCAGACACGGATTGCTGAAAAAACCCAGAGTGAATCGGATTCATTCCATATAGTCTTACCATCTATCTATAACTCCCTACACTACTCCAATTCCACATATCTCCGAAACTATTCACTATCGAGTTCTATACGTTCATTCTTCCTGTCTTAGGTCTCAGTCTTTCTCAACTCCTCCGTCACTGCCTATGTCAAGTTCGAACCATAATGTGATACATTGCACCACACACACGACTGGAACGATCTCTCATCTATATTCCGAAAATTATCATGACAGCATCAAAGTTGCCTGATAATAAGCTGAATTCAGTTATAGTGATTTTTTAACTGTTGTCCTCTATTGTAGTTGAACGAAAGATTTCTATTCGGCATTCGGCTAAGAGAATCCGTATCTGCCATACACCGCATCTTTCTCAGTGTAAGTTGTCTACACTCCGTCATACTCACGCTCAATTTTGAGCGTCATTGCGACTCATATATATATATATATAATATATATATATAAGCAGTAGGGATATTATGGACGGTCCCGAACGATAACTATTAACCAGACAGTGAGGAGGCTGACTAAATTGGTGTGCGTCAAAATGCAACGAAGGCCTATAATATAGCCGTCTAGCAATAAGGGTAGATGCATACAGCAAGCAGTTTGGCCACGATAGCCATGCTTCAGTGCCATTGTCTTTACGTCATCATGTACAGCACAGTGCGAATGTTGGTGGACCGTATCGTGGGAAGGAACTGTGGGGAAATCGAAGCCCAAGACTTGGATAAAGCAGCTAATCTTCCGTGGGATGTGCGTTAAGTAGGCCTAGTAGGCCTAGTTAGTGGTCAAATAATCAAATTCAATCGAATTCAGTCGGCTCTGAGTGTGGACATCTCTTGGTTGAGATCTGTCACCTTAACTATAGAAGATGCGCTTCATAAATGTGGAGACCAAGCACCTATAGGAGTTTTGCCAACAATAATCCGAGTTTTGCATTGTGTTCACACATCTGATGTTTTCTCTGAATAGTGAATCATCGTGGGTCACGGTGGGTGTCAGTTACAGATTCGTCATATAATATTGGGTTTCGCATTTGCACACGTTCGAAGATCCGCAACTTCTGGAAGGGTACATGTAATTTAATCACTGGTATTATAAGCCAAAGGAAAGTTCCAACTCCACTACCACAAATGGCACCCCCGATACTCCGATCAATAGTAGATAAGGTTAGTATATATAGAAGGTTAAGAATTCCCTTTATGTGCTTCCAGCCAGCTCACAAGATCTTCAGTATCCTTCAAAAGGTCTTAGACGGAAGAATGCAGGACCTAACCGTGGTTCTGAGGACAGATGAAGCGTCGCCAGAATATCAGAAGGTCATAGGCGAATTATCCATCATCATGGAAAATACCATCTACGAAATAACCGAAATCATGGTAGGTGCTCCTATTCAAAGCATAACATTCGCTGATAGTAAATATAGAGTTGTGGCAGTTTCAGTTTAACGACACTGTGTGAGACACACAGATCATTAGCGTCGCTCCCTTCTTTATCTAGACTTGGGACTGACATTGTCAGAATGTGAACAGTAACATACTATGTAGCAGTGCAGGCTATGACACTAATATCTGAAATATTCTTTTTGATTAAAGTCGTTCTTCATAGCGACCATTCACATATTCTCTTTGTTATTTTGAACCCATGGCACTATACACACAGTTATCAATTTATTGGTCGAAAGACTATGTCGTTTAATTAGGAAATAAAATAATGCCATCTCAGAATCGTAATCTTCACATGACTTTACTGTTTAACAGTAACATTGTCTTTATATTATCGTCGATGATGTTGCATATGTAGCTGTAAAGCTTGCACAACTAAATTTATGTCTTTAGCCCAAAAAGGGCGTTTTAGGAACCCAAAGAAAGTCGACTACCTATAAAATGATTCAACCGGAAAAGGTCTACCCAAAGGGATACTTCTGGAAAATCGAAAAGGTGCAGTATTACACCTCAGGCGAGATAGAACGTCAAACATTTATCTTTGTTAAAAACGTATCTTTATAAAGTGTGGTAAGCCTACTGATCTGCCTATGACGTTCACCTACATATTGCTTTAGCTTTCCCAACAGCCCCTCAGTTGTCCTGTTTAGCCTACTGTCAGTATCTTATCAGCAACTTCGATTCTTCTAAAATGATACGACTTCAAACAGTCCAGACTTCTCTATCCTAGACACCAACACATAGGCCTAACACTATTTCCTGCACCACTTCATACGAGTTGGCATTTATTTTGACTATATCGTAGAATGAAATCGTCTTTCACGCTATATTTATTAGCTTCAAGCCATGCAAATAGCCTCTCCTAACCATACACTCTACCATTTAAAAAGAATGGTACGAAGTTTCTGAAGACTTACAGAGCTCCACTCATACTTGTCTACGGTATCTATTCAAATGGCCTTTCAGCACATTTCTATTTCCACCTGCATGCATGCATATTAATGTATGTATGTATGTATGTATGTATTGTATCTATGTACGTATATATGTATGTATAAATGTATGTACATATGTATGTATGTATGTATGTATGCATGTGTGTATGTATTTATGTAGGCCTGTGTGTATATGCATGGATGTATGTAGTGTTTGTATGTATGTATGTATGTATGTATGTATGTATTTATCATCTATGTATACATGCGTGTAAGCATGTAAGCAACTAAGCATGAATGGCCGTAGGTCTGTATGTAGGCGTATATATGAATGTCTTTTCTACGATGAACATGCAGGATCTGCTGGGCGTCGATCATTCAAAGGAGTTTTTGAAAACCGTTTCCGTTAACGATGCCTCCTGTCTCCTTATTGGACATTTTCTCGGAAGGGGTCTCATCGCTTCTGTAAGAACCAGAATTTTTTTAGAAGATAACAGTAGTTCGTAAGGACATTTATTTAGGAACAAGACACGCCATAGTTGGAGCTGCTACTAGAGCCTGGCTGAGGATATATCATGTCAATCAATTAAATGATCAGATCAATAGCTATCTACACTTAAATTAACGATGAGTGCGTATACATATATAGGCCTATGTTTCATAAAGAGGGAGTATCGGAAGAGCGATAAAATGTTGACGATTAGAGATGACATGGAGACAGAGAGAGAGAAAGAGAGAAATAAATAGATGGATAGATAGATAGATAGATAGATAGATAGATAGATAGATAGATAGATAGATAGATAGATAGAGAGAGAGAGAGAGAGAGAGAGAGAGAGAGACAGACAGACAGACAGTCAAACAAACAAACAGACAGACAGACAAGGCTGATCTATGGCAAAGTTGAGAAAGAGAGAATGTGGGTGAATCGTGTTCGTTTATAGTATGTGCCTCCATATTCACAGAGGCGACGATCCACTGGGTTTAGGATCTTGCTGCATCCCTAATGCTAACGTGCACATTTTTCTAAAGCAGCGGTATGACATTGACCTTGCACATATCATCTCTATATGAAGAGAGGATGCTGTGTGAGCTTCAGTATTTCTGTCCGGCTATGCATTTGCACAGTTTTAGAGCAATTGACTCGAAACCTTCACCATTGGCTTGGGGAACACCTGGGACACGCAGTCGAGAGGTTGGTGAGCCCCGCGCAGCCCCTTTTCTGGTCTCCAGGGCAAAAATCCTGTCTCAGGGCCCCCAAGGAAAGTTTCCTTTTCAGTCGCCAGGATAGTGTCGGCGAAACTTTCCTGTACATTTGCCGACATGTGCACATGTCGGCAAATGCCACGTACACCTCTTCTTCTTTTACTGTTTGGGAGATATCGTACAGGTAGCAGTTTCGCCATCGTTTGCACAGTGGGTATGTACTTTGTATCCGTCAGTGTCTATACGCAATTCCGTTTATTTATTTCTACATTTTACAGCTGCTCACTCGAAACCTTCGCCGTTCGCTAGGGGAACACATGAGACACCTGAGTAAAGGGGTTGGTGAACCCCGTGGTCACCGTATTCCTGTTCTCAACGGCAAAAAACCTGCCAAAACCCGCGCAACGCTGGGTTCACCAGCTAGTTTCAAATAAGCCATCATTGAAATATGAACCCCGAAATGTACGCGTGGAGGTAGGCCTACGTGGGACGTAGCTAACAGGGTGAGAAACAAAACCTCGGCCATATGTCAAAGTCGCATCCAGCCTATTTCAAATGCATGTAGGCCTATGCCCAGTAGTTTATTTAGCGCCTATATAAGTGCTGCAACATGAACATCTAACGAAATATGAGTAACTTACAATGTATGATAAGCACTCGAATAGGCGCATGTAGCAAATGGAACAAGCACTTATATAGCGACACTTCTACATCTACCCGAAGACATTCTGTTCAGCCCAATACTATAGAAAGAGTCAAAAGCTGTTTATTGCGTGATTTTGCAGCTGCTGCTGAAACCAAAGGAGTTCCGCCTGGTTGCATCATCCGAATCCATTGAACACCGAACTGACCGCAATCTTCGATTCCTAGCATCTCTGTTCTTCTATTTGCTTCGAAAAGTCTATACCAATCTTAAAACAACCAAGAACATAGTGGTAGGATACACACAAATAACACTATATGGTATAAAAGTCTTTTACATACTAGTCCATATACACATGTTCACGTGTGTGGCTGTAATCTGGGCAAGCCAGATGGTTAGGATGCTCGGTTTGTCAAGCGAGGAACAAAAAGAGTTTGAACTTTCTCGCTGTGATTGTAATTTGTCGTGCTGCGAACTTCAGTAGTCCCTCACGCAGTTTTCTTTGCTCAGTCATCTGTTGTATGGACGCGCGTGTATGATTCTGAGCTTTGGAAGGAGGGTCGTCCATCAAATACAATTGTTTCAACATTTGTGTTGTATCCACAAACAAGATAACGTGCACGCGTACGTATAATCAGCTTTAAAATGTGTATGGGGAGTCGATTCCTGGAACGAGAGGGACAATTCCCCCTCTGCTTTAGTAAAAAAGAGATTTAATTACCTACAATTATAATAGACTCTGTGACAATAGTTAATAAAGCTTTTGTTCTGTTTTTCTGTTGCAATAGGATCGCCCGACCGAGTATGAGCATCTGTTGTATGATGATAAGGACCTGGCGCTGACGATAGGAAATCTATCGAAGAGCTTTGAATACGCAGAGGTATACATAGGCTCTACAGCCATCAGCTGCAATTTAAGATTAGATGGAATCCATATGGGATTCATATGAGTCCCATATGATAATCTTATATGCCAGGATATGATCTGTTCAGAAATAGACTCTCCCGCCTTGTTTGGAGAGACTCAGATACCTGAGCTCATTCACAGGTCACGTGCTGTAGGCCTACTCTCTCCATTTGTTACTCTCTACTTTTCATGTTCGCAGCCTTAGGCTATACGTGGAACTCCTTTGCTCTGAATAATTGTGAACTGGCTTCTTCCTGTCTTGCACGTATGAAGGAGTGCATAATAAAATTACAGTAGCTAGGCCTTTTGCATGGTATTCTTGAACTTGGGATCCTCCGCACAGCAATGCCTTTTTAAGGAGTCACCCAGACCTCCATTATTTTACCAAATTCTGAGAAAATCTAGATAGTGCTATCTCGCAAGCATATACGTCCATACTTATTTGCCAGCTTATTGATAAAGCTGCCATTTGTATTTGCCTATAATGACATCAGCATTTGCCTACGTGCTTGCTTGCTTACTTACTAACCTGTCTGTTTACGTAACTACTCGATGACCTATCTACTTATTCACTCAACTATCGATTTACTGACAAATTTTGCTTACGTAGACCTACTTACTTACGAGTGCTATTTTGTTGCTCTAGGAACTGTTGACATCTTGGGCCAAAGAATATATCCGTCGTCTGCGTCGTATCCGCTGAGCGTCGTAATCCTTTTTTAATGAGTTAAAAAAAACTATATATAGTCCTATAATCTCGAAAAAATGGGCTGCAGTCTGCGGGTTGACCTCAAGTAAATGAAACCTGAGAACGCATGTTTGAGAAATTCTCAAGACAGTTGTTCTGAAGTATTACTACCTCGCCTGAAGCGAACTCAAGTGCTAGTTGACGCATTGTAAAATGCCGTAATTTATTGTGTGCACTGGACCTCATAATTTCATACACTCGTAGTTTCTACGAACATAAATATACTGCTGGTGCTGCCGTGAAAATATGGTGATACATCACTTACATGTAGTTTTAATATATATGATTCTGTGGGTTTGGGGCTCTTCACTCTACAGTGTTACTGACCCGCGGGCAACCAGATTTGCCTTGCCGAAATTACTCCTAAACGTTGAAGCGAGTTCATGCAATCGATTTTGTCTGGTGACGAAATGTATAGAGCGTATACACCAAAACGCTAAGCAAATAGAGCCTACTTATAAGGTTATACTATAGCCTTAGAACAGTGTTTCCCAAACTTATTGGTCTTGGGACCCACTTCCGAAAATCTTTGAATGCTCGCGACCCACCTCACAAAGGCGAACAATATTGTGTTAAAATTTAATTAGCATTTAAACGTCAAATTTCAATGCATGCATTGAATATTATATGCTCGATACAATGATGTCACTCTAAACTAGGCTCTACTCATTGGAGTGTACTGTAGTGACAATACAACAAAAAAGGCCAAGAGAACAATTTGTCATTTTGTTCTTCTGAATTTATTGGAACTATTTTAAAGCGAACCTGAAGCATGGCGACCCACTTGACAAGACACCACGACCCACTTTTGGGTCGCGACCCATAGTTTGGGAATCACTGCCTTAGAACACGTCTAGTCATCACGTAAACCCCATCGAATATGCATACACGCACGCACGCACACATATACACACATATAAATAAGTAAATAAATAGGGGGCTTATTATAATTTATATAAACATATATATATGCGCACACGAGACGCGGCCTATGGTCATAGTATATATATATATATATATAGTATGTATATACATATATATTGTATATATATAATGTATATATATACATATATATGTATAGTTCTGCGAATATATTATATGTAGCGAATTAGTTTCATTTAGGCCTATGTGTCGGCCTATAGGCCTACATTCTATATAGACCTATACACTGAGCAGTCTGAACGTGCATATTGACAAGTGCGTTAACAGGTTCACAGCAGAATGTGCGCAAAAACTAGTCGTTTAGGATCTGATGAGGTGAATAATATGATTATATGAATACTAAAGCTCAAGGGTTTAATACACGGTGAAAAATCATTTACCTGGGGCCATCAATTTAGAAAACCACTTGCAAATCTAATTAGGCCTATGCATCCCAGGAGTAACATTAATGCTCAAAGACGGGTCTGAATTTCAATTTTAATTCGCTAATCCAGCATGTTGATACATGTTACTAGGCATATGCTATACATCATTCTTGATAAAAGCTCATTTCCATCCTTAGTAGGGATGGCTAATGGGTGGGGCGTGGTCGCAGATGATATTGAGAGGTTGCTTCAACCAGCAACATGTCTTTGGTTTGTGATGACGGCTCAGAACAAGGGTGCGTGAGTATGGGCTGCCAAATCGCACACAGCAACAACAGGAACAGTGATGAACCGATCGATTGATTTGTAAGCGATATCTGCCAGAAGATGAATCCATAATCGAACATTTGAGCCAGTAATTGGCTGATGTGGGCCTTTCAAGCGTTACTGAATAACCCAGGTCACGTTCTGCACCGGTTCATTCCTCCAATAAAGACACCTCCTATTCCCTAGGCCCACATGACCGTGTTATTCCACAGGAAGACATGCAATCTAAAGCGAAAATCCTTTTTAATGAGAATACTTTACTTTTAAATGGCTCGGTGCGTTGTGCATAAGCTAAATAAATAAATACTTTTAAATGTGTTGCTATTTAAAAGGCGACCTTTTACTCCCTACACGCATGACCGTGTTATTCCGCAGGCAGACAATCGCGCGTAATAATCGTTTTAAATTATAATGTTGTGCTCTTAAATGTATTGTTCGCCAGAGTGCGCATTAGATTGGAGTGCAGGTTGGTAAAGTAAAGAATGTACTTACTTATTATATACTTACTTATCATGCAACGATCCCTTATGAGAATAGCGCCACTCTGAGCTATTATATATAAATAGCGCTGGCGCCAGCTATCGAATTGTTTTGTTCAATTATTATCCTTGGCAAATTGGCAAATGTTGAAATGGAGGTGTTTTGATTTTGGATGCTATAAATAGATGAAAGGAAAACTTACACTGTGGAATCCATCGACGTATAGTTAGATAGAACCGCGTAACGGGTTAAACATTACAATAAACGGGTACTGGTGTGAATAGGAAGTGCTAAAATGATCTTTTTGAAGAATGCAGGAGTGAAACAATGCATTTGGCGTATGCTTAATGTCCAACTGAAAACATCTGCTGCATATCCTAGTCACGGCTTTCGGCTAACGTTGGAAGTTGGCTATGGACATTTTTGTAGCTCTCGACTTTCAATTAGGCTGCCCGGTTTTGGAAAAATGCTTCATAATAGCTGCTGTCACCGTAGTAAGTCCACTGTTTTGGTAATTTTATGATATAGCGTTGGTCACTGTATAGATAGAATTAAGTTCGTAGCATGCACTTTATAATGCTATATGATTTTTGGAAAATTTAGATACTGCCGTATTAGGCCTCATTGTATAATTACATATTTATATTATATTTATCTATAATTTTATGTAAATACTTTAGCCAGAAACCATTGGTGGCACAAAACAAGAATATGTAAACCAAAAAGGCTCATAATACTCATATTTAGGATCTATGCTGCCCGTCTGCTGCCAGTGCTTGGAGGGCGCTGGGCTCTGCTGTGCAAGGACTTCTCAGCGTTCAATTCTTATGCACTGCTATGCTGCAGCATCGTGCCTTCTCTGTTGTGGGCCCTACCACTTGGAAAGGGCTTCCTCTGGACCTCTGGCTTTTACCCAGGATCTTCTTACCTTCTTTCTAATCTTCTCTTAAAACTGTCCTCTTTGACCGTGGTTGGCCTGGTAGTGCCTCTGAGTAGATTTCTTGAAGAGGGCTATATCATGTTTCACTGATTGAGTGATTGATGATTTATCGGCTCAATATAATATATATATATATATATATATTTTATCGGCTCAATATATATATATATATATATATATATATTCATAGTTGTTAGTTTGCATTCTGTTGTCTTTTCTTACTGTTTTGATAAACACAAAATTTTTAGTTAGCACTGAAATTTTGTTGTTGTCGTAAATTTATATTACGCCACTCGTGGTGCTTCACCAATCAGAGGTACTAACAGAGAGATGGCAGTAGGTTATGTTGTAGGCTAGGTTCCAGATAAGATCAGCACAGTTGAAGTTGTTAGATGCAAGGAAATGCCTAAATGTGGATTCATTTTATCAGTCAGACTTTCATCGGCACACCCTCATCTTCAAATTGCTTATCCGGTATGTATTAAAACTAAAACTTTATTATAGATCTTGACGATGGCAGCCACGGAAATGTAACGACAGCGAGAGGTTTGTTGAAAGAGGGTGAAGATGCGGAGAAAGTGACGCAGGCAGATTGGCGTCAAAGGTTAACTGATATGCAGTATCATGTCTGTCGGGAACATGGTACAGAGATGGTGCGTATCAGTAAAAAAGTTTTCGTCGACTTTATGAAATGTATTAGCATATTATTGTGACAGTATGGTTAACTTATAACTAACTTAATTTTATTGCAATGGGCATCTAGTGCTTTAAAATGGATTTAGCTGGTTCATCCGCTTGATCGTATTATATGCTGCTATTGAATTTTAGCTAGTTTTAAACTTACTCACAATAATGTTTTCGATCTGACTAGGTTATTTATAAATTTATTGTTTTTGTTGTGATTGTAATTCATGCATTAGATGGACATATCTCGAGCAACTTGGTTGCCTTGGGTAGCTGAGTTGCCTTAGAAAGAATTTCAGCATGTGACCATAATTGTTAAGAAGCTGTAACAATAACTGAAATTTCTTTAACGCTGTAGTTCCTTTTTTACGTTTTTTTCAGCCATTCAGTGGTGAATATGTCTACAATCACCAGATAGGAGTCTATTGCTGTGTCTGCTGTGGATTGGAACTGTTCAGGTGATTTATTGATTGTTAGAAGATGATCATAATCTTAAAAACTTCTAAAACGCCACTTGAAAGCCGAGCACAAGGCACCAGCTGCATCGAATCAGAGGAGGCAGAGTAGCTGTTTAAGCAGTATGATTCATTTTTATCGAGAATTGGATGGTGGACGATTGGGTGGAAAAAATGATGTAGCATGGCAGGGGCGTCAATCCCTCTGAGTGATGGAGGCAAACTCATGTTCCCCAGTGTTTGGAAGGTAAGATATTCGCCCTAAGACTGAAAAATTATCCCCCTACCTGAAATTGGAGGCAATTGCCTCCGGACCCCCCTATGTGGACGCCTCTGTAGCATGGTAGTAATATTCTGGACTGAGGAGCAATTCATATTTAGAATAATGGTTTCAACACAACCAGATATTTATATAGTGCAGTTATAAAGCCACTATTTACTTCTCAATGTATGATATGAACTCTGAATTGATTAAACTCTTTTTTTCTGTTTTCTTTGCCTAGACCTGATCTTTTGTCTGTTTGTGAAATTTTAGTTCTGGAGCAAAATATGATTCGAAGTCTGGGTGGCCATCGTTTTTTGAAGCCATTGATGAAGAAAAGCTGCTTCATAGAGTTGATAAGAGCAGTGGAATGACAAGAATTGAAATTCTTTGTCGAAAGGTAACCTAGCTTCATTATCGAGTACTGAAATGAAATATCATAAATTATTTTTAAGATGTCCAAAATTTATTTTTCAGCTTCAATGAAAATTATAACACAATTATTTTTTTCCAGTTTTATTGGAAAATTCAGGATGCTTTGTTGATACCCTGAAGAATATTAGTTTTGCTGTATGCATTATGTGAGCAAGGTAATCACAGTTTTGATAATAATGATGCCAAACTTGAAGTGTGTAGAAGAGTAGAATTTTTATTTAAAATTTAACTGAGGCCATACAAGTATTGAGTTAAGGAACAAAGTGCTGTATTTCCTAAGGCTATGCAGTGGCCCGTGAGTCTGTCAATAAGTTTGATCATCTCCGAGCAGATGCGCAACCAGAACATATTCGTAGGGAGTGCTGATAGTGCAAACTCCGTAGACGTGAAGCAGCATACTGATATCACCCTAACCCCCCCTCCTTAAAAAAGAAAAACTCATCAGATTTGGATAAATTGTGTGTCGACTTTTTGGTCCAGGCGGTGCTCAAGCACTCTTCAGCACCCCTTTAGTTGAACCTCTGTCTCTGAGAGTGAAAAGGATGAGTTGTAGGAACTGAGGGAAATGATAATGGAGAAATAAACAAGAATTTTGTGGATGGAGCTCACTGCAAACTTAGCATACAGTAAATTTAAAACTGCAGCTAATGGTGGTGTTTCTTGTTTCTTTTTGTGCAGTGCGATTCTCATTTAGGACACGTTTTTGCAGATGGTCCTGAGCCAACTGGTCAAAGATTCTGTATCAACAGTGTTGCTCTTGATTTCAAACCAGCTAAATGACACTTAGATTACTATTTATATGAATAGCAATGTTTGATTTGTTGCTTTATATGAGAAAAATTAGCTGAAAATTGAGATTTTATTCGATGTGCTGTGCACTGTGAGATTGAGCTAATGGGTTAATTTTGCATGTCAAAACTGGTGATTAAGTGTGATTTTCACTGTTTTGCAAATCTAGGTATTGTATTCAAACTTAGGAAAGGATGTTTGTTTTGGTCTATAAACTTCTTTCAGTAAGTTTTCCACATTTTCTTCATGCTTGAATTTTAACAGAATATTCTGTTTTTATTTCTTCAGTAAATACTTGGTTATTTATTTATTCTGAAATTTGATATCGCCCTTCCAACATTTTTTGCCCAGAAGTGCACATGCCTTTACGGCACAATTGCAGTTGTACTGCAGAGCAATTGTACACGAAGGACTTGCTGTAGGTCCTTACTCGGTGACGCCTCGGACAAGGATCGAACCCGCCTCAGCGCACACTGAGTGCTACTGGTCAACTGCTCTAACCAACAGACCACCATAGCACATGGCTATAACTGATGATCATAGATACATATATACTTATATAGCCATAATACAACCTGATGTTTTTGATGTGGCTTATGGACGATATGATGCAGTATCCAGAAATATACAAAGGGGGTTTTAGTGAGTAGAGGCACAGAATATATAAAGCGCAGCATAAGGTCCTTACATCTTTCTTCACTGTGTATATTTCATATGAACTGGTTCATAGTGTGTATTTTGGGGATGCCTCTTATTTAAATCGTAATCTCCAAATTTCTAAAGCGCCACTTGAAAGCTTAAGGTGGAAATATGAAACGTCCTTCTGTTAAACATGTGGCAGTGCATTGCGCATAATTTACAATGTACACATTAATACATAATTTGCATTGATTGGGTGAAATTTGGTTTTAGTGTTAACTTGCTCTAAGATTGTAAATGATGGCAGTCTTATCATAACATTAGGCGTATAGCTGTGCAGATTTCGTACAGGTTGTGAACAGGAGCCTCTAGGTCCAGCCTGAGGGCAGCCCAAGCCAAGGTGGTGGCATTGAAAAACTGTTGTTCTCTGATCCCCAGTGGGCATGATTAGGTTCAATGCCAATTAACGCCTATGAAGCTACACGATGCTGAACATTGGATCAACTACACGTATTATTAGTCATTCGTTTATATGGCGCCCGTTGAGAAGTCTACTCTGCTATTCAAGTTAGTGCTGTTGAACCAAGTCTGGTTTATATGCAGAGCTATGTGCTAATAAAATCAGAACTTCCTTGCACGTCTAGAATAGACGTAATGGCATTATAGATGTGCACTTTCAGACAAAAAGATACCCTGACTAGGAATACTAATAAATGAAATTGCCTTAATGCGAATGCTAATTTCCCTGTAACAACTGCAACATTGCTTTAGGCATTTACCATCGCTCTGTACAAATGAGGCGGGCTTGAATTGATGTACTAATTATATAGAGTTGTAATGCGCGTCACTGATACCGCCGTCTGGCAGGCGGTAGTACATTTTACTCTTCAGAGAAGTGATGAAATTCATGAGCAGGTGTTTAATAGATTTAAATGGAAAATAAAAATAGTATGTATTTTACAAGCACCGCTGTTTTTTAAACTCGCAGCAACGCTTGGTGTGAATTCAGTAAGTCATTTTTTGTCACTCGTGTAATACATAATCCAAACAACTTGCGATTCTCTGTAGGGATATGTACTCTTTGGCGTCACGGTAACATGGGCAACACGCTAGCCCGCTAGTAGGGAAAAGACGTGTCCCAATTCGGTCGCTTATTTATCGTCAACTGAGTTTTGTATTGTTGATATTTCACAGCAATTTCCTCTTTATTTAGCAAGGGCTTTGATGGGAGTCGGTCATTATTAGGTGCATGCATTTTAAGTTAAGAAGTCCATTCACTTGTCTTAGTGATGCTTGCATTTGCTTCCTGAATAGACCTCCGTCTGTGTCGTTATCACAGGAAAGCGTCCTGTAAGGCGTAAAATTACGTCTTCATTCAGAAATATACTCGCAACCTCTTTACGAATGATTTATTGTAATATTGTCAAGCAAATTCTATATTCCTTTGAGGCATGAAGTCACTTTGAAATACTGATTTAAAATCCGTATGATATCTTTCATCTTGAGTGGTGTTTCACATATAGGGGCCTACGCCAATTTGAACGAATTAAAGCAACAATGCATTTGTTAGCAAATTGGCAGTCAGTGATGTTTTGTCTGGTCGCTTTAGGGTTTGAAGATGACACTAAAGTTGCAGTTATCTGAACCAGAATGATTTGCAGTGGATACATACAATTTGACAGCAACTGCAATTTCAATATCCAATATACCCAATAGCATATCCTGGTTGTGAAAAAGGGTCTGTGGTACTCTACAGTCCAGCCTTCATATCCTTCTCTGAAACATGGAAGACCAAAAACCAGATTCTTCGACTGCCTGCCATAAGTGGTTCATTTCAGTGTGGCTTTCGTGCTTACAGTCATTTCTGACGAACACTGTTGGCATACTGAGCTTGAAGACAATTTTAATTCTCTGCATCTGGTATGCGTTCAGTTTTGCCTCAATATTTCTCAGCAAGATCATTCTTGATTCTGAGAATGTGGATCTCATGCTGTTCTGTAAGTCAAGATATTTATAAATTTTTATTTTCACTCACTCGCTTACTTTTAGCTATTCATTCATTATTTTATTCATTCATTCATTAATTTAGACAAATTATATAGCACCCCTTTAAGAAACCTGCTCAGAGGCGCCCTCAGCCTGGCTGCGGCCAAACAAAAAAGACTTCAGGATACGATAGAAGGCTGGCAGATTGTTCCTAGGAAGTATGCTGCCTAAGTCACTTTCACTCATTCACTCATTTTGTTGTTGATATATGCACTGACCGAATTACTGATTGACTGACAGCACTCCAGATTGATTGAATTGTAATGAGTTTTTTTCATCTGATAACTACAGTACAATAGTCGTTTCATTCACGTAAAGGTTTTCAGGTTTTCATACCACGATTTAAATTTGCATTGGATCAGTCAGGTTTTTAGTCATTTCTTTGTAGATGGACGGATCACCACTGCTATGTATTATTTGAAATTTTTAAAATTCCTGAGCTCAGCTTTTGAGTTGTGCTTCAGGAGTTTGAAGATTATCATTACGATTCATTGTTTGGCGGATGGTTTTTGCCATTTTCAGCTGCTATTCAGTTGCTAGTCACTGCTGCTTTGGGTCTTGTCAATATGCGCTATCCTTGCCTCATGTATCAGACGAGTGTTGCTACTGTAAAGAAAGAACCGCCCGTAAAGTCAAATGGATTCTACAGAGTCATGTTTTTTGTTGGAAGTATGAGGTAACGATCGTTCTGCTTGCACTTTGCTAAATTGAGAACGAGATATTTTGTTAGGTATCAATGTTCACTGCCTTCTCAAGCCACCTTTTGCCTTTAACTTCAGTTCATTCCACTGCAGTTCAGTGAGCAAGTTAGTAAGCATGCCACTTAGTGAATAAGAGTTAAGCAGGCAATTGATAGTAGGAGCAAGTGAGCAGTTCTGTTTTCAGTGCCGAGGCAAGCTGTTGCGAGTCCTGATGGAGCATTAGATGTTTCTTTGTTGTACTCATTCAAATGGTATTGATTGAATTGCAAGAAAGTAATTAAATAAGTGGTTTTTTTTCTTTCGTCTGATAACTACTATGCATGATTTGCAATGTTCACTATGATCAAAACATCATTCTTCAATAGATGTAATCTGCAGCATGGGCTTCATCTCTGCAGGCTCTGTGTATGTGTTCTTGGGTAGAGAGCACATCTGAGAAGTTTTCTTACAGCAACAACGTATAAAATGTGCTATTGTGATAAAAATTATGTGCAGTGGGGTGTATAATGAGTGATTGTTACATAATAGGACAAGCAGCATCTTGGCAAAATCAATAGTCGTCAGACGAACGCTATTAATAGGAAATGTAATTTGAAAACAGATGTATCTTTGGTTTATGTGTTGTTTAGGTTTCTTGTTGTATATTTGGGCCTCGTTTCGCTCAAATATGTGGCCGTTTCGTTCACTGAGACGATCAAGAGTTCCGCTCCATTGTTTACTGTGATCATCTCTCGTCTGATGCTGAAGGAAAAGAACGGCTTATTTGTGCAGTTGTCGCTCATTCCAATTATGCTTGGTCTCGTTCTGTGCAGTGCCTATGAAGCGAGCTTCACGTGGATTGGGTTCTATGCAGCCCTAGGTACAAATATTGCTGAATGGTAAGTTCGTCCATTAGAATTCCCGTAGAAATACATTGTTCAGTGTGCGCTGAGCGAGTGGGTTCGACACTCGTCCGGGAGTCACTGTGTAGGGAGCTTGTGCAAGTCCTTCGCGCACAGTTGCTCTGCAGTCGAGGCGTGTGTGTCTGCTGAGCAAAAATTGTTGGAAGAAGGGCGGTGTCAAATTTCGGTAATAAATAAATAAATTATGGGAAAAGAAGTTGCCATGTTGATATTACTTGTGTTTCTATCCTTTGAGGTTTTAAGGCAAGGTAAATGTATGTAATTGTTGAATTATTGCATGGTTCAACAACATAATGTTACTGTCATTACCTTGAGATATAAAGTGATTGAAACTTTTGATGCCTATGTAAAATGCTACAAACTGGTGGTCAGATATATCAGTCTTTGGTGGATATTAGTATATCTGATTGATATCTTGTTAAAAATACAATGCAATACAACTGTATTTGAAATTGCCATCCTTGCACAGTTCAGAAGTACATATCTACATGTGACAAAGTGTGGATGCATATGAGCACCTTGAGTGGAGGACTTTCTCAAGGTCTCTACTCAGTAATTAACCATCTGAGTGTAGGCTCAAACACATATACTCTCCAAGTTACAGGCCAATCGCTCTAACCCAGGGGTGTCAAAGAGCCGGTCGGCAGGCCATTTCTGACTCGCTGACAATATATTTCTGGCCCGTGAAGCTTTGTCTAAAGACAACAGAATTGAGAATAAAGAGTCTAATTTGTCATTTTTAAGGCTGTATGAGTTTTCTGTGATGTTTGTATTTTGTAATTGATAATGCATTTCAAAATCACATTTTCAAAGCCTAATTCAACTGTTTGTATGGCCTAGTTTGAGATCCCTACCCCATTTTCACTCTGGCCCACCAGGCCACAACGTGCTGGAAAATATTGCTATTTGCCAGCCATCACAATAGGTTTGACATCCCTGCTCTAACCCATCAGCCACTGTACGTCACTTGTACATTGCAGGTCAGATATAGCATACATACATGGAATTGGTTAGGTCATTGTTGTACCACAGACTATGTGTTAAGAATTTGAAACAATTAAGTTACCAAAAAGAATCGAGTGGAATTTGTGTTTTTAAAATCCATATTAGACTGAAATTTAGTTCTAAGGATTTTCAGTTGTTGAGTTCCTGAGTATGGGTCTTTTGGTAAGTTTTCCTGTTTTTCTGTAGTTTGCAGTTTGTCGCATCCAAGTTGTCACTTTCTCACGATCAATACAAGCTGACGTAAGTGTCATTCATGCTAGATGTTATCAAATTAGTTGCTGCAGTAGCCTAGTAGGAGTGCAGTGGTTGTTGTACTCATGTATGTATTCCTCATGTCTAAAGACAGGTCAATACAGGATTAAACCAGCATGTATAGAGACTAAAGATTAAATATTGATGTAATTTAGGAATGAAGTTGATAAATTTGTCTTATTTAAAGAGAGATCATTGAATTTTGTTGACTTACAGAGATAACATGATCTTGTTGCCATAGTCGATTAGCAACATGATTTTATTGGCTTAATTAAATTAAATGTTGAGTGAATTTAAGCCTTATTGTGTTCACCTTGGAAGCCTTTTCTATATTCCTCTGTGTGCAATCCTGTATTGTGCTGTAGATTTTAATACGAATAAGTAGTTTTCTTGAAGTGGCAACTTATTTACTAATAATATTGACATTAAATTTTTGGCTGTATATGGAGATTACATTACCATTTTTATGTAGAACTATGCCAGCACACTTGTATTGGTTTGCATGCTTTTAAATTTGGTGCTTTGCACATTTTTATGGCACCAAGAAACTGAAAAAATTGATTTTTACATGACATGCATTACAGTTGTATATAGTTGAAATGCGATGGGTTTTACAGACCGGCTGAGTTCCAGCTTTACACTTGTTCAGCTGCTGTAGCAATGGACTTGGTTCTGTCGTTGTTTGTGCCGCGGTCTGTGATGCAGTTCAGCAAGATGATGTTTCTACTGATGGTTCTTAATGGCCTTCTGTACCACTTCCAGACAATGATGGCTTGGGTCCTGATGGAATTCTTGTCTCCCGTTACTCACAGGTACGAGTTATTACTCATGGCACAGTGGCTGATCGGTTAGAGCGGTCAGTCCGTAACGTTCAGTGTGCGCTGAGCGTGCGGGTTCAAGCCTTGTTTGGGGAGTCGCTGTGTAGGGACCTTGAGCAAGTCCTTCGCGCACCATTGCTCTGCAGTACAACTGCGATTGCGCCGTCGAGACGTGTGTATGCACTTCTGAGCAAAAATGTTGGAAGAAGGGCGGTATCAAGTTTCGGCAATAAATAAAATAAAAACATTAAATTTTAATTGAGGAAGATAAATTTTCCCATTAGGATTTGAAGTAAGTATGCATGAAGCATGGATGTTAATGAAAGAAACTTTCTAAGACCTTTCTTTCTTAACTTGGAAATCTGTCTTATGATTTTGGGTGTACCTTAATAGCAGGGCCTCTTTGGTCCCTATAGATTCTCTCTTGTATTCAAGCATTTCCTATTGATTCATGTTTAACTATACATTACTTGATGGATGAAATAGATATTAAGTTATGTTATGATATAAAATCAAGCCATATTTGCAGAACTACAACAAAATGATTGTTGTGATGTAATTATTAGTACTTTAGCGACAGAGTGTACTAGACGTGACTGGGAAACCAGCGCAGTTCATCATTTGAGTAATAGTATAAAAATAATAATGATATTATTATTATATTTCTACTACTAGGGCATCTACATTTTGTCTTAATGAAATTGCAAGATTACCAACAGTATAATTTATTCTAAAGAATTTAAATTTGAAAGACTGGCAAACCAGGAGATTTGAAAGGCAGTGTCATCTTGTGAGAACAGTCAAAACTCAAGTAGCCTGAGTTACGCTATTTTAACTGAAACGAAATCACTCCATGAAACACTTGAACTCAATATGTTTCTCTTCTTTTACAGTGTTTGCAACACTGTGAAGTGTGCCTTGGCTGTCTGGATCTCTGTTCCACTGTTTGGAAACCACATCACACTGCTCAGTGGTGTTGGTACATGCATTGTCATCATTGGGGTTCTTCTCTACAACAAGGCACGCAACTTTGAACGTGAAGCATTAGTACTTTCACCAGAGATGGTCGTCTCAAATCATGTGGCAGTGGATCCGATCAGCCACAACGAATCGCACAGCATAATAGAGTTGAATCTCAGTGAACATGAAAGTTTGCCTGCAGAGCTCAGCCAGAAATTGCCAGTAGAGAGTAAATAGTGCCATATCATTATCATCTTTTGCTTTAAACAAAACAGATTTCCCTGTATCAAGTTTGAGTGTGTTCTCGTTTTTTGTGCTGTGAACTTGAATTGTCCGCATAGTTTTGCAAAATTTTTCTGTTTTGATTGATGTTTGCAATTCGTAGCATGATAAGTTATTTGGTGTCCTGTTGCATCCATAATCCAGATGTCAGTTGGTTTAAAATTGTGATCAGATTTTGTGTAGCTACCACTGGTCATGCACATTAGACTCCACCAATTTACTGGCCTAAGCATTGCAGTTACTTGTGAAATATTGGGAAAGTGTGCAAATCTCTTGAAAAATCAAGAATATGTGAAAGTGTTCAAAAATGATAGGCAACTCAGCTTCACAGGAATTTGTATTTCTCATATTTTTACTCATCACAGGTTTTGTTAACTTTTACTATCTAATTTATTTGCTTTAGTACTTTCAGAGGACCTTTGTTGACCTCAATTTGCATGTACTTAAAAAGGTACTTCTATCACGGATGTGATCTTGAGATCGCAGTCTTGGTCTTGAGACCGGAAAACTGCAGTCTTGGTCTCGGACCCTTGGTCTCGGTCTCGTATGCGTCGGTCTTGGTCTTAAAAGAATGGTCTTGGGATTGATCTCTGTCTTAAATTAGCATTCTTGGATATTTGTCGTATCAGAGCAATTTTTTCGATATTGTCGGTTATTTGTAGATTACTAGAGACACCGGATGTTTAGTCTTTACGCGAATGTTATCGATTTATGGCGTGCATACCAAACTAATAGATCTTTATATGCATGATATTATGGGCAGGCAAAATGCATTTGCAACAGAGCCAGCCATTTAAAAATGTGCTTTACAAATTTTAAGGTTTTGGAACAATCTAATGTTTATGTTATCGTCCACATGTAGACAGTGTTAACCTACAATTCCGAGGTCCATGGTACAGGTAGGCTTACACCATTCAAACGGAACGTTAATCTACTTGTTCAGATGTTTTAAGTATTTACCTATCGTATACTGTAAGTAATTTATAGTGTGATAGTAATTTATAGTGTGATATTCTCAGGCTGAAGCCAAGAGCTGAACCCTCAAAAGTTCAGAGTGGCCGGTAAAACTGTTTTCTGGTCCATTATTAAGATTAGTACTTTTCAGCAATAAAATTAATGTTATATAAGCATGTTATTCCATTATAGCATCCTAATAATTTGAATTGTTTATAAGAAAGAGTATTGGTCTTGGTCTTAGACCATTGTCTTGGTCTTGGAAATCTTGGTCTTGAGTTTTTGGTCTCTTGCCCAACACTGACTTCTATACTGATAAATCATACACATATCTACACATTCTACATATACAATTCGGTAATGGGTATTGTATATATCTGCATATGTAACCTAGTTTTCATTCTGTAACACATTGCACATGAAAAGGAACCAACTTAAATATTTAAGACTGCTATGCAAACTCTGGGTTTTTGTACAGTTTCAGTTGTAGCTCTAGTTAATAAAATTTTTGCCAATGCTGTTGTTTTCATGCAAATTTGTCCATAAACCTCTAGAACCTCTTCCCTCTATGATACATTTCATGGTTTTAACCTGCTCTGTTCATAAGAATGTTCCTGCTGCATGGCTCTTTGCACTGGGAGCACCTCTGATTGGGTTGCACTTGGAGTGGTGCTTTATAAATCTGTAAATTATATTACATTACAAACCATTAGCATCTGCTACACGTGCTTGCGACCTATTATGTTACTTCACCAATTATTGTAGTTCAGGTTCTTTGGCATTTATTACCGGTGTGTTAAACATCTTTTTGGATTGTATTACGTTTGTTTTTGTGATGTTCGATTTTTATATGAATTATCTGTTCTAAGAATCTTTGGTTGATGTGATAGTTGTAACACAAAGAATTTTGATCAGTTGCAGTTCATAATATTGACTTTGTTTATCAAGTTTCTCAGTTTCGTGAAACTCTTTTTTATTACAGTTTACCTAAAGGTTGACAGAACATTGTTACTGACATTGCAACAGATTGTGGTTGTATAAAATGTTCCCTTTTCAACATCTGATATGTTTCCACATGCTAATGCATTGCTACATAGTGTGGACTTACAGTATTTAGATATATGTGAAGTTCCAAATGTGTTTAAATCAAGAGATTTTGTCTCCATGAAGATTTTGTCTCTTTTTTTTTCCATAGAGATTTTGTCTCTGTAGTCCTTTACTGGTCGCTGTAGAAGAGAAGAAGAGCAGCCCCTTAAGCTAGCCTGAGGCATCCATGGGTATGAAGCATTATCAACTTCATTTTCTTAAACTTGGCACTTGACGGCAGTTTGCCATTTTCTCCCTTGCTGTCTCATTTTCCCATTGACAGTGTACCCATTATAACCAAATTGGCAAGGGGGTGCAGAAATCTCTAAAAAAAATTGGCTGTGGTGGGAATTTTAACCTCGGACATCTTGCTTGACAGTCTAGCATGCTAACCACTAGACTATCGAGTGCCCCCTTACTGGTCTATAGGAACAGACAAATACAGTATGGCATAGGGTAAAAAAAATTGAAGTAAACCTTCCAGTTTTGTTTCTGCTGCATGGATTAGTACAAGAATTAAATTTAATAAAACATTAACTAACTGACCAAGCAGCTTGAAACGCCTTTTATTAGCTGGCGTGTTTGATCAACGCATCTAATAGTAACAGTTGGGTGTAACTTTGACTAACATATTTATTCTTAGGCAAGTAACAAATGGGATTAACACTATAGTAAATGGCGAAAGTAGTTAGACCAATATATTTATAAGAAACCGGTGGATTTAACGTTTAGCTAACATGTATAGTTGTAAAGTGAAACTCCATACTGTAGTGTTACTTCAATTAACTTGTGTACTTCAATTAACTTGTGGGATTTAGAAAATAGATTTTTGTGATACAATGCATATGTTGGGTTAACTTTGGTATAGTAACTGATTTTATCATTGTACAAAAGATATTCTGTTGGTAATCCGAATACTTAAGGTGACTTAGATGTCGTGAGAGAATAGATTCAGTAAATGTTGCAAGCTTAAAAAAGATTAGTGTGAACGAGTTCATTAAGTGACATTGTTACTGTTCATACTTTAAATAATTTATCAGTCTCTGTTGCACAAAGGCTAAAGGTGCTGTTGTTTTGTACGAAATTATCAAATACATTTAGCCTTGGCTTTATGCATGGTAAAGTGTTCAACCTTTATTCAGACTGTTTTGTTTTTACCCACAAAGTTCGAGAAACAATTCGTATCATCAGTATTTGTTGAACAAATGATTCTTTTATCGGAAAATACTAAATGCTGCAACAGATTATGTTTGAGAACAGTTCTAGCGATGAGGGAGATGTAGGGAACCACAGATATGCATGTACATGGGGGGAGAGACAAAACTTGGTTTTGTAATGAATTGATTTACAAGAGATATAGCCTCTGGTAACAATGTTCCAAACATTTCCATATCATTGGTAATTTATTCTACAGATACTTGGCCAGCAATGTGTTAGGAGATTTTTGTTGTAAACATTCTGAGGGTGAAGAAAAAACTACGACAGCATGCTCGACCCCACAAGATGCAGATTGAAGGATAATGCTATAATGAAAGGTCATCATGCAGCATACAGTACATGTCATGTTACACGAGCCAATGTAATGTTGGAAGTTTTTTTAAGTGCAACCGCTTAAATGTACATTTCAAGTCTGGCAACAGGAATCAATGATGGCGTTGAAGAGGGAAGCTCTCTGCAAGAAAACACTTAGGTGGAAAGAGAGCCGGGAACATGCAGGGGTTAAGCATTACGTGCAGCTGATTAACACGAACCAAGATATCGCCATTTCAATATATAACATTTAGCATACGACTACATAGCTGTAGAATACAAATAAATATTTCATGTAGTCTTCAGTGCAGACAATTATTTTTAATATCTTGTCTTGGCCTGGGAAGAGCCGTGCAACTAGATTCATGCTGTGCGTTTCAGACAGAAACCAAATTGGCGATGCTGAAATATGAAAACAACAGTACACTCCAGATTTTAAGTTTTCTTCATCCGTTGCAAAATAGCACGTGTGTCAGAGGTGCTGTCCTAATTAGATGGTGGCAAACGATCAGTCCGATATAACAGATGAAGCCCATAGTGCATGTGATTATATATATATATATATATATATATATATATATATATATATATATATATATATATATATATATATATATATATATATATATAGAGGAAACAAGACGACGCAATCAGTTCTACGTTTGACCAACGCGTTCAAAGTTTCAGCCAAACGTACATAAATAAGTGTAAAAACCAGGGTCACAGAGTTCATGATTGTATATGCCAGTTCCATCATC